>LT669795.1:20345394-20750515 GCA_900128785.1 Arabis alpina
GTATCAATTTTTTCCCGGGGACTTGACGAGATATAATTCATTCACTGATGTTTGGCCAGTCAAGAGCTCAAATCCAGACCGAGGCATTTGTATTATTTATTTTCCGGGGACTTGACGAGATATAATCCATTCACTGATGTTTGACCAGTCAAGAGCTCAAAACCGGACCGAGGCATTTGTATTGTTTTTCCCAGGACTTGACGAGATATAATGCATTCACTGATATTTGACTAGTTAAAACCTCATAACCGGACCGAGGCATTTGTATCAATTTTTTCCCGGGGACTTGACGAGATATAATCCATTCACTAATGTTTGACCAATCAAGAGCTCATAACCGGACCGAGGCATTTGTATCAATTTTTTTCCCGGGACTTGACGAAATATAATCCATTCACTGATCTTTGGCCAGTTAAGAGCTCAAAACCAGACCGAGGCATTTGTATTATTTTTTTCCCAGGGACTAGACGAGATATAATCCATTCACTTATGTTTGACCAATCAAGAACTCATAACTGGACTGAGGCATTTGTATCGTTTTTTCTCGAGGACTTGACGAGATATAATTCATTCTCTGATATTTACCAGTTAAAAGCTCAGAAGCGGACCGAGGCATTTGTATCGTTTTTTCCCAGGGATTTGACGAGATATAATCCATTCTCTTATTTTTAACCAGTTAAAAGCTTATAACCGGACCGAGGTATTTGTATCAATTTTTTTCCGGGGACTTGACGAGATATAATCCATTCACTAATGTTTGACCACTCAAGAGCTCAAAACCAGACCGAGGCATTTGTATCAATTATTTCCCGGGGACTTGACGAGATATAATCCATTCACTGATGATTGACCAGTCAAAAGCTCAAAACCGGACCGAGGCATTTGTATTGTTTTTTCCCAAGGACTTGACGAGATATAATCCATTCTCTGATATTTGACCAGTTAAAAGCTCATAACCGGACCGAGGCATTTGTATCAATTTTTTCCCGGGGACTAGACGAGATATAATCCATACACTTATGTTTGACCAATTAAGAGCTCATAACCGGACCGAGGCATTTGTATCAATTTTTTCCCGGGACTTGACAAGATATAATCCATTCAGTGATGTTTGACCAATCAAGAGCTCAAAACCGGACCGAGGCATTTGTATCGTTTTTTCTCTTAGGGACAAATGTTTCCACGTAAAGATTGGACATAACACAACAGCAGTATGTGTATACCCTTTATCTTTTGTGGGATATCGAAAAAACAGAAAATAATACGAGAATAAAAGGTAAAGGAAAGTAAGAGACCGAATGAGTTACCTCTTGGAATGCTTTCCTGGCATGAGCATGTGCATTTATCGTCTTTAAAGCCGTAAAAGATCCACCAGTAATTGTCATCAATTAGCTCCATCTGCATCAAAAATCAAAAATCACTTCCACTTTCTTCTTCTACTGCGCTTAAAAGGACTTATCATGCCAGATAATTAAATTCCTCAACTAGAAGTTGTAGACGTAAGAATTAACATAACGAATGTTACTGGAACAACAAGAATGTAAGAGGGGTAATACAAGAAAGCAGAGGAACTAACATTAATTGAACAACAAGAATGTAAAAGAACAAACATATCTAGTGAAGATACTTGGACAAGTACTGTAACTCTCTTACCTCTGAGGAAGCTTTATCTTGGAGGGAAAAACTCAACTATACACGATGATGGTAGCCATCAAGTCTTCAATCTCTGCGTCCATAATAGTGTAGCTCATCAGATATATATATCATGACACACGAGAACTCAGCTTATAACAACAGTATTTGTTATACAATACTATGAGCCTTTTTTTACCTGGAAAATAATGCCTCTTATTGCTTAAGCAGTAACACCCAATTAGTTTCTTCAGGTCCTTCTGCAATTGCGGCTCAACGACGAACAACACTTTGAGAAAACTTTGCGACTCTAAATCAAACTATAGTATTGATGATATGTGAGACAATTACCTCAATGCTGAGAGGAGAAGTAGTTGGTGCATAACGGTCGACGACATTTCCTTCTTTGTCAACCAAAAACTTGGCAAAGTTTCACTTTCTGTAGTCTCCGAAAAGCCCGCCTTTGCATGATTTCAGAAACTTGTAGATAACGATAGTGCAAAACAAGAAATCAAGTCCAAGAAGAGAAGTAACAATCGGAAAAAAGAAACAACTATAGGTTCTACAAAAATGATTTACTAAACATATGACCATACAATTAAAGGAAGAACTTGCATAATTCTCATATCATGCGTTTACCATTCGCATTTTGCAGTCAAGAAATAAGAAAAGCTATGACCTTGTCAAATACCGGGTACTCGGCCTTGAAACGGGTACAAGCAAACTGAAGAATCTCTTCATTACAAGCAGGTTCTTGATTACCAAACTGGTTACTCGGGAATGCAAGAATCTCAAACCCTGAAAACATTGTTGTCATTAACAAACACAATCCATAAGACCATAACCTACATGGTTCTTACCACTGTGGAAACTAAACAAATAAGCAACTGATAAAACACATTATACCATGAAATTTATACTTCTGATACAGCTGCGCTAGCTCAGTATATCTTGAATTGGCCAGGCCGCTGCATGAAAAGACGATTCAAATAACAGACAAACTAGTCACTACGTCATGACTTCAGAGAGATTACAAATTAGGCATATAAGCATATCTTGTGAGTTTAATATTTGCAGATTAGCTTCATTCTTATTTCAATATGGTCAAGTCAAGTACATTATAGCTGCAGAACTTCATAAGAACTCATCTACTGATCATAGCATCGCAAAGCAATTACCATATAATAAGTTTTGTTCAAGAATAATGATTAAGGTTTCGAACAGTTCATAACAAGTACACTATCTTATATATCATATTCAGAGGCAGTCACCAGCCTGGGATGAGAACCAATAGCAGGGACTGATATAACTAAGCTCGGCAGAAAATATGAAAAAGGGTAATGGATGGGAATACTGCATCATTTTTAACGCTATTAGCTTCTAACAAACTAGTCGCACTCAATCCAATACATTTCAAGCAGAATCTGCTATATGTTACTTGCACATTTCTATAATTTTAACAAAGAATAAAAACACATCAAACAAATTTTACTCTTAGACCAAAACAGAAACTTAACCATATGCAACATATTCGGATGCGGGTGCAATAGAAACCCATAGGTGGTACAATGTTACAGTATGCAACATATTCAGATGCGGGTGCAATAGAAACCCATAGGTGGTACAATGTTACAGTATTTATCCCTGTCACAAAATTTTGAAACCAAAAAGATTGTGGATTTTGTCTAACCTTAATACCAGACAAAGTCGTTACTAATCTTTGAGAACTTCTGATCCTCCATGTGGAGCAAGACACTATATATTGCTTCCAACAAGAAGAGAGCAGTAGAGCTCCACCCCTAGATATCTCCGTGCCTGGAATCCAAGTATGAAACAAAAAAAAAATTGATATTCAAGAATCAGAAACAGAAATGGGAAAGAACCAGTACATGCGGTATTAGTCAAAGACCTGCTCCTTTCGGGACCCACCATGATGCTGTTTTAAGTCCTCTAACCACTTGAGCAGTTTAATTAACCCCTTACTCCCTTAGCATGCAGTAGTCGAGTTTTTCTGTTCCACTGGAAGGAATTTTTTATCAATATCACTCGACTCAAATCATGGATAACTTCATCAGTTGATATGTAGAATACAGATCAAGCATTTTTGAACGGACTAGTGAACATACAGCAAAGAGACATTGGACAAGGAGCATCAGATCCTCCAAATGGTTCCATAGTGAACAACTTGTGTCACAACTTGAGTCTTGAGGTCGAGAAGTCTGCATTTTTTTCTTCTCACTAATATCAAAGCAAGTGATCAATATTAGTGAGGAGAAGAAAAAGGAGACTTGTTGACCATGAGACCCCATAATGGTTTATTGCTTCGGTCTATTCGCCAGAGTATCATCCGTATTTGCTGAGACTCTAGTAACTGACAGCAAGCAATCAGCTGAGGATAAACATTAGAAGAGGGTAAACAGTCTGAAATGATGATATATCTCAAGATAGAGGTTTGCTAAGAAGTCGAAAGCCTAATCTGACCTACACAACACTCGATGGGAAGATCTTGAGCTTCTCTAGCAACACAAACATCCGCTGATAGCATCTCTTTTTATAATTGGAGTCATTGTAGCTGCAAATTTACAAGAACAATCTCTCTCAGCACAAAATGTATGAGATTCCATAATCCTAATTCTCTGAGATAACAAAATCTATGATGCAGCTACTCTCTCATTGATTCCTTAATCCTAAATCAGTTTTGTGATGCTTTCTTTTTCATCACTTGACTGAGTATCATGAAGCCATCGATAAAGCTAATCTTCCAAAGTCACTAAATTGCAAATTCTAAAGAATAGAGTAAAAGACCCAAAAATCTAATGAATAGATCAATCAAGGAAATGAAAATTGGCCGAACCTTTTGGAATCGAAGCATCTTCATGGGATTATCCAACTATAACTCTACAGAATCACAAATTCAAACCGATTTTCAGATTAACGGTGGTAAATTACTCGTACCTGTGGATAAACGAAGATGAAGAACAAAGAGAAAACAGAGAGATAAGAACAAATCGATCTCCGACTGACCTAGTTTTGAACACCGCAAACAGATTCAACGACCGAGATCGAGACCGAGTCACGGCGAGATCGGAAGATGGGTGAATCGGACGACGGAGTTGTACAGAACAATATCGGCAGATTTCTCTCTCCCCTTTGATTCGCCTTTCTCTAAGGTTGTACGGAACCTTATCGCCGGATCTTTCGCTCTCTCTCTCTCTCTTTTGTTTTGCATTTCTCTAACGCAAAAAGTCGATTAGGGCAAAACGGGAACCAACCAATAAGCGCGTAAGTTTCCAGTCTTTCCCCCAAATTAAAATTGATATTGTTTGCGCACGTCAGAGACCTATTAATTGGGCTTTTCCATTATACTTTGGGCCACAGTTTGATCCAATTGGAGCTTAGATTACATTTGAATGACAAAATCGATTTGCTAAAATATGGTTTACACTTTTTTGTTTGGATTCGGTCTATATAACATGTGACACAAATATAACCGTAAAATTTAGGATAATTGACCAGTTGATTTTAATTAGATTTTGATCCCCACTTTGTACGGAAAGTCGGAAACATTTTTGTCTATGTTAACAACTATAATTGGTTTTCATATTGTGTAGTATACTATATGTCCCAACTTTATATATTGTACTAGGTAAAGGACTCGTATATATGCGGCTTTATAATAAAATACAATTCGTAAAAAATCAAATTCGGAAAGGTGAAAAAAAACCTAAACCACCCATGAAATACAAAATTAAGTCATATTTTGAGTTGCAAACTAAAATGGGATTTTTGCTAAATTGCCTTGATTTGAAAAATGTTTTGCTATAATAACTTCTACCATATATACTCTTGTCCCATTAGGCTTTGGTTAAATGTAAACTCAATTTCACCATTTGAAATTAGTAAAAAGAAACTTTGTAAATGTTTTCTCAAATAATATTTTTTTCTTACGAAATTATTTTAAATAGGAGAATATTTAACATATTAACTTTCCTTTTTTAATATATTTACTTTCCTTTTGAACATAATTTAGCAAAAATTATCTTAAACTTTTTTATTATCTTAAACCCATTTATTTTGAATTTTTCAGTTTTATTTAAGGGCAATGTTGGGAAAATTTGACGCTAAAAGAGAAAAGGGTATTCTAACAAAGCATTTTTCAAATCAGGGTATTTTGGCAAAATTTCCAACTAAAATTACAAATTTCAGTAAGATTCCCTCACATAATTGTTTTCCAAGTTTTGCAGTATGTTGCACAAAGCATTAATAGCATTTTTATGCATTAAAATAAAATTAAATTGTAGTGAGACATTAATCAAGTAATTCGTAATACATTAAAAATCATATTGATATAATAAAATAAAAATACGCTAACATTTTCTCAAACAATAGAAAGCATGTTCTCGTAGTTTCATATTTTTCATAAAATTTGTATATTATGACAATAAACACGTTTTTAATATAACAGGTCTAATGTTAAATAATTGATATTGTTCTTGGGGTTGAATAATCACTAATGTGATAATATCTATGTTACATAATTTTTTTTTTAAAATCAGTTAGACTTTATATTTATTAATCTCAAAAACTAAAATAGATCGTCGTAATCTATCTCACTAATTGAATAAGAGAGAGTAACCGAAGTTTGTAATTACTTAGTGAGAAGATTGAGAGTGCATAAAAACTTATTATATTATAGACAAAATACTATAATACATGAATATTTTGGTGTGTAAACCTAAATATATTTAAACTCAAAAAAAATTACACAAGTATTAATTAATATTTTTAAAAGAAAATCTCAAAACCCATTTCATAAAGGAAAAGAGAAAAAAATGATTTTGCGTAAAAACAAAACTAAGACATATAATAAAGAGGAATTAAAAAAAAACCATGCTTAGCAACTAATTATTGTTTTTTAAGGTAGAAGTATGGTAGAAGGAATTTTTTTTTTTCTATCATTGTTTTTTATGGAAAAAAGTATAACATGTATACTTATGATTTCTATATACTGTTTTTGTATTTTTCATATTTTAAAAAACAATTAAAACCATTGATTTTGAATTATTCAGATTTATTAAAAGGTAATGTTGGAAATTTTTTGCATAAAAAAATAGGGGTATTCTAACAAAGCATTTTTCAAATAAGGGCATTTTGGCAAAAATTCCTTATTTTTTTGATATTTTATTTATTTTTCTAAAATTTGACTTATTCCAATTTTTTGCTTATATTATTAAAATATTTGTAAGAGTCAACACGGCTAGGCATAATATATGTATCTGAAATCTGATCCGATTTGAAACAGAGGGTTCGGTACATATACATATAGGCATAAATACCCGATCGAGATTTTCTCCATAATATGATTGGATATCTGATCGAGTTCGGTTAATAACCGAAATCCGAACATCGTCCGAACATATACTCGTCTACACCAGAAATGCTGTAAATCACCGGCTATTCACAATAGATATATCAATAACACCATAAAAAAACAAAATATCTTCTAAGCGATCACAAAATCCGTTTAAATAACTGTTTGCAATATCTTCTAGGCGATCCCAAAATTCGTTTAAATAAATCCTTGCAATACTGTTTCTCTCTGTCTAACTAGACTCGTCGAAATATATTGTTTTGGTAAATATATTAAGATTTATTACCGATTTTTTTTTACAAAAGTTACATAGAAAACTAGTAGCGGAATAACTCAAAAAGCTAAACAACAACAAAAATGCAAACACAACAAATCGCAAAGAAAAGAACATAAACTAGACTACAAGCAAACAACAAACAACTTTCTAAACGTCGGTTGCCATGAACCGCTTAGAGGATTCACAAAGAATGAACATTTGAAGTTGCCACGAGTTGGATACATGGCGAACGGCCAAAACAATCTCCGCACCTACCACTTCTTCGAAATCCATTTCGTCTGATTCTGGTATCAATTTCTCAACGTTGCTAACTGATGGTCCTCCTCATCAACAATGGACAGAGCCTTCGGTGAATAATGGTCTCAGTGAGTTGTTACCTTCCACACCGTCTTTGAATCAGCATCATGATCAGAGCAAGTTCTCAATCTTTCTGTATAACCATGACAACGGTGTGGTGGTGGAAACCTGCACAGTTGAAATAGTCCATGGTCTAGGTCTAAAAGTTCTGGGATGAGAAACACTTAGCGAAGATCTCAAGAGAGTTTGTTATTAAGCTTTTGCAATTGTTTTTGTGTAAAATTGCGGATCCCCTTTTTGGAGGTATCCTAGGTCTATTTATACAAGTCTAAGTCGGCCTAAGTCTACGCCTAAAGAGATAAGCTCGAATCCCTCAGTCTTCATAATTCTCTCCCAGCGTAGTCGGCGGCCGCCTTTAAGTCTTGACCTTGTCCTCGTCATGGGTTCCAATCCGAGAGCTCTTCTTCTAGGCCCAGTCTTATAGTAGAGGTCGGCGTGACTTGTTACTCGTGGGCTCCCGACTCGTTCTTTCCAATGTGGGCCTTCTGAGCTCGGCCCGTTCCTTGTCTTGGAGTGAAATGGTCACAACGGTCTCTCGGAGTCTAAATGACCACTACATACGTCGTCCTGGAAAGGTGTCGAGGTCCTAGTCCCAATTATTCTGGAGAGCCGGTCCCAGAGACAGAGCTGGTCCCAGAGACAGAGTTGGTCCCTGAGACAGAGCTGGTCCAGATAATTGCACGCCTACCTCTGGTACTTAGTCATTTTCTTGACGATCTCTACCGGAGTGAGATCTGACCCCAACAGTTAGCCCCCCAGCTCGGTAGTATCAGTTCTGATGATGCCAAGGTAAAAGAGTCGTAGTGAGGTTTTCAAGCAAATATACTGCTTGGCCTGCGTCTGACGCGACGAGACTGTGAAACCTCGTTATGAGGATCTGCCGACGCTACTGAGCTTTCGTTTTCATGTTTAACGCATAGCACAGTAAGGATTTTCAATAGACTTGTGTTTCTGAATTTGTGTTAAAGTTTAGAGGAACTGGTCTTGTAAAATTTGTAGAGCTTGTTCTCGTTAAAGCTCGTAAAACTTGTTTATCTTGCCCAACTCTCGCATGTTCACGTTAATGCTGAGTTGGGCATCACGTTTTTGTTTAGCTGCTTTCCGGACTTAGTAAAGATACTGTTTTTCCCGGAAGCTGAAAATTTAATTCCCGCTGAGAACTGGAAATTTAAATTTTTGTTAGAAACTGGAATTGTTAATTCCTGCTGGAAATGAGAAATTTGGTTCCTTTCAGAAATTGGAATTGTTCATTCCTGTTGGAAATGAGAAATTTGGTTCCTTTCAGAAATTGGAATTGTTCCCGCCGACTATTGAAACGTGTCATTCCAGGGTTTTGACAGTAACACTATAAATACTCCTTCCCTTTTTTTTCTCCATAACTTCACTCCACCAAAAGAAAGGTAACCTCTCTTCTCTCCCTATTTTCTGTTTTAGATCTAGGGTTTTGGGAAAAAAATATTTTTTTTTTTTGTTTTTTTTTTCTTCTTCCGTTTTTTTGTTTGCCGCCGTCATCGAAAGCCATCTTCACCTCCGGCGACGTCTCTGCTCGTCGTCCTTTCCCGGTGAGTCCTCGTTCTCCGTCTCTGCTCGTCGTTCCCTGGATTGGAGTTCTCGGCGTTGTTAGAGCATTTGGATCCAGAGACTTATTCCAACGAGCTGAGAGAAGAAACCGCCTCCGCCGTCTCCGAACACTCCAAGCTAGCTCCGTCGTTCCTCCTCTTGTTTCCTGCGTTCCTCGTGCTTGACCAGACAGCTTTGAGAGTCTCGTCTCTGCCTCAGCGTTGCTGTATCATCGTTACATGTGGCTCCGAGAAGGGAAGACCTTTGAAAGCTTCGCCGTTGATGAAGTTTTGAGCTTGTCATTGGAGCTGCCAAACCCAGATTCGAGGTTTTCTAGGTACACAGTCTAAAAGCTAGATCCCGTTATCAAGTCGAGATCTCGTCGGCGTTCTCGAGGAAATGCATCGTAATTTGAGCCGAGATCCTTTATTCGTTTGGTAGAGGAGGGTCGTCGTTCTTGGAGGAGTTCTTCTCGATCCGTTGTTAGCAGTCCACCGACGACAACTTTTCCACACCGTCACCATTGTTTCTGGCGAGAACTAATCCTGCGTTCCCGTCACCGTTCTAATACTCGTTTGTTACCGTTTGAGAACATGAGTTAACAACGACGAGTTCATATACTTGTCCTCACCGCACCAGGAGGGTTCGTATACTAGGTCCTAGCCTTGACCACGAACTCGGTCCACGCCATCACCATCGTTTGGTAGCCAAACTGTTGTTGTGTGTGGGTTGATCTCTGGTGACGACGTATGGTCCATCCCAATGTGTTCCAAGTTTACCGGCGTTCCGCTCTGCTGTGTTTTGGAAAACTTCTCGTAAGACCAAGTCTCCTTCGTAGAATCGCCGGGTGCGGACCTTGGAATTGTAATACTTGGACGCAGCCAACTGGTAACGCGTGATGCAAGTAGTGCTCGGTCACGCCGTTCGTTGACTAGGTCCAACTCATCCAGGAGCAGCAGGTGGTTGAGTCCTTCTTGTTCGGGGAGAAGCCTGTGGCGGACTCCCGGAATGTGTACCTCTGGTGGGATGACGCATTATGTCCCGTAGATGAGGGCGAACGGGGTTTCGCTTGTAGCTCGTCGCGGAATTGTTCGATAAGACCAGAGGACGCCTTCGAGTTTGTCTGCCCAGGGTCCTTTCTTTTCGTCCAAACGCTTTTTGAGCCCTGCAATTAGAGTTTTATTAGTGGACTCGGCTTGTCTGTTTCCCTGAGGGCATCGTGGCGTAGATTTGCTCAGGCGAATCTTCCATTTATCGCAGAAAAGGTCGAACTTGGCAGAGATGAACTGCGATCCGTTGTCAGTGACGATTTCATAAGGCACGCCGTGCCGGCAAATGATGGTCTTCCAGATGAACTTCTCCACTTGTCTATCTTTGATGTTAGAGTATGACTCTGCCTCGACCCACTTGGAGAAGTAGTCGGTCAGCACCAAGAGATAACGCTTCTGCCGCGAAGGGTGGAGAGGCCCGACGATGTCCATGGCCCAGTGCATAAACGGATAAGGCGAAGTAATGGATGAGAGCAGCTCCGTGGGCTGATGAATCATTGGGGCGTGTCGCTGGCACTTTTCGCAGTGTGAGGAGAACTTCTCACAATCTTGGATCATAGTGGGCCAAAAGTAACCATGGCGTTTGATTCGGATTGCTAGTGCTCGGCCTCCAGAGTGGTTGCGGCAAGATCCACCGTGAATTTCCTCCATTACTTGCCTAGCTTTTTTTTCTTCAACGCAAGCGAGCAAAGGCCCAAAAAATCGCCATTTGTAGACATTTCCGTCAAGTAAAACGTAACAAGCTGCTTGCGCTCACAGTTTGTGAGCTGCCCACTTATCCTTTGGTAACTCGCCATCGGCTATGTACCCTCGGATTTGGTCCATCCATGGTGTGTCGCAACCGTATTCCTTTTCTTATGCCTCTCCCTCAGTTGAAATTTCTTTGTCGCTGTGAGCGGACTGGCTATTGTGGCAGGCGTAGAGGGGCATGCTGGTAAATGTGGAATACGTGCTGCTTCTTTGACCTCAGGACGGGCTGTCTCTGATAGGGCAGGACCTGACGTACTCGTCTCCATAGGTAGTGGACCATCTGGCTTGGAAGGGGCTGTTGTAGCTGTTTCAGAGTAGGTTTGTTGAATCTTCCTATGTAAAGTTACGTCTGTTGGTGAGGTCGATTCAGGATTTGACGCTGCGTTTCGGTCTTGGTCGTTTGATTCCAAAGCTTCGGGAGGAGATGGAATATCAGTCCCGGTGCTAGTCGTCTTGTTGAGTTCAGGCCGAGCTGACTCTGGCGAGGGACTTCCAGGGTGAGCTGTCTCGGGTGGAGTCGGCACGATCGGAGGAGAGCAAGCTGGCTTGGCTGGTTCGGGATCGATCGCCTCTGCTTGAGTGCCACAAGCCTTCTTTTTCGGACGGGACGCCTTAGCAGGGTCGAGGTGAACAGGTTCTGTCAAGTCTCCTCGTGCTTTATGCTTAGCTGCCTGGGAGCGGGTTACCACGTTTACCGAGTTGCGCAAGCGAATGCTTGGTTTCTTGATAAACTCGACGGGGATGACTCGGCAAACATCTTCGTCTGTTTTAGATGCGACGACTGCTAGGGCGTCGGCGTCTGTATTCTCTTCTCTAGGAATACGTGTTACCGTGCACTCCTCGAACTACGTTGCTAAGTCCTTTGCGACTTGAAGATAAGCCTCCATTCGTTCATCTTTGGTGGGGTATTCTCCATTGAATTGGTTTACGACTAGTTGAGAGTCGCAAAACACTGAAACTTTCCTGATTGCTAGTCCTTTAGCGAGTCGTAGTCCTACTAGGAGCGCTTCGTACTCTGCCTCATTGTTCGAGGCGTCGAATCCTAGGCGGAAGGATTGTTCAAAGGATGTAGAAAAAAATTGACACAAAAAAGTTAAAAAGTTAATGGGACAAAAACAACTTCAATTTAGGTCAGTTCGACCATATATTATCTTATTTCGTAATCGTATTTTGCCCATTATAAATTCTGCTAACTGAAATTGTCTAATAGTTCAAAACTAACTCAGTATATTAAAATTTCATTTCTTTTTGTCGTTATATTTTGTTATCATCAAGGAATGAGATTGTCCATCAGCATAACGCGTGGTTGTAGAAAATGTTTCATTATCTTCTACAGCTAAACGTCTAATTTCAAAACAATAAATTTTGTTGTAATGTTAATATTTCAGCATGAGATAATAAAACAAAACGCGTTACGGCATCAGCTAAAGCGTGGTTTTTTTGGGGTCATGGTACTTTTAGTTTTTTTTTTTTTTTGAGAAAATCATGGTACTTTTAGTTGACGATCATCTAGAGCCTTGTCAACGGTTTATGTCAACGGCTCTTTTGGCTTATTTACTCATTTCCAAATGTTTGAAAGTTGAAAAATATTTCTTTAAACTAACTAGATCAAAGATTAATTCAGCTAAATATCTTATTGTAATTTTACTTTAGTTATATCTGGGAAAAATGTATATTTGCAATTTTGTTCCTATACATTTTAGACGCTCTGAACAAAAAATGAAGTTTTTTTTTTTGAAAAACAAAAAATGTAATTTTGCAATCTTTTTCTGATTATCTTGTTTTAAAAATAATAATTGTAAGGACAGTATTTAATTACATAATAAAACGTCGGAAAAAATTCTAACCTGTAGAAAGTATTTCAACATAAAAACAAATCAAGAAATCCTGCCAAAACCTACAAACAAAAAATTCAATATTGTATTAACTGTTTTGAATGTTAGTTGTGTGAAAGTGTAATTGATCGAGTACTGGTTGACAAAATAAATCTTGTTCGTATACCGTTTATTGGGTTTAATTTTCCGAAAATATAATTTTATGTAATGTATGTTAATTGTGGGGAGAAACTTTTAAATGTGACTAGGAGAGAACTCGCGCATACGTTCGGGTAAATTTCTAGATTTGCATTGTATGAAATATGTTTATTTTTATGTATAACTACCAAATTATACAATATTCTTATTGTATTTTACATATTTTTGGGGATTTTTAATACGTTTATTTGCTAACTAACACTATTGGAGAAAGTAAATTAGAATTGTGATGAATTTTTTGATTGGTCATAAATTTGGCTACTTCTTAATTGATTTGAATGTCAATTTAACAATTAAATGGAATGATAGCAATTCAGAAGTAGGATGATTTTTTTATCTTAATCTGCTTTGGTAGCAATGATAGTACAATTATAAACCCAAGTGCTGATAAAATATGATTGTTAAAAACCGGCAATATTATAGTTTGTAATGCTACTTTGATGATTGTTATATAAGACGTAGTACAAGTCGTAATGCAATTGTAATGCATTGGTAAAACGCAACCAATCAAAGCCATAATGTTTTACCTTTTGATTGGTTCATGTAACGATCAATATAACAGTCATTAAAATCATTGGAAATTTATGTATAACATTTGTTTTGGTATTTTGTGGTCTAAGATAATCTTTTCAAGCCATTTGAGATATTCATTTTGTTAAAAGTGTTATCAATTATATCGATGACCCGACATATCCGTTTCCCTAAACGTAGGATGCATAGGCTTCTTGCAACTTTGTAAAAGGACACAGAGATATTTTAAAGTTTGTTCATTAACTTAGAAAATTTGGTAACATTATACGCTCTGTATATATCTAAAAACACTATATTCATAAACCAAGGAAGCTAAGTGAAGCTTAAATTCCACCACTGGGCTTTTTTACTGGAATTTGACTTTGGTTTAGAGGCCTTAGGCGACTACATCATCTGCTTGTCTTGCGATTTGACCTCTGTGCATCTTATGCCTCCTAGTACATACAAAACTTGGTCTACGATTATTCCCAACGCCCAAACGATAATCAAAGAATCTAATAAACAAAGTTGCACAAAAAATAAACACTCTTCAAAATTCTAGTAAAGATAATATTCTATGGTTCATCTTCAGTGGAAATGAAACAAAGAGGAACGCGTGAAGATATAAAACACTAATTGGCAGTGACTAAAAGAACATGGCGTTGAACACATAGAATCATTGATATGGATGGAAGAAGCAACGTGATTAGTTGAGAAATTACGAGAGATTTTTCATAGTAAACGAAGAGACTAAAAATTTCATAGTTATGCTTTACGTACCAACGAACTCGATCGGATCGGCCACATGTGTCTCGTGCATTGCACTAATGGTGGTTAGATTGTTCATTTCTTTGTCAGAGGTGGCAGAACCGAGGCCAAGTGCGGTGTATCCGGGCTGCCATTACAAAAAATGAAAGTCTCAGGCTTTGTGATTAGACAATGAAACAAGAAGAAACCAAAGTTCAAGACTTAGTGACTGAATAGGAACATAAAACAAAAATGTGGGGAAGTGAAAATTTGAAAAGGGTAGGAGAAAGAATTAGATTTGAACAACTTACTCGAGACATGCATCAGAATTTGTTCTGTTGTGTTGGCATCCGCAAGCACAAGTTGGACATCCGACAATGGTTTCATTGTAAAAAGAAGGTAAAGCAACACAGCAAGTCGGAGTTCTCTGAGCGAGTAACTGCGAGTATGTGCACGTAATGTTCCATGTCACAGCAGTAATTTAAAAAGAAAGCCAGATTGTTAGATTAGAAACAATGTTAACATTACGGTTCTAAAAAAAGTTCAAATTGCAATCATGGTTCTTAACATAGGTTGAGTGGTTCTGCGTGTGTTAGACATGCCAAATTTTGTTGGTTTCACTATTTTAGCTTGACGACAGGTTAACCTGGACCAGGTCCCATGAGAGTGAAGTTTCTTGGCCCCCGAACGGTTTTTTTTGTGGTTCCAGCTACAGCAACACTTATCTGGAAGGAGTTAGCCGCAGTGGCAGGATCTTGAACCCATGAATTAATGACACCACCTCTGTGGTATGTTTCCTTTTGTACTTTGAACATTAACGGGTTTTAACATTAACATAATTTTTCACAAATCATTTCCCCAAAAGTCGCAATCAAAACATAGATTAATGGTACCAAAACATTTTAGTTACCTTGATCGGTTGTTTTCACTCTAACCTTACTCCATATAACTTCCTTCTTAGCCCATTCCCAACCTAATGTCCATCCGGGAGATTGAATGTGTCTGTATTTCTTGACATTGTAACCACGACGTAGATTCAACGTAACAAACAGTTAGTAAACTTGGTTTTTAGCTTTTCCCTTTAGATGAATCGAAGTCGGTAGATACGGCCAATTTTGTTTGTCTAGAGCTTAAAACTTACAACATAGCCATCCAGAGTCGAGCTCGTTTAACCTCCTTTAATATAATAGATGTTGCCTTCTGGATCGAGCGCATGATATGCATCTGCAAAAGGAACGTACAAAAGTTAGAACTTTGTTTCTCTTGATCTAGCGTTGATCATTTATACATTGATGATTCAATCTCATAACTATTGGTTTGTAGAAATAGACCTTTACATGCACAACTCACATGTTTGCTTTGAAGTTTTGTACTTATTTGACTTTTAAAGCAAGTTTTTATATTGGTTGAGAAGAAACCTCAAGTTTTTCGCCTTGCCTGATCTGAGAAGTAATCTTGGATGACCGGGAGCTATGCAACTTACAAAGAATATGGAAACATCCAAGAAAAACACAGAGATGGATGGGAGAAGATGTGAACACCATTTAAGTGTTGATTGTAAATCATATGTGATGAGAAGATAGTAAAAATTTGACACCAGAGAGATAGATATAACCACGTATACATGTCCACGCCTAGCCGAGCAAGCATCATGTGTTTCCGTTGACCGGAGCTCCATTTCTACAAAGAGAATGAAAGCATCAGAACGGGAATTATGATGAGTTGAGAAAATTTCAATATCATGGATCAGAGATAGAAACAACAAATAAGGTGTACAATAGAAAAGTAATGAATAATCTAGGAGATAGTAGCGTAGAGAATTTGGTGAGCCAAGAAAGATTAAGTGGTTTCTTCTACAGAGAAGTACGATAAATTGATAATAGAGCTTTGAGGGATATGAAGAGATCCGATCCGAATTGAAATTAAGGAAGAAGTTGAGACGTAATTTGGAGAAACGGTTCAAAATTTATGGTTTACGTAGATGTGTGCATTTAAAGCTTGAAACGTATCTATGGAATATGAAAAGCCTAGAAGTGATGGGAGACGGAGAGGTTTTTGGGTTAAAGAGATGAAAAAAGAGTTTGAGATATGATGAGGGGAAATGTAACGTCTAGGGGAGGAGAAGAGATTAATATAGATTTAGTGCATAGTGTGGGCTTATATATTTTGAGGCCCAATTAGACTTCCTATTCAAATTGGGTTTTATTAATTAACATTGGAAAAGAGTTTGATAGATAAACGTGAGAGAGTAGATTGTACATGTGGTTGTGTCTTAGAAGTTTAAATTGCTCATGTGGCGGAAGGAGGAGAGTGCCATCCTTCTTTCATATAGTAGATAATATAGTTAGATGTGTCAATTGCGGATGATAGATTGTTGGTTTTAATATGTTTTCCAGTGAGCATGAATCTTTATCTATCTGATAAATGATATGGTGTAGCAACACAAACACAGAAAAATAATGTTTAATGTTTTTTTAAAAAAACAAAAAAAACCACTATTTATACTTACAAAAAAAAACTTTTTGGTTTATTCTGGCACGGTTAGATTTAAATGGTGCTACCGTACTAAAACTATTTTTAGTGTCTACGAGGAACATGTTATCATGTTTATGAGATTGTCTGACATCTTTAAGATACTGAATTGTCAAGGTGTTCCCCAAACCCTTGACAATGGGTTATCCGGCGGTTTGGCTATTTTTTTTTATGTAGATATTAGTCTAAACCTTGTCTCCTCGCCATTTTTGTACAAATAAGACTTGTATATAAATGATGGTGAAAAATCCTTTTGTTTAACTTATGTTTATGGCAATCCAGTTGTTAAATATCGTAATAGGCAATGGAAGGATATGATTGAACAGGTGAAAGCCGGCTGGTACAGTCACTTGCCGAGACTGGTTTTTGGTGACTTTAATGACATCAAATACTCCAATAAAAAAGGAGGAGGTGCTATCAGGTCAGATAACTCTCTCAATCCTTTCAAGAATATGCTCTTTCAATCCGGTTTACATGGTGTTAAAACTATTGGAGGAAGGTTTACATGGGTGGGAACAAGACATACACAAACTATTAGAACAAGAATAAATAGGGTTGTAGCATCTTGCGACAGTTTGAACTTTATCCAACTGCTTATGCTCAACTTCTTCCATGGCATTGCTCTGACCATCGAGGTATAATTCTCTCTACATTGAAACTAATACTTGGAATGGCAAAAATTATTCAAATATGATCGCAGGTGGAGGTTTGAACCAGAATTTCAGCAGAGGGTTGCTCAGATTTGGACTGAGAAGTGCAAAGATCTTCTTGATCATCAATTTAGTCAAGCGCTAGCTAACTGTAGACGTGTTCTATCACAATGGAGATCTCAAAATATCACTAATACATAACAACAAATTAAATAATTAGAAAAAGCTTTAGAGGAATTGAAAAAAGCGGCTGACTCATGCATATCGACTTGAGGAAGAATACTATAGAGCCAAGAGTAGAGCCATATGGTTACAGGTGGGAGATCGTAATACTAAATATTTTCATGCCAAGACGCAACAGAGGCGAGCTTCAACCGTATTCTGGCTCTGAAAACTGACTATGGCCATGTTGTTGTTCAACAAGAAGACATTAATAAGTTGATAGTTGACTACTACCATCAGCTTTTCAACTCTAATAATGTTCATGTGTCTGCAGATATCTTACAACACCTTCAACCTAGAGTCTGAGATGAATAGCTCTTTAACCAAGCCTGTAGCTGAGGCATAAGTGTTTCATGCCCTACAACAGATGAACCCTGACAAGGCAGCAGGACCCGATGGATTCAAAGTAGCTTTCTATAAGGATCATTGGCATACAATCAAGGATTCAGTGGTGAGTTTTATCAAGCATTTCCTTGAGACTATGGAGTTAAATCCAGCTTTGAATCAAACTAATATATGTTTAATTCCTAAGATAGAAAACCCCTAGGAGATCAAGGATTTTAGACCTATAAGCTTGAGTAATGTTGTTTATAAGCTCTTATCTAAAGTTCTAGCTGAGAGATTGAAACCCTTGCTTAAAAACCTCATCTCGGCCCAACAATCAGCTTTTATACCAGGGAGGCTGATCACGGATAATGTGCTCATTGAACACGAGCTTTTGCATTCTGTACGTACTAGGAAGCTCAAGCAATCACATATGGTTTATAACTCGATATCAGTAAAGGCTTTTGACAAAGTATAGTGCTCTTTTATTGAGTTGATGATGCGAAGAATGGGTTTTGCAGATACTTGGTGCATGTGGATCATGAAATGTATCACTACCATCACTTACTCTATTTTAGTTAATGGCACATCTACTCAAACTATCTTACCCTCTAGAGGAATCAGACAGGGTGATTCGCTCTCACCATACATGTACCTTCTATGCAGTGAAGCCTTCTCTCTTCTGCTTACTCAAGCACAACGTCAAGGCCTTCTCTCTGGATTCCATGTAAGTAACAATGGCCCTACTATCACACACTTGCTCTTTGCGGATGACTTTGTACTCTTTTGTCAAGATAGTATGCAAGAATGTACTCAGCTCCTTCAAATACTGAGAACTTATCAAGCTGCCTCAGGACAAGACGTAAAGTTTACCAAGTCAGCTACAACATTCTCCAAAGGTATATGTCCTGACCTCAAACAACAACTTCTTGAGCTTACGCAAATCCATAAGGTTTTGGACGATATTTAGGACTCCTTGAAATTATTGGCCCGAACAAAGTGGATACCTTCTCATATCTGGTACAAAGAATGATTCAAAAAGTTGAAAATTGGTACTCCAAGTTGCTTTCACATGCAGGTAAAGAGACTCTCATTAAAGCAGTACCCAAGGCGCTATCCACCTACTGTATGTCCTGCTGCATGCTACCAAATAAGCTCTTGGAGAGGCTCATCTCAGTGATGCGAAAATCCTTATGGTCCTCCAGTAAAGACAGGGCAAAAAATCAATTGGATTTCTTGGAAAAATATCACTTCTTCAAAGCAGCTAGGTGGGCTAGGAATTAATGACTTCAAGGATTTCAACAGAGCCCTCCTAGTTAAGCAAAATTGGTGGCTATTACAACAACCTAACTCCTTACTTACCCAGGTTTACAAATCAAAATACTACCCTAAGACAACATTGCTAGAGGCCAAGCAAAAACGGTCCTCAAGTTATGCTTGGAGAAGCATATTTCAGGGCAATCAGTTGTTGAAATAGGGCATTCAATGGAACATCGACAATGGGGAGAATGTGTATCTTTGGAGGGATCATTGGTTACTACAAGACCTTCTGCTCCGCCAGTCTCAATGGCAAACAATATAACTGTGGATATAAAGGTTAAAAGATCTAGTTATCCAGGGTACCAAAAGTTGGGATCGTGTCAAGTTTCACTCATTGGTACACCCACTAGACATCCCTCTGGTCAGTCAAGTAAGATCCTCTCAAACTGCGGCTGAAGACACAGTCACATGGCTGTACACCTCTCATGGAGCTTACACAGTCAAATCTGGATATAATTTATTGAGGGATAAACAAGGTCAGTCCTCTTCCATACCACTTTCTTTATTCAAATATTTATGGAAGGCTCTACATAATGCTCACCCAGTAACATCTAATCTTAAGTAGAAGAAGATTTTTAAACATAGCAGATGCCCTATATGTGGAGATCAAGAGGAATCGGTGAATCACATGTTATTTCAATGTAGAGTTAGCCAAGAGATTTGGGATTTAGCTCCCTTACCCAAACCTATGCAGCATAATTTTCTTTTTAATCCCTTCTCAATGAATTATGCTGCCTTTATAGAAGCCACTTAAGGTTCTAAAGAACACTCACTCATGTTCCATCTATTAGGCTGGCGAATTTGGAAGCAGAGAAATGACCTCATCTTCAACAACCATCGATGGCCTATCCCTGTTATTATCAACAAAGCCATCTAAGAGTGTCACGTATGGTTAGAGGCTTCTACTATGAATCAAAATAATATGGATCTACAACAAGCTATCTTCCATTCTACTAGGCAGCCTGTGCAAATTGTTCCTTAAAATGTGGCTCAGCTTTTCACTCAAGTCCACCAAAAGTGTTGTCTAGTGGATGCATTTTGGGTTTCTCGACACCATCCAATGGGGCTCGGTTGGAGTCTGCATGATCCCTCTCTAAAACAGGTACTCATGGGTTCAGGATCACTCACGATCCAACACATCTCCAACTCACGAGAAAGTTGAAGCTTCGTGACTTGCTGTAATTGAATTGCATCGCCTCGGCTATCAGAACATCACATTTTGTGGGGATCTTCGGCAACTATATGGTCTTCTTCAAGGTCCTAACATTGATTGGGATCATCCCTAAGTCAAGAATCTCTTCTATATCATCCCCCTACAAGATATAATGAACGTAGCCGCCCTATGTAATTTCAAATTCCATCATATTTCTAGGGATGCAAATATTACAACTGATACTTCAGCTAAACAAGCTAGGATTTCACAGTAAAACTACATTGTCAAAATGGCTAATGTAAACAATCATTTATGAAATGAAGTTATTGGGGGATTTGGATAAGTACCCTAAATTTGTTTGAAAATTTGAAAACTATACCAAATTTGTTAACATTTGAAAACTACCATATCTTGAGAAAATTGGATTGTATACCCTTAAACTTGTTGAACATTGGAAAAGTATACCAAATTTTACAACATTGGAAAACTACCCTTAATATTGAACAAATTATCATATAAATATGTTGACAATTAAAAATTGTTTAGTGTAAATTATAAAATTAAGTTCAATTTATTAACAACTCATATTTATTTATTTTTTTTTAAAAATGGTTAATTAATCATAATTTTTGTACCTATAATTATAATTAAGTAAGTCGATTTATTTTACACAGTTGATTTATATTTTTCTTCGTTGATTTTTTTGCTCTATTGATTTATTTAAACTACTGACTTATTTTGTCATGTTCGTCAACTTAATTTTCAGGTTGGTCAACTTATTTTCAACTATGGATTTATATTTTTTATTGGTTGATTTTTTTTTTTGTCGACTTATATAACCATTGACTTATTTTTTATGTTCGTCGACTTAATCATCAGATTCGTCGATTTATTTTCAACTATGGATTTATATTTGTATTGGTTGACTTTTATATAACCATTGACTTATTGTTTTTGTGTTCGTCGACTTAATTTTCAGATTCGTCGACTTCTTTTCAACTGTTGATTTATATTTGTATTGGTTGACTTTTTTCTTTGTCGACTTATATAACCATTGACTTATTGTTTTTATGATCGTCGACTTAATTTCTTCTATTCATCGATTGATTTTACACTATCGATTTATATTATGCTTTGTTGACTTTTTACTTTTTCGACTTTTTAAACCACTGACTTAATTAACATGTTCATGGATTTAACAAATTAATATCTAAATTAATTAAAATTATAAAGTTAATTTTAAATTACAATATTTAAGTTCCTAAATATTAGAATAATTAATGAATTAACTAATAATAAAAATATCATTTCAAACTAAAAATAGGATAGTTTTCAAATATTAACAAATTTGGTCTAGTTTTCAAATTTTCAAACAAATTTAGGGTACTTCTCCAAATCCCCCTATTTTTAGTTTGAAATGATATTTTTACCATTAGTTAATCATTAATCATTCTAATTTTTTTTTAAACAAAATAATTTGATTTTTCAGTTTTAAATAAAAATTAATATAATTTTTAAAACGAATAAATATTTAATCCAACCATTTGTTTTTTAGCTTATAAAATAATTATGTTTTATTATAAAATAATTACGAATATTACTTGTTTTTTATTATAAAATAATTAAGAATTTAAATATTTTAATTTAAAATTAATTTATAATTTACAATTGAATTAATTTATATATTAATTTGTTAAATCCATGAACATATTAATTAAGTTAGTTGTTTAAAAAGTCGACAAAGTAAAAAGTTAACGAACCATAATATAAATCGATAGAGTAACATAAATCGACGAATACAAGAAATTAAGTCGACGAACATAAAAACAATAAGTCAATGGTTATATAAGTCGACAAAGAAAAAAAGTCAACCAATACAAATATAAATCAACAGTTGAAAACAAATCGACTAATCTGAAAATTAATTTGACGAACACAAAAACAATAAGTCAAGTCGACAAAAGAAAAAGTCAACCAATAAAAATATAAATTCATAGTTGAAAATAAATCGATGAATCTGATGATTAAGTCGGCGAACACACAAAAAAAAATTCAATTGTTATATAAGTCGACAAAGAAAAAAATCAACCAATACAAATATAAATCCATAGTTGAAAATAAGTCGACCAAACTGAAAATTAAGTCGACGAACATAAAAAAAAAGTCAATAGTTTAAATAAATCAATAGAGTAAAATATCAACGAAGAAAAATATAAGTCAACTGTGTACAATTAATCGACTTACTTAATTATAATTTTAGTTGCAAAAATTATGATTAATTAACCATATAGTTTTTTTTGTTTTAAAAAATAAATATGAGTTGTTAATAAATTGTACTTAATTTTATAATTTACATTAATCAATTTTTAATTGTCAACATATTTATATGATAGTTTGTTCAATATTAAGGATAGTTTTCTAATGTTACAAAAAAATTGTATATTTTTTTAATTTTCAACAAATTTTAGGATATACAATCCAATTTTCTCAAGGACGACAAAAAAAAAAGAAGATTTAAATCAGTGCACGAATAGGGTTTGATCATGCGTGATAGTAAGACTAAGACCCATAAGAGTAAAAAAAGTCTTTCTCATTGTCTAGTCAATGATTGAGAAACGGACAAAATGATTTCTAAAACGCGTAAATTTTAGCATTTAAGTTGCAATTCTTAATGATAAATGCAAACTCTGACCACAAACTATACAACTATACAACTATAGTGAACGTTATGATTTTTCTAACTATCTCAAAATCATTAAAAAATTCTCAACCGAAATGGTTAATGATTTTATAATTGATAACATTTTATGTTTTTTCTCTAAAAAGTGTCGATGGATCCTTTAGGTTTATGTGTTTTGAACTCTAGTTTAGATCATTTTCTGTATGATTTGTCTTGTTATTTCTCCAAAAACATTTACTAAGAATAAATTTGGTTACGGCTATTAAAAATTACAAGCTTAACTTGACTTGAGATCAAACAAATTATGTCTCAAATATGGTTTGGTTTCGAAAAAGATTAGTGACCAATATAGAACTTTTACAGTTTATAAAAGAAAGAAAAAAACTTGGATTTATGATGGTCATTTTGCCATAATGAGTTAACACCTCAGCCATATAAATCCCGTTTTAGTCGTTTGTCTGTATGTATGGCTGGGACATACCTCTGGAACCTACTCGGCAAAATCAGGCTACAAACTGGCTACAAGCACCCAAGAGAAGCAAGGTCCCAACCTGATATTGATATGCTCAAATTTACCCTGAGCTACTCTCTCAAATTAAGAGGTCGTCGTAGTAGGGGTCGAATCACTGGGAGTCAAATCAAACGATAGGATATATGACTTCGAATTGAGCTAAGCAAATAAAGTAAAATAAATGCAAGAAATAATTTAAAACAAAGAAAGATTATTGGTTTTAAGAATTCAATTAAACAAAAGCTAGGTTTTCGGGAATTTCGCAGGCAAAGACAAATTGTAGGATTATAAAATTGTCAGGATTTTAATGAAGAACCGTTCTCGAACTTGAAACTCTAATGTAAAATTAAACGACTTCCGTTGAATTAATTATCTATGCATAAACCCTAGAAATCCAAATTCCTTTGTAAAATCAATCAATTTATGCAAGCATTAAAGTTCAGGTTTCAATTGTTCACAAAATCCCTAAACCAAATTCCTTTGAGAATAGGTGATTTTGCTCATCTAAGATTATGGTCTGGTTATCAATTGATGCTTCCGCTTCTAATTAATCAACCTAAGATAGCTAATTTAGAGTGATCAATCCTAAATCAGGGTTATAACAATCTAGATGAAGAACCAATAGATAATCCTAACATGAATTCAATTTTAACAATCCATCTTAATTCCTTTGAAAAACCCTAAACCTAACAAGTAGATTACTCAGACATGCAAGCAAAGCAAATCATAATAGCTGAATAATACTGCATTAAAATAGAGTAAGAAAGAATTACAGAAGGGTTCGAAGAAATCTGAATTGTGTGAAAACTTGTATCCCTAACTCTCAAAATCTCTCTGAATCTCTAGGTCTTTGAATAAAAGAAAAAGCTTTTTGAAAACTAAAAGAAAACTAGGTATTTATAGGCTAGGATTCGGGCTGGGCTTTATTTGTTAACTTCTGGAACTTCTGGGGTAAAAAAGGAAATCTTCAGAATTGGAAATTCCTCTTCTTTCGCGAAACAGGTGCCTCCGTCGATCGACGCACATGTGATTCCGTCGATCGACGCGCCAATCTGACGGCAATTGAAAATCCGTCCTCGCGACTTCAGCTCTTCTTTTCTTGATGCTCCAAAATGCTCCATAATCACCAATTAAGCTCCATTCACACACGAACCTGCCAAGACTCTAAAACACTAGAAATATACCAAAAAGACTCGATAAAGCCGGGTTAAATCATGGCCAAAAGATGGTAAAAACCATGATATATCAACTCCCCCAGACTTAGCTTTTGCTTGCCCTCAAGCAAACTAGAGACTAAGAATGAAGTCGAGGTTTGAAAATCGCGGGAACTCACTTATCCTTTGGAACATAGTTTTCGCTTCTTTGACTCCTTCGCTGCATATAAACAAAGTACCTTTGGCGGTCACGAATCTCAACCATCATAGGTTGGGCCTCAAATCTTAACCTGCAAACCCATCAGTTTCACATCCTCCTAACTGTTGCACACTTGATCGAAGTGATGATGAAATTCTCTCTAATGATATCAACCAAGTAAAAGGGCTAGGTGTGATGTTAAAGGCTTTTGTGTTTAAGTGGAGCTAAAGTGTTTAGGGTTACCAGATTTT
The DNA here is from genome assembly GCA_900128785.1 of Arabis alpina. Classification (NCBI taxonomy): domain Eukaryota; kingdom Viridiplantae; phylum Streptophyta; class Magnoliopsida; order Brassicales; family Brassicaceae; genus Arabis; species Arabis alpina. Next base: position 20,370,677 of record LT669795.1, read on the forward strand.
ATTTGGTGGATGCAGACATTATGCATAATCACAAGAGAGAGACGGATCCAGTTGATGCCCACAGTTTCTCATTCACATTGCACTCTCCTCCAAATCGTAATCAGGAACCAAACATCATTATATAACATGTTCCACTATCCACATCCAACTTCTCCATTCCTTGGGACTTTTGTTGAAGCTAGAGACTTATAAAGATGATCATTTCCCTTTCCCTTGCTATATTTTCGAAATAATTTTTTATCTTTTAGCATACCTTGGGACTTTTTTTTTTTAACTTTTAGCTATAACTCTAGGGGGGAAATGATCTTACAAAATATTAGTCTCGAAAATTACCATTATTATGCGTAAAATCCCAAGGAATGCTTAGCATTGCTGCTCTCTATCAAGTACTCCAACCAAATCCTCATCTTGTGCAATTTTGTGAATGAAAAAATGCGTCGGACCTCTTTCTCTCCAGAGTTTATACACATGCCTGCACATAAAATAAAAGGAAAAAGATCGCATGAGGCTTGAACAATGGTTAAGGTTAGGGGTTGGGTACCAACTAAAAATGAGCTGGCCATTCAGGATCAACAAAGAGTGGTAAAGTGAATAAGAAGTCCTGAATGTTAGATCGATTACTGTTGTGATATCATCAAAGAGAATATAGCGAGATGGAGATCAAGTGTACTAGTCTGGAGTATGATCTACTTCGTTTTGCAAATAGCGATAAGAGGGGAAACTGTACTATTATCTGGTTTCGAATTCGCTCTATCCAAAGGCTTCATCGCAACAGCTAAGAATCGCCAAAACTGAGCGTCTATTCCTAAGAAAGGTCATTATCCCCTACAAGTTTTGACTCAATAAAACAGACTTTTTGACTCCAAAATAGAAAACAATGTTAGCAACTATCTCCCCCAGACTTAATCAACACTGTCCTCAGTGTTAATCAAGCCTGAAATTGGTGAAAGAAAAGAAAAATAAAAAGTTAGAAAATTTTTTTTTTTTTTTTTTTGTGCTAAAATCCGAAAATTGAAGAAAAACCCTAAATAATTAGACTTACCAGTGGGTTGCCTCCCACCAAGCGCTTGTTTATAGTCATTAGCTTGACTAGCTCCTGATTCTTGTCGCTTTTGGTTATGCGACTAGACATACACCTGAAACACACAAAATTAAAAGAAAAACGCGTAAAAACGAAAATAAAAACTTAGACTAAATTCTAGAATCAAAATCCTATAGGTGATTTTGACTCCCCGGCAACGGCGCCAAAATTTGATATGCTCAAATTTACCCTGAGCTACTCTCTCAAATTAAGAGGTCGTCGTAGTAGGGGTCGAATCACTGGGAGTCAAATCAAACGATAGGATATATGACTTCGAATTGAGCTAAGCAAATAAAGTAAAATAAATGCAAGAAATAATTTAAAACAAAGAAAGATTATTGGTTTTAAGAATTCAATTAAACAAAAGCTAGGTTTTCGGGAATTTCGCAGGCAAAGACAAATTGTAGGATTATAAAATTGTCAGGATTTTAATGAAGAACCGTTCTCGAACTTGAAACTCTAATGTAAAATTAAACGACTTCCGTTGAATTAATTATCTATGCATAAACCCTAGAAATCCAAATTCCTTTGTAAAATCAATCAATTTATGCAAGCATTAAAGTTCAGGTTTCAATTGTTCACAAAATCCCTAAACCAAATTCCTTTGAGAATAGGTGATTTTGCTCATCTAAGATTATGGTCTGGTTATCAATTGATGCTTCCGCTTCTAATTAATCAACCTAAGATAGCTAATTTAGAGTGATCAATCCTAAATCAGGGTTATAACAATCTAGATGAAGAACCAATAGATAATCCTAACATGAATTCAATTTTAACAATCCATCTTAATTCCTTTGAAAAACCCTAAACCTAACAAGTAGATTACTCAGACATGCAAGCAAAGCAAATCATAATAGCTGAATAATACTGCATTAAAATAGAGTAAGAAAGAATTACAGAAGGGTTCGAAGAAATCTGAATTGTGTGAAAACTTGTATCCCTAACTCTCAAAATCTCTCTGAATCTCTAGGTCTTTGAATAAAAGAAAAAGCTTTTTGAAAACTAAAAGAAAACTAGGTATTTATAGGCTAGGATTCGGGCTGGGCTTTATTTGTTAACTTCTGGAACTTCTGGGGTAAAAAGGAAATCTTCAGAATTGGAAATTCCTCTTCTTTCGCGAAACAGGTGCCTCCGTCGATCGACGCACATGTGATTCCGTCGATCGACGCGCCAATCTGACGGCAATTGAAAATCCGTCCTCGCGACTTCAGCTCTTCTTTTCTTGATGCTCCAAAATGCTCCATAATCACCAATTAAGCTCCATTCACACACGAACCTGCCAAGACTCTAAAACACTAGAAATATACCAAAAAGACTCGATAAAGCCGGGTTAAATCATGGCCAAAAGATGGTAAAAACCATGATATATCAGATATACAGTGGAACCAGGTCATATGGAATGTAAAAATATCATAAAAGCTAAAACTATTCCTATGGAAATTGGTGAGCAAAGCGTTACCTACTGGAGACAACCTCATGACTCGAGGTGTGGCAGACCAAATCCTTTGCATCCACTGCGGTGAACCTGAGACGACTGATCATGTGTTCCTACACTGCCACTTTGCGCAAAAAATTTGGTCTTTGGCTCCATTCAAGGAGGCACTAGATCCCCAAAGCTTAACTTATGTCAACACAATCCTGGGCAGGTCTAAACTCTTGACCACTCTCCCACCAACAGGTATCTCCTCAGGACCTCTAGTTCCCTGGATAATGTGGACTCTCTGGATCACACGCAACAACAAGATTTTCAACAATAGAGTGTTTACGGAGGAAGAATCGATTACAAAGGCAATCCTGGATGCAAAGGAATGGCTTAGAGCAAACAACAAATTAGCTGCTGAACCCTCAATGAACATGGAGACACCACAACTACGAAAGGCCTCGATCTCGTCCATGGCTTGTTTCACGGAAGCAGTCTGGAATTCGTCGACACTAGCGGCAGGTCTGGGATGGATTATACGAGACGATGACCCAAACACTACCATCGCACGAGGGGATCGGTTTATCACACCTGTGGGGAGCCTGTTGATGGCGGAAGCTCTTGCCGTTCGTGATGCCCTGATCCACATCAAATCGAATCTCTCAAGGAATCGACCAATCAACAATCTGAGCATAGCATCGGATTCAAAAACTCTGATCAATCTCATTAACAACCGAGACTATCAGATCGAAATCTATGGGATTCTACAAGACATTGTGAATCTCTCCATAGATCTCAAAATCATTTCCTTTTTCTTCATTCCTCGTTCTGAAAATGAGCTTGCAGACTCAATTGCAAAGAACAGTTTGTACCAGGGCCCGGTTACAACCGGTTTAGCCAATCTTTCGGTTTAAGCTTTCAATCAAAGTAGTTTTTCGACCCAAAAAAAAAAAAGTCGTTTGTCTTGGTGGAGTACTGAAATTGTTTTGAGAAACAAATAAAAATAGCGTAAAAACAATAAACCCTGCATTATCTTGAAAGTAAGATTTGTTTCCATTATTTCCTCTATGTATCTGTATAGTTTCTTTTAAATATATATATATATATATATATATATATATATATATTGTATAGTTTTTAAAATGCAAGGTTTTAGGTTTTAACTTTAACAACAAAAAATACAAGGTTTTAGTCTGTTAAAATTTGGTCGCTTGTTTTGAAATACTCCCTCCGTTATTTTTTTATTGATGCTTTAGAGTGATTTTTTTGTTTTGTTTAGATTGATGTTTTCAATTTTTTATGCAAAATTAATTGTGATTTTGAGTTTTTGACTGTTTAAATTCTGCCGTTTGTTTTTTTATTAGTTGATTTTTTTTGGAATTGATGATAAAACATGTTTTGTTTTGAAAAAATTAAAAATTAAATGATTTCTTAATTTGTGTGTAGAAACTTTAAACATCAAACAAAAAATAACGGAGGGAGTAGTACATTATACATACATGACTTTTTCATACCGTGTTATTTATAAGTATATTTGTAATTCTGTCGTATAAGTGTGTGAATTATTCTCTTTAAATTATGTACGTACTGACGGGAAAAAAAAGAACCAGTTATATGTTGATTTAAATACAGGTTTAGCCGGATCGACTTATTCTACTTTCTTAATATATTACAAGCTGATTTGACTAAAGAAACAAAAAGTGATTACAAGCTGATTTTAATTTGTACGAAATGATTAATCAACCCGCAAACTGATCTAATATTAACGAATTAATAACGCAAGTGTCTTTATTTATTTATTTGCTAAGGACAAGTGTCTTTATATTTGTCTTAATTACTTGTTTTAAGCTTAAAAGTTAAAAAACTAACTAAATTTAGCGTGGTTAATGATAGCACCAAGTCCGTAGAACAACGAATCTTCCTGGAAATTTCAAGTACACTTCGTCAATGCTCATTTCCTTTATATTCTACCTCATCCCTCTTTCTCAATTCATATCTTGCTCTCTCTCTCTCTCTCACACACACACATACAGAGAGAGTTTTCTTCTTTCTTTCAAGACTGAAATCAACTGTTTTGAGATTTTAAATCTGACAAAACTTTCTCTAAACCTAAAAGTGACCAATAATGTTTCGAAACAGCCCTTGTCATGGGGCTAGTGGTTACAATGGCTTAAGAGCTCGTAACATAACTTTCAAGAAGTGAGTTTTCTATCTATGTTTGATTTTCGTACAAAACGAATCCTTTTTTTTCTTTCCGGTTGAATTTTCGGACAAGGTTTTAATTATGATTTTCGTTTCTCATGTAAACCACAGAGCTGTGAAGAGAGTTATGAGAGATCAGTCAAATAATCAATTTATCGTTCAGATGGAGAACATGATCAGACGAGTTGTGAGTTTTTTCCCATCGTCTACAATTTTAACCATTTATTCTGCTTATACCAAAGCCACCTAATTAAATATCTTAATTAATCTATTCCAACATAGCCACCAACTTTGACTTGACTTCTTCTCTTCTCTCCCGTTTTAAAATTTGTGGACTCCAATCAACCATGGTCCCTAAAACTATATAGACCTTAGCAAAATACATGCTACTTTGGCTTCTATCCAAAAATCTGAATAAAATGAATATCCATTAAACCCGTTAAACCCATAATCAATATTGAAATTTGAACGGTAATTACAAAGCGGATACATACTAGAAAAATATTAATCTAGACAGAACATAACATATTACAAATGTACAGAAATTCATGATATTTGCTCCGCTCCGCTCCGTATCCACCTTTAGTATATATCAAACATTATAAGCTATAAATTTAGCTAAAAATAATGTTTGATATGCAGTTGTTACAAATGCATACTTAACTATATGCAAATTGATAGTAATTCCTTTTTTCTTTCTGATTCAGGTCCGAGAGGAGTTTGATCGTCTTATTCAACCTTGTCTCTCCTTGCCGAGGGCGCAACACGAGCTATCACGTTCTGAACCGCAGCCGTCGCTTTCACGAGTCAAGCTGTTGTTCTTAAACTCGCCTCCGTCTTCCATATTCACGGGATCCAAGATCGAAGTCGAGGACGGTTCTCCGGTATTGATCGAGCTCGTGGACGCGGCCACGAACTCTCGAGTGGTTTCGGGACCGCACTCGTCTTCTAAGGTCGAGATCGTGCCGCTAAACGCTGACTTCACGGAGGAAAGCTGGACCGTCGAGGGATTCACACGAAATATACTCAAGCAACGGGAAGCGAGACGGCCGTTACTCACCGGAGATACAACACTGATGCTTAAAGATGGCGTCGGAGTGATTAACGTGGCTTTCTCGGATAATTCGAGCTGGACTAGGAGTGGGAAGTTTCGGTTAGGTGCTAGATTAGCCGCAGGTGGAGCCGTGGAGGCGAGAAGCGAAGCCTTTGTCTGTAAAGACCAACGAGGAGAATGTAAGAAGCCGTTACTGCGTTTGGTTGCATTCGCGGTTTGGGTGAATTATTAATCTTTTGTTTGTTATGATTATGCAGCTTACAGAAAACATTATCCTCCGTATCCTAGTAGCGAGGTTTGGAGACTTGAGAAAATTGCTAAAAATGGCGTTTGGGCCAAGCGTTTGGGTGAAGTCGGGGTTAAAACCGTCAAGGATTTCCGGCGTTTGAATGCGACGAATCCAACCATATTATACAATGTAAGATTACATAACTGGTTATGTTATTATATTCGCTAAAATAGTTAAAATTGATCTTTCGTAAAAATTGATTTATTTTTTGTTACAGATATTTGGTGTAGGGATCTCAAAGAGAATGTCAGAAGCAATTATATCCCACGCGATGACTTGCGTTTTAGACGTAACAGAGTGTTACATCTACAACGCAAACGCTCTTGACGTGTCTCTTGTCTTCAACTCTGTTTATGAGTTGATCAAAGTGATCTTTAACGGAGGTGCGTGTCGAAACGCAGATCAGCTAAGCAGCTATCAGCTGGAGCAATTGAAGCTTGAAGCTTATCGAAACACTACCAGCTTTATTGCGGTGGACGGTAGGAACTTTGGAGATCATCCACAGATGTCCTTACCGTGCCCGCAAGATCCCGGATTTGGCATAGCATGTCCTGGATTGCAGCACATCAACTTCCAAGGTATACAATTTATCCCGGTTAAAGTCTATATGATATTTTGTTATACTTGAACATAGACTTAACTTATTCGATCCTTTGTGATACTTAGGAAGTTCGAACCCATCAGATTCTTCCATGTCTCTTCACCTCACAGCTTCAGGCCCCGCGGTCCAACCTGAAATGCTGATGAGTTTTGAGAAGCAGCCAGCTGCAACGTTTCACATTGACCGCAGAATTTTATCGAGTCGCAGGAACAGTTTCAGGGTGAACGAGCACGACTCGATTCACGATGAATCACGGAGTGTAGTGGCAAAAGGTTGGAACGAGAACGAGGAGGAAGAGAACACTTTTTCTCATCATTACCATCATGATGGGCCCTTGAACTGGTCACCTGGTATGACTGACTGGACGCAACAAACGTTGGAGAGTATGGTTGTAAGCGTGACTGGCACGGAAGAAGCTGGAATGTTTGATGTTCGTTTTGCAAATTTGGTGGGATCTCCGAGAGCTAGGTGGTGTAAGGTTAAGGCAGCTTTCAAGCTCCGAGAAGTCTGGAGGAACGCAGCTGCCAGAAGAAACCAAGGCTTCTAAGCCTTGCCTGCCGTATAAGAATAAAAGCAAGGTTTCTTGCGGCAGACGAAAGATGTGTATATGTGTGATTATTTTTGTTTTGATAGAATAGGGCTTGATATATTGATCCCGGCCATGGACTTGTTTGAAATGGTTTGATAAGTTACGGGGATTAGTCTTTGTGTGTACCATGTTTAGTGTCTATATTTGGCGATATCAATTTACATTTTTTATGTACTTGTTTTTACCAAATCAAAATGGTTTGTAAACTTCAAATAACACTTTTCCGACTTACAAAAAATTAATTTGGTGTTCTTAGGATGTTCGAGGGTATCCTCCAAATAAGTGTAGAAAGATTTATATAACGTTCTTCAATTATGTATGCTTTTCACGTTGAATAATAGTATCAAACTTACAAAAACAGCATCATTACCAAATCAGTCAATTCCATCAGCTCTCATAACATAAATAATCCTCCTATCATATCCCCCATTAATAATAAAAATCAATCTCTGTCAAAAAAAATTGTGGACCTAACTAGATACCTGATTTTGAGGGGAAAAATATATACACAAATGGGACAGACTAATTTATTCCTCTGTATTTAAAATATATGTTCTTTTTTCTTTTCCTTGAATGATTTTGGAACAAGACTACTGGCTTACTACTAATCACAAAAAGGTCTATGAGTAAGTGAAAACATTAGTGGCTTTTGCTTCATTCCTTTTCTCTGTCCTCATGTGAACAAGTTTCCAGAGTCTATGGTTCCTTTAACTCTCTATTGGACTCTAATTCACACACAAACTCATTCATTATTTAAAAAACATTCCCACACATCCCGGTCGTGCGTACTGCCACTTGGCTTTCCACCCGACAATAGTATGGCGAATGTTTTGTTTTGTGTGATTGTGTCAATAACCTCACATAAAGTACAGAATCATTATTAATCAAAAAGAGGTGAAGACATTTTCCTCTTATTACCTCACCACCCTTCTTTTTAGTGTGTTTTAAAGACCTCTAAAGCCTTCCGTGATGGCTCATACCACGAAGAAGAAGCAATCTTGCCACAGTTTCAACATCTTAATTTTCTAGGGTTTATAGTGATAAGACCTCCCAAAAAAAAAAAGCAATCTCTCGCCCTTTCTCTTAAAGATTCGTCCAGGGAATTTCAAGAGTTTCTTGACTATTGTGTTATCAAAAAGGAGCTCTAAGAACAAAGGTTAGTTTCTTTTGGTTTGATGGTTCCAAGAGAGCTATGATCTTGTTCATCCTCTTATGTGCCAATAATTAGCTTCTAATTATAGTAGAGAAATGGAAGAAGAAGGGAAGGAGAAGATTAGGTGTTGCAGTGATTGCAAGACCACCAAGACACCAATGTGGAGAGGTGGACCAGCTGGTCCTAAGGTCTCTTCTTCTACTACATTTATAACTTCTTCTTTTCTTAAGAGGTCATCTAAGAAGTTCATTAAAACTATTTTTCGTTTGTTTTGTTGTGAAAAAATTGCAGTCACTTTGCAATGCATGTGGGATTAGATTCAGGAAGAAGAGTCGATCAGAGTTATTAGGTATTCGTATTTTTCGAAACCACAAAGTCTTAACCTACAAGAAGGTACACCCATTATCATCATCACATGGTGGCGTGGCTGTGGAGAAACGAAGGGGTCTAAAGGAGGAAGAACAAGCTGCTCTGTGTCTATTGTTATTGTCTTGTAGCTCTGTTTTCTCTTAGGAGCAAAACAGAGCTTCTCACTGAAAAAAACAATTTTATCCTTCGTCTTATCGTACATCTTCTAAAAATGTTGGGAAAAAGTGAGGTTTTAAATACGTCAATACATCACTATGTTCTTATTAAGAGGATAGTGAGTTTCATTGTTTGGAAATACAGTTTGGCAACACATTGTTACGTCTTTTGTTTTTGCATTATAAAGTATGACTTGTATCGCACATTGATAAATTAAAGTGATTTTAATGTTCTCTAGAATATAACTTCATAAAAAATTCCTAAAAAAATCTTCTATACATTTAAAGAGAAGTGCTTCTGTGTCAAGCTCTCATTTTTTCTCGCTTTTTTTATTTAATTAATTAAAATTATTAACTCATACTATACTCATATTCAAACACTCCAAAATAACTTAATCCCTATACTCAAACATATATAACTATCATTAACTACTACTATAAGTCATATCTAAACATTCCAAATACCTTAATCTCATTATTTAAACAAAAATTAAATAAGGTTACTCATATAGTTAACATAATTAATATTACTACATTTATACATAAGAACAATATATAAAAGGTTACTAAACCCAATATATAATTGCATAAGAACAATAAAAACACAAACTTACTTGAGCACATTCTATCCGTGGGAAGACTTTACAGAGCTGTTTCAGCCAACAGAAGTTTGTTCTCCATCTTTCAACATTTTAGTTACCTCAACAATTTACATTGTGACCCATAAAATATAAGAACAAAATAATATTTTGGAAGGATCATTTTTGCTGATACAAAATCACTTTCCGAGTACACTAGCCAATCTGGAAACTCACCTCATCAATCACAACATATTTTCATAGGTATTGTTGCAGACTTTTTTAGCATCATTCATTGCAACCTCATAAGAAGTGATAATTATAGGGAGCTCCGGTCTAACGGTTTTGGCACGTGTTTTCGCCTAAGCTCATCCTTCATTTCTTATCTCCATGATAAATTATTGAGTTAACGGAATGAGTGAACCTATTCAACAAAGAGAAGAAAACCTAAAACAAAGACCCCAAAGCTTTACATATCTTTATTTTAGTTTGTCTTCCCTATGTTAAATAGGTTCACTCCTTCCGCCAACTCAATAATTTACCATGAAGATAAAAATAAAATAAAGAGATGAACTTAGGCGGAAACATGTGCCAAAAGCTGTTGGTCTGGAGCTTCCTATAGTTATCACTTATCATGAGGTTGAGGAAAATAGAAGGGTTGTCGATCGACACACGTGGTGTATGTCGATCGACAGGATCCTTAAGGGCTGTCGTTCGACACACATGGTGTGTGTCGATCGACAGGATCCTTAAGGGCTGTCGTTCGACACACATGGTGTGTGTCGATCGACAGGGCCTTAATTAGGTCGGTTTTCTGGTTCGATTTTAGTCGTTCAATTGGACCAGGCCGGTTTGGGGGAAAACTAGGGTTCGTATATAAGGCTTTTTGGCCGCATTCTGATCGAAACTAAGTCTCAAAATCATCAGAAAAGAGTCTGAGAGGAGTTTCTCTTGTTCCTGAGAGTTTTGTGGATTAGGGTTTTGTTCTTGAGTGTTTTGGAGTAGATTTTTGTGGTGGTTGTCGTGGATCTCGTTTCTAGCCTCAATCCCATCAGTTTCTATCCGAAAAATTCAAGGTGAGTGCGTGACCATGGCTTTTAGGCCGGTAGATTCGTTAGGGTTGCTTGGTGATAGGTTTGGAACGAATTGATTGATCTTGTGGTGTTTGTTTGAGACTGTGGATTGTTGCTTGTTTTGTGTGATTGTTGTTTTCGTGCAGGTTTTCGTGTTGACGCAGAGGAAGAATCGATCCGAGAGGATTACGATCGATTTCCCAGGATTCTGCGCAAGGCCTGTCGAACGACACACACGAGGTGTGTCGAACGACAAACCAGCACAGAGGCTGTCGAACGACAAACCAGCACAGAGGCTGTCGAACGACACACGTAGGGTGTGTTAAATTGAAAAGATATGCAAAATCGTTAAATTGAGAAATTTTCGAAAAATTTCAAAGACGGACAATTTCACATAGAAGAAATCGATTTAGGGTAAAAAAGTTATGTTTCACATATTATTTAAAGTAAATTATGTTTTTAATTTTGGTAAAATAAAGTATTTAGATAATAGTAAAAGTGGACATAGTTCAATACAACTATGCAAGAGCATCCTTATTGGTGAGATTATAGAGGTGTCTTTAATTAGATCTGATTATTTAACTAAGGACACTTAAAGAATAAGTTCTACAGATTGAACTTAAAGAATAAGATGAAACTTATTGAGTGTTAAGCTGGTTTTTAATATTTAAATTTATATTATAAAATGAGTTAAGACACTTTAATGGTGTCACCGTTAAGGATGCTCGAGTTCTATATTTTATTTTATGGGATGCTAGATAATGAATTAATAGGTTCATTGTGTAATATAAAACCAAATTTCTTTTTATTTTAAAGTTTCTAAGGTCCTAAAAGTATTCACCAATCGAGTTCTACATTTTATATATGGGATAGAAGATAATGAATTAATAGGTTTAATGTATAATATAGAACCAAATTTTTCTTTATTTTAAAGTTTTTACAGTTCTAAAAATATTCGGTTTTATAAAAGCTCGAACTATACAAAAAAAGTATATGTTTGATTCGGTTCAGTTTTGGTTTTTCGGTTATTCCATTATTTACAAGAAAAAAATATGGCAATTGTACAATTACCACTTTTGAAAATAATTTAATCAAGCGTACCATCAAAGAGTGTGCCTTTTCATTTTTGCTAAAATATAACTTTTGTGGAAAAAAACACGGAAATCTTTTTCTACAAAACAAAAACTATAAATGAATTATCTTTCTCATATATATCTAGAACTAGATTGGAATTCTTTATGAAAAACCAAGACGGTTTGTGACCCAAAAAAATACCAAGACGGTTATGATACAATATTATAAACTCAGATAGATGAAAAAATTGTGCGAACGAAAGAAAATTGAAAAGGAAAAAATAATATGGCATTTATTGTAGGGCTTCTTGCAAAAATGACCCACAATTTAGGGTCAATTGCAAATATAACCCACAGTTTCTCTCTCCTCAAATTTTTGTCAAACAAACCATAAAATTAAACTAAATTACGAAAATGCCATTAATTTTCGATTTTTTTTTTTTAGAAAAACTCAGACATTAAAAACGTTTCAAAAAATCCAAACATATCAAGTTATTTACTGAAATGTCATATTCTTCAATTTTTCAACCACCATTAACAACCAAAATTGAAGCTGTAAATGCTTCTTCACCCACATATGAAGCTTTATATCTTCAATTTAAACTCTTACAACCTTTTCATCTCTCATTTCCTCTCCAATTTAATCCAAAAACCTTTATAATTTTGATGTGAATCTTTGTTCTCTCATAAAATCTGGTTTTCTTGAGCTTCTCGCGACTACTACGGTTGGGCTACTTCTTTACCGATGGGAATTGAAGTTTAAGAGCTTGACGAAGCTCAAAACGAGCTCGAACGGCGAATAAAGGTAATTTCAGATTTGGTACGCGAAAGTAGACTTCTCGTGGAGTCTACCAGTCAACAATAGGTTAGATTTGCAATTGACTTTTTAAAAAATTTATGAAGTAGTCTGCATATGAAGTCTCCGCTTCTCCTTTGAAAAAAAAAATATATGCGAAGACTTCATGTGCAGTCTACTAAAAAGTTATGTTAGTTTTGCAATTGACCACAACTTTGACTTTATAAAGCAGACTTCGTGTGCAGACTTCGAGTGCAGAATGCATATCGAGTCTACGTTTGGGTTAGTTTAGCAATTGACCAAAATGTTGACTATTAATGTAGACTTCATCGTAAGTCTACTCTGTACGGAGGGGTTAGTTTTGTGTTTGACCAAAAATTAAAATATTGACCAGGCAAAACAATAATCACTAGACTTCTCTTGTACTCTACTGTCGAAGTAGACTGCACGAGAAGTCTACCGATTAATTAATTCGAGATTTTGGTCAATTGCAAAGTAATCTCTTTTTGGAGTAGACTTCATGATGCAGTCTACTGAAGTAGTAGACTGCATGATGAAGTCTATTCTATAAGTCAACATTTTGGTCAATTGCAAAAATAACCTGCTCCATTAGAGTAGACTTCAACATGCAGTCTACTACTTCAGTAGACTGCATCATGAAGTCTACTATATTTTTACGGGTTTCCGCGTATTTGAGTAGACTACATGAGAAGTCTACCTCAAAAGTCAAACTTTGGTCAATTGCAAATTTAACCCTTTTATTTAGTAGACTTCTGATGAAGTCTACTCTTAAAAAGTGAAAATTCAGGTCAAATGCAAAAGTAACCTATTTCATAGACTTCATCTGCAGTCTACTGGTAGACCGCAGATGAAGTCTGCGTCAGTAGACTTCTTGGTGAAGTCTGCATTTTTTAATTTTTTATAAATGCATTTATAACTTATTAATAATGAATTTTTGAGATTTTATTGTTCTCACTTGTGTGTTATCTATTGTGTTACCTTATGTATGAATTGAACATATTTAGATACAATATCTAAGGCAAATATCAATTTTCTTGTTTGAGTAGTACTTAGCTTATTACGGTAGATTTCAGATAGAAGTCTACTAGTAGACGGCACGTGAAGTCTACTTGTAATGTTTTTAATAAAAATGATTTTTAAAATAATGTATACAAAAAATTTCAGATTTTCTTGATTTCAAATGTGTGTTATTAATGTGTTTTGATTATGTTTGAGTTTGACATCTTCGGTTGCAGTATAACTATTTTAAAAATATTATTCTTGTTTGAGTGGTACTTGGACTCATTTTAGTAGACTGCGACTGAAGTCTACGCGTAAACTACTAATAAAGTCAATATTCTAATTTTGATTAAAAATGCATATATATCCTATTTATAATGAAATTTTTAGGTTTTTGGTTCCCAAATGTTTGTAAATTATTATTTGTCTTATGCATGAGTTTGACATGATTATGTGTTATATTTGTAGGAAAACTCAATTTTTTTGTTTGATTAGCATTTGAGTCATTTTTGTAGACTTCTTTCACGATTACATGTTCAAATTTCTAACATCTAAATTGTATAATTCTACTCACCTAATTTATGTAACTCTATTACTCTAACAACCTAGTTTTCTCTTAATTTCGTCTTTGATTTAAAAAAAAATAGGATAATTGTATGCATTTTAGCTCCGGAAATTGACCTTTGAATAAGTTCGTTTTCTTGGAAATTGCAAATTCTTGTTTGATTGTTTTAGGTACATACGGGATAAATCTAACAATATGATATACCTAATCAAAGTGGATACACTTGCATGTATGTCAAACGTGCCTTTGTAACAGGTAGATAGGACAACTAAAATAGCTAGAGAACATAACCCAACTATACTTGTATCTTGTAAACAAAATAAGCACACAACTATTGAAAAATAAAAGTCTAGATTAATTTGATATGTAGAAAATGGAAGATTAGCAATGAAGATGATAACCAAACTATAGATGAATTCAAAAAAATTGACTGCAGAAAGAGAACGTATTCGATCATATACAAAAATGGGCATTTTGATTTGACACTTTAAACCGGCCTACTAAGGAAACTTTGATCCTTTAGTCCTTCAATGATCTGAGACCTTTTCTACAACTCTTGTAACACTTGCTCGTCTACAATTAACCATGAAGGAGAAGATGGTTACAACTTGTGTAGCTTTACTACAAATATCGACGAACTGAAATTTATGATTGAATTTTTAATGGAGGAGAGAGATTTAACTCACTCAGTATAAAGTTTGGCAGGTTAGATTCTGATGGTATAGGCTTGGCTTCTTCAATTATTATCTCAATCGAAAAATCGCTTGATAATCCTAGCTTCTGCCTTATTTTCTCTTATCTTTTCCCGTCTGTTAGATACATCAAAATAGAGAAAGCGGGTTAAGCATCACATTGACAACAACAAGATTTCTCTTCAGACATAGTAAAGAGGCACAAAGAAGAACACATTGTAAGTTTTGGGTATCTACGAGCACTTACTAGTGTCTCCAATGATGATGCCTTGTTATAAACAGCAGTACGTGTACACCTTCTTGAGCATGTTCTAATCGAACCTATATTCTTTCCCCACTTGAGTACATCCCTGGAGCAGATACAAATCCATCAGATGGATCAAATCCAACGAGAAGTGAAATGGTGTATGTTGACAGCAACACAGTCTGCATTTGACATATTTACAAGCTAACAACACTAGATCTGATTCCAAACAGTGATCAAAAGAAAGAATAAAGCTCAGAGAGCAATGGAAAATAAACCTCATAAACGGAATCGCCTATAAAAGCTAAAGAAGCAGAGCATTGAAAACTGATCTTGGTTTCTCCAACTTTGGTGGACTTGGAGACGACCATGTCTCATATCCCATATAAGTATCATCAAACTCATCATCAGCTTTCTCTACATACAAAAACACACAATTTATTATAATTTATAACCAATCTCCAATAGATACAGGAAATGGAAAATCTGACAAAGTTCTTCTACAAATCCATTACCATAGAAAGAAAAAAGAGAGCTTTTGATTAGGGATTGACTAATCAAATGTTTACTACAGAGACTGAACAACTTAACATCGCAATTACATCAATTTCTGAGTTTAGTGCGTCTACCTTTACTTGCAGGTTGCTTGAGCAAATCGGGGAGATGCTGAAAATGCAAAATCAATAATTAACACAAGTTGAAATCCACGATCAGCAAATGGAGAACGAACCGTAGACGTAGATTTGGGTCAACCAAACAGAGAGAATCGAAACATTTTACCTGTTACGATTTACGAAGGAGGAAATACCACGCCAGAGAAGGGAGTGAAGATCTTGAGCCTCGTCGCCGTTAACTTCCATCGCGATTCTGGCAACAAAGCCAGATCTAGCCGTCTCTTTCCATCGTAACCGTGAACCTCCATTTTCAACAGAGCTCCTAACGACGAATCTCCGAGACGACGAGCCATTTTGATAAGTTTCAGCTGACAAAATTAAAACTTCCGATAGATTAGAACTCATATAGAGGTCAAAGACTAAACTAGGGATTAGCTTTTTGGATTATATATATTGACGAGATCTGTGGCGATGGCTGGTTCGACCTGTGATTGAGATTCTAACCTCAAAACAACCAGGGAGAGCAACCCTTGTGGAGGTTTTAAGATCGACGACGATGAGACCGTGTGCAGATCTGGAAAAATTAGGTTACCATGCAAAGGAGAAAAAAAAAAAGTGAAAAAAACTAAAACTTTAACCATCCAATCCCTAAACCCTAAACCATAAATAAGAGTATAATTCCTAAAACTAAACCATTACAACCATACATAAACTAAACTTAAAAATATCAAACAATAATAACTACCATGTGACCACATCAAAAATATAAACAAATAGTTAGGAAGTATCTTATTTGGTATATCATGTTATTGTTTAGTATAGTATATATTTCATTAGTAATCTAATTTGTTTTGTTGGTTTAATTTATGAAATTTTGTGAACTTTTATTTTTTTTATTTCATAATTGTTTATAGTTTGGTCAATGTCATAAAATTTTAATCAAATTATTTTTGTATAATTAATAAATTTAAATTTAATATATAATTCGGTTAATAGATTTCAGTTGTAGTCTACAAGGTAGACTTCTTATACATTGGTAGACTTCTCGAGGGTTAAAATGGTCATTATGGTCTCTGTTTTTTTGTTTGCTCATAAAGGTTGAAGATGTAATTTCACTACCTATTTGAGTTAGTTTAGCCAAATATGAGATAATGGATCTACTTTTGCATTTCAAATGAATTTTTGAGTCATTTTTAGCAATTCTCCCTTTATTGTATGAGTTAACTCTTAATTAGAGTTTGTTACAAGTTATTGTATGTATAAAGATAAATCTTGTAATGGGTAAAGATAAGCTAACCAAAAATCACTTCTTGTACCCATCTATGCGAAATAATAAATCTTGAACGGGAATTTATTTAATCAGGTTAGGGATAGGGTTTTGAATGTATACTTAATTTTGAAACTCTTTGGCCAAAATATATAAGAAAGAGAAAACAAACGTTCATACATTTGTTTAAAGAAACATTACAAACAAAAGAAAAGTTAACTAGAAAGTCATATACGCAACGCAAGTGACTTGTAAAAAAAAAAAAAAAAAAAAAAGCAAGTGACTTGTATTCGATCAAAAAAAAAAAAGGCAAGTGACTTGTTGGGATGTTTTTCCAGGAAAGAAAGGGAATATCCTTCTTTTCCTGTTTGACCAAAAAAAAAAAAATCCTTCTTTTCCTAGCTAACATTATTATTTTCAAAGTCAAGGATTAATTAGGATACTAATAATAATGTAGTAGACGACGAAATAAATCGATAATTTTGGATTGTCAAAGTTAAAATGTAAAATTAGAATAGTTTGAATATAATTTTCACAAATTACCAACCAAAGTGGGTTGAAATTTACCAAAAGTGGAAAGAAAAACAAGTTGGCCGATCTTCTCTGCTAGGGCCGGGCAAAAAAAAACAAACTCTAATATCTAAACTTGTACCAAACCCAAAAATACAGCTTCATGTCCAAATTCAAGTATGTACTTTTTACCCTATTAGATATATTTCAGTCATATTTATGGGTATAAGTTTAGGTACATGTTCGTACCCGAAACTCGAAAAATACTCAGAAAATTTTCTAAGTTTATAGGACTTTCTTATAAGTTTAAGATTTTTAAGGGGTGGTATTCGTTTAAGAAATTTAATAGAATTAGAATGAATTTGAAATTCTCTTAAATACTAGTGTTATTCGATAAACCATTTTAGTAATTCTTTTAAATTCTAGAAATCTCATAAAATCTTTAAAAGTCTCATGTTTAGAAATTAATTTGAATTCTTTTAAAATGAACAATTCAATAACACCCTCTTAATTTTATTTCTTCGACCCAAACCTAAATTGTTTTGTTTCTTTGACGCGATACTTTTTTTATAGTCTTTATGAATTTTTTTTAGTAAACCCTAGACATAGGTACAAAAATAAGTGATTTCTCTCTATCGATCTGTGATCCCAAATTCTATGGGTACAAAAAAATTAGATTTGATAGAACATATATCCGACTATACATGAAACTGTACCCGACCCGAAACTCTACAAATACAATTTTTTTTTACCTAACACAGCTTATATCCGATAAGATCCGATCCGAAACGGTCCCGACCCGAATACCCATATCCCGAGATATATTCCCTACTAAAGCCAAACCGAGTGGTAGATCCCTATTTGTCGGATCGGGTTACAGATCCGAATAAAACGGGTCTCCCTCTCACACACAAACGGTTTACTTTCGCTCGGTCTCTCTCTATATATCTCTGAAGATTATCAAAAATGTCTACTTTCGTGCAAATGCAGATTTGTTCTTAAGAGTTTGGATAACACAAGGCAAGTATCTTTCGCTTTCGATTCATTTCTCCTTCTGGGTCTGTTTAGATTAGAGAAATTTCCTTCTTTTCCGTCCCCGTCGATGTCAGATTTTGATTCGATTCCTTTGGTCATTTCTGCAATTCCTTTGTTGTTTTTCGATTCGCAATCTGAAAAATCGTCTCTTTTGATTATTCGTCCAGAGTCTCGCCGATACTTAATTGTGTCTCCGAAGCAATGTCAAAATTTGATTTTTCAGATTGGAATTCTGTAAAGTCGTGCTTTGGATTTCACTTGTCTCGTTTTCTCCGCTTACTTTCTTCGTTTCTATGCTTAGAATACAGAGTAAATCAATTTTCTTTGGCTTGTATCGTTGTATGTCTTCTCTCTAGAGAGAAACTCAAAATTTTGTGATTGTGAAATTGGTCATCTTTGGGATCTCTATAGGTATTTACATGAATCTGTTTATGTGTAATGAAACATTTGTGTTTATATGTGCTTACTTCTAATTTTTCATTCCCTCGATCAACAGATCGGAAACCGTCGTTTCTGCAGGCGATCTTCTTCAAGAACAGTGACATTGTTGTCACTTTGATAGAGAGATCTGATGTCTATCTCAATCTCTCAAGTCTCTAGATTCAGGATCCATTTATTTGGACGTTCTTGCTGTGAACGTGTCCATGGCTGGCTTAAGAACAGTTCTAGACCGAATCTGCTTGATGTTAGAGCTGATGGTAAAAGTAGATGGGTCAGACGAAACATAAGTACTTCTACACAAGGTGGTATAAACAGTAACACCAAGAGCAGTGTATTAGGAGGAGCAATTCCTATTAGTAGGATTGTAGATGCAGAGAGGAGCACGACAAAGATACAACCTTTCGGAAATATTCAGCAACGGCTTGCTGAAGACAAAGATTTGTCTAAACTCCTCACGGTGATAGTCTTTGATCTTGAGACAACGGGCTTCGACAGGGTAAAAGAGCGGATTATTGAAATTGCAGCGCAGGATCTAGCTGGGGGTGAGAACAGCACATTTCAGACTCTCATCAACCCGGATTTAACTATACCAAATACCAGTTTCCGCATCCACGGAATCAGTAATGATATGGTTCGTCGACCTGAGGTTCCAAGGTATATCCATATATACATATTCTGTAGTTAGACAAAAACTGACTTGGCATCTTGTAAAGTCAAGTCTTAATCTTGTATGAACTTTTGTGTGATTCATATACGGATTGTTGTTGTGGCATGGCCTCCATTGGATCAAACTAATGAAGCTTTGTCTGTTTGTAGGATGGAACAGCTGGTACCGATCTTTCTGCGGTACGTTGAGAGCCGGCAAAAACCTGGAGGCTATGTAATGCTTGTTGCACACAATGGCAAAAGTTTTGATTTCCGGTTCTTGATCAACGAGTTTAACCGTTGCTCTTACGAGATTCCTCATAATTGGCTGTTACTAGACTCACTCCCACTCGCTAGAGAGAACATGAAGTCTGTAGGTAAAATTCCTCCGCTCTTATCTCTGTTCCCTTTCCTCACCTTGCAAATCTCAGGGAAAAACTGCAAACCTGTCTGCTTGTTAGTATTTTCACTATTTTGAGTTGGCAAAACGGAATATTCATGTTTTCTTGTTTGGGTAGATTGATAGGATTGATCTGTAAAGGTAGAAACTGATAACCAGAAATGGGTTCTTCTTCTTTTGCCCTTTCGCAGAGTCAACCGTTAAGCCAAAATCAACATTACGAGATCTAGGGGAATACTATGATCTTTCAAGGGATGGTGAAGCTCATAGAGCCTTGTCAGATGTCTTACTCTTATCTCAGGTGTTCCAGAGACTCACTGTTGATCTCAAGCTCTCACTCCGTGATCTTGTCCTCCGCTCCCACACAGCATCCGAGATCGCTGATGTGATGGCGATGACGATGGCAAAGAATAAGAAGGCCTGAAACATTCTTTAACTTCTAAAGACAAAATGATATTCATCTCTAATTCTTTTGCTGTCTCTGTGTAATGTATTTACTCTGCAAAAGGTCTCAGTTATGTAATCGATTATTCAATTTATCACTGAAGTAATCAAGTGAAAAACAAATGTATTCATTTCAGAAGTAATAAAGCTTCAATACAAGAAAAATGATAAGCTTTACTGCTTCGGTTTGGAGTCTGGACACAAAACTCTTTTGAGCATCTTCAAACCTTTCCCCCGATGCTATATTTCACTCCGAACGTCATTTTGGAGTATAACTGTTTCAATAACTCTATTTTTCAAGTGTATTTTGGAATTACTCTATTTTAAATAGTATAAAATTATATACTACTCCTGACGCTGACGCCCTTAAGAAAGATTAATTGTTAATTGCTTTCTCCAAATACAAAATCTTTCATCTTTGAGTAAAATCCAAAGTGATAAAGCTTTTGGGAGACGAATCAGCCAATAAGACGACGAGCTCAAAACATCGTTTGCTTTATTTCCTCCCTCGATATCCAAAACTCCCCTCCATAGCATCGTTTGTTTTTTTTTACCTCTTTAATCCTGCGTACGTTAGCCACTTCCCATTAATCCTGCGCCGGATACTTCTCCTTGGACCCCACTTCACCACTCCACGCACGCGCAGGCGGCGCGTGTAATCATCTCCGGTAAATCCGCCGCTCTCCTCCACTCTCCATCCACCGTATCGTACAACAACACAAGGCTCTCTCTAAGCCCTCTCTCGCTCCTCCCACTTCGCCGGAGCAAATCGTCAATACATCCCACCACCTGAACCACCGCCACTTTATCTTCAACTCCGACGCAGCTAAACCTCACCGTTCCGTCTAACCTTACCTGCGCCGGCAACGGCGGACTTTTCAACCTACTCCATTCTCCAAATCCGCCGCCATTTCTTCTCCCGTCGAATCTCCAGAACGAAAGCTCCACCGCGTGACTACTGAGCACGTACACGTGTCCTACAGCCGCACACGCCGCCACGACGCATCCACCTCCGGGAACAGAACGACTCCTCAGCCACTGACGCGATTCCACATCGAATAGATCCATTGAGCTTGCGTAAACGTGAGCACCCGCGCGCGATGTCTCGTTCCCGATTTTCAATCCGCCGATGACGTAGAAAACTCCGTCCACGGCTGCTCCGATGCAACCGTATCTCTTCCGTGCAGCTTGAGTCACCACTTCCCACCGATTCTTCTCCGGATCGTACTCTTCAACCGCCGCCGCGACTTCCAAACCACCACCACCGCCTCCAGCGACGTAGATCTTACCGGAAATTGCAGCGATTGCGAATTTCTTGCGAGGGAAAATCATCGGCGATCTCAAAGTAAGAGTTCCCAACCACGAATCGTATCTCAAAACCGCATTTCTACTCACAATATAAACCCTAGGTCCAATCGCCGCCGCACGAGCGTGAGATAGATTCCCATGATTACCGTCAAAGCTACCGGAAACAGCGAAAGAGACTTTCCAGGATACAATCTCATCAGACTGAGACTGCAAAACGGCGGCGAAAAGTCCTGAATCGACGGCGGAGATGGCGTAGAGAGAATGCCGGAGCAGACCTAGACGACGACGGAGGATGAGGAAGTAAGGAGAGAGGAGGAGGCGAGACCAACGGCGGCAGACGGCGGAGAGAGAAGGAATGGAATAGGAAGGGATTCTGGAGAGACATTCGAGCAACAAATCGTCCGGTAGAGAATAGATCGGAGGCGTGGCCGTGGATGGGTGGTGGATCGGAACGAGGGATTTGGCGTCGGAAGGATTTGGTAAGCAAGATTTCATGAGCCATGACAAGTGACGAGAGTTGCAGTTCTCAGACATGAGATTTTCTGAGGATAAACAAATTTTATCCTAAAATAATAAATTAAATAAAAATATACTATCAGTCTCAGAGTTACCGAGTTGAGAGGGAAGCTAGGAGGGAAGTCGCCTTTAAGAAGTTAAAAGACATTTCATTTTTGAGAGAAGACATTTCATTTAAAATGGGTTATCTACTAATCCTCTTTAGTTTAATCATAAAGTTAATCTTAACAACGACTTTATGTTTGTAATTTATATTAGGTACTAGATCCGGCCATACAGAAGAGGTTGTACAGCTAACATAAACTAATAGTATCATTAGCAAAATATAAATTTCACTTGTTTTCCTATTGTTTATACCATAGAATAACTATCATTTCATTGAGCATAAAAACTAATATGATTCTTATTCTTTTTTATCAATTTTATATAAATATTGAATATTTATTATTGAATTAAAAATTCTATATTTAAATGTTTATTTTTGTACTAATTTTAAATAAATATCTAAAATGGAGAATGTATAATTTGGCATTAGTACACATATCTCTTTGGTTTCTCAGAGAACGATCTCTGAACTCCTCAGACATTGACCTTTGTCTATCTATGGTCGTGTACACAACAATGTTTTTTACCTAACGACAACCTCTGAAGCGACGATGTTCGGGTCTAAAGAATGAAAGAATTACGGATAATACTTTTCTTATTGATCTAACCGGGGATGATGATGATGCTCCATATAAGAAAGAGAAGATGTTCAATCACAAGAATATTTCCTTAAGGATTAAGAGTAGCAGCATGATCAAACAGAGGATCACAAGCACGGACGCGCACATCACCATCCCTCCATGTCTCTGCCTTCGATCTGCCTGTGAATGTTTAGCATGAACCACTTAAATAAGACTGGGAGAAAGAAATGACTGGCGATGAATGTTGAAGAGAGTACACTAGCTATGAAGTTCTTTTTTAAAAAACCTTTTGCAGTTGTTTGAGTCCATCTTCAACAGTACTTGCTACATTTTGGATATTATAGTCTACCCGATCAACTATTGTACCCTGCAGCGAAACCCGTTTCTTTGAGTTTGTTTTTCCAGAGGAAGAAGATTCCGAAGCTAGATAAAGAAAGAGTATTATGGATTTAATAATAAAGTTTTACCTGATCTATCACAAGTGCAGAAAGATCCTTCATGATTTGAGCAAGATCATTTACTGATTCTACAACCTGGAAAATGACACAGAAGAAGAAAAAGAAAATGATTATAATTGATTGCATAAGAAATGAAACACCATCGGTGAGCAACAAACAACTAGAACATAGACAAAGTGCAAGCACTTGCCTGCTGTATCTCTTTCTCCCTCTCTACCGATAAATCCTCGCCCTTTTTTATCTTGGCCATCTGATGCGCGTTTAACTGAAGGGAATGCAAGTACATACAACGAATAATGGCTATAAATTAAAAGAATGAAACAGATGTAGGAGTCAGACCATATCGCCAAAGTCATCTTCTTCAGGTTTATTTCTGTTTCTGCTCACATTCATCTCTAAATCCACCCCATCCTGATAAATAACTTAAAATATAATCTCTTGTAATTTGAAAAAAAAAACAATTATCAAGGAATCTATCGTCTATGAGATCAATGTAAACAAGTTTTATTAGGGTGCGGCATCAGAACACAGAAAAAACTTCGAAGGACAAGAAACTGCAACATCACAAGGTCCCAACACACATGCAATGATGAGAATGTTAAATAAAAAGAGCTAATAGTTTCATACCTCTTTTAGTTGTCTCAAGCGCTTCAAATACATAGACTGTTTTCTGCGGAGCTCCATAGAAAGAAGTTGGAGAGCAGTGGCAAGAGACCGCTGTTGTAAAACACATATGATAAAGCTCAGATAAATATGGTAAACGCTGTGAAAAGAAAGGAAATGTGAGTGAAAGATGTATGAGCCCATCAAGTCAAGATTACCTGCACGTTTTTCCTAACATTTGAATCTTCAGAATGCCCAGTTGCAGAAAGCATCTGAAGTTGCTTCTCGGACTTGTACAGTAGAAATGTTATCTCCTGAGTCAAAGACTCAATATTATGTTGATCTTCTTTACCATCCCCAAACGAGGGCATTAACGCCTTGGCATGAACTTTCCCCAACTCAGCCATTTTGGTCCTTGCACGCTGTATGTTAACAGAGATCTCCTCAGAGACATCAACCCAAGCTGGTGGTAACGCACCTTTACTGGAACATGAAAGCAAAAAAAAGCTAGGTAACTAGTAACTTTGAGCTTAACATAGGCCAAAATACATTTACTTGAAGGAATGAGCTCAACTCTGTGATCTTTTAATATCATGAAGTAAATAAGATAAGCGATCATGCTTCCTCTCTACTACTCTAGGCTTGAGTTTCACAATCACATTGATAGTGAAAGTGACAAGCCTAACGTATTTAACAAAGAAGGAAAAGTATACCTGGGATCCTCGGTACTAACAGGAGCATAGGAGCGATTCGGATTCAACAAAGATCATCTCAATAACTGGACCAACACCGGGTGGTGTTCCCGTCGTTGTTGACGACAATGGAGCTCGGACGCTCCTCAGAGAGTTCCTGTTATTGAGCCATGATCACGAAACTACAAGCCCCTGAATATCAATTCCACATTCAAACTTTGGAAAATCCCAGTTATAAATCTTGACCGGACCGGAGTTTCATCATCGACAGAGAATAAAACAAAACGAGCCTGAAAAATGTGACACCATAAGCGACTACTCGGAGACCGCTCGATCCGTTCCGACGAGAATTACAAACTGAGGTTTTCAGTATTTTCCCAAAATTATAAAATGTTGGAAAATTGTTAAAAAAACTGGTTCTCCTGCTTCACCAAACCAGTAATATTTCGACACGTAAGCAGCCAGCTAGGGGCGTGACGTTTTAGCAAGGAAATCGTGCCAGTTTTATAATACAAAAGGGAAATACACGGCGGTTAAAAGGATTAAACGGCATGCATTCGTGCGGGCTGTTGAAAGCGAGAGATTAAAAAGTCTAATTAATAAATGAATTTGATTATATAGAACTCGTCTCCTATGTCTCTCACTCTCTATCCAAAGAAACAAAAAAAGAAAGACGAATTTTGGAAAACCGACGCAGAATCGTCGTCTTCGTCTTTGCATTTAGCCGGAATCTTTTTTGATTCTTGAATCGGAATATCCGTGTTTTCTTTTCCCGGATAATTAATTCTTGATTCATTTATTATTATATTTGATTGAAGGAAATGGATTCCGATTCTTGGAGTGATCGTCTCGCATCGGCTTCAAGGAGATACCAGCTCGATTTCTTGTCGCGATCTGGTCAGTTGAAAAAAATATTCTTTGCTAATAATTTTAATTCCAGATTTGATTTGTTGCCTTAGAATTTATGTTTCGAAAATCAATGACTCAAAACTCTGTTTTTCTTTCCATTTAATTGATTAAAGATCGATGTTGAATGATAGATTATAGATTATCTTCGTTTCGTTTGATTTTTCTTGACGTTTGTACGAATCCCGACAAAATGAAGCAAGACTTGATGTCTTGGTCTGAATATTGAAATGAATATTTTTTTTTTTTTATATATGTTTGTTTTTCTGATGTTCAAATTGGTTTTGCTCGTTAATTTTTTATCTTTGAGGCATTTTACAGGGATAAAGCGTGTGTGCTAGTTTATACAAACAGTTTATTTTTGGGTTTTGGTATGAACATTTCAAAAGTTGGAATCTTGATTCTTGTTTGAGAAACAAGAAATACAAAACTTGTTGGTAAAACGTTCATAAGTTAGTTTCATATCAAACCTAGACATATGTGCCAGGGAAGGTTAGTTTCCAACGTTTATTACATATCTTGATGATCTTCCTTCTAAAACCCATTTTTATATTTGTGTTGTAACAGCCGGAATGGAACGCATTTTTAGTATTCCCAATTTTTTTTCTAGTCTCTGTTTAGTAGTTATAGCATTCCGATTGTTCTCTTTGCGGTATTTGACAACCTTATTTTGTGAAAACGCAGACACTTTCTTGGGGTTTGAGGAGATAGAGGGAGAAGATGATTTCAGGGAGGAATACGCTTGCCCCTTCTGCTCTGACTACTTTGATATCGTGTCTCTTTGCTGCCACGTAGACGAAGATCATCCTATTGATGCAAAAAATGGGGTAAACATCTCCTCAATATTATTCAATCGCCAACCTTTTTCTCTTTTGAATCAAAATTTATTTATTGTTAGATTCTTGGTAGATTGGTTAGAGCACTATTATATGTTTAGTAGTCGCTCAGCCTTGGATATAAGGAAGTGAAATAGCCAAATGACAAGCACTGAGTGTAATATCTGAAGCAGTTTTGTGTTGGAATAGGATTGGCATTGCCACTCGGTTTGCTTTAGAGAAGAAATCAATTATAAGACCCTTGTTTACTCTGCAATAAGACGATATATTTTTATTCTGCAACGAAGACTGTTTTGTTTAAATTCTGGAGATTTGAGTTTTTGTTTGCTTGCAGGTATGTCCCGTTTGTGCGGTGAAAGTGAGCTCTGATATGGTTGCTCATATAACCCTTCAGCATGCAAATATGTTCAAGATATCCTTTTTTGTTAGTTTCTGCCATTTACATGGAATAATCATCATCTGCTTATGTATTTTCTCAAAAG
The DNA here is from genome assembly GCA_900128785.1 of Arabis alpina. Taxonomy (NCBI): domain Eukaryota; kingdom Viridiplantae; phylum Streptophyta; class Magnoliopsida; order Brassicales; family Brassicaceae; genus Arabis; species Arabis alpina. Next base: position 20,397,474 of record LT669795.1, read on the forward strand.
AGTGTGTTTCATTCCTTAACGAATTATTACGGGACACGGAAAAGAAAATCAAGAAGAGGCGGGGCTCAATCCATGCTATCCATCTTGAAGAGAGAGTTTCCTGATGGCAATTTTCAGAGCCTATTTGAAGGATCTTCGCGTGTTGTATCTTCTTCTTCGTCCAATGTGGCTGCTGACCCTTTGCTGTCTTCGTTCATTTCACCAATGGCTGATGACTTCTTCATTTCCGAGTCAAGTCTAGGTGCAGAAACAAGTTCTGCCAATAAAACGTCGAATCAGAGTTTGCCTGAACGGTATGCTTCCTCATTCTCAGTGTGATACAGATCATTACTAACCCCCGTTTTTCTTTCATCATTCTTGTTAGTTGAAATCTTACATTTCTGAGCACTCAGTCATCGCATCTTGTGCTCGTCCTTTTTAATGAAATCTTGTCTTTTGGATCTAACTTTATTGTCAATAAAGGAAATCGCATGAACTTAGTTTCTATGAGCCCTCATGAAATTTAGTTGATCCCATGTGACTTAAAACCTATAACTCTTGAAATCTGAAGTTCCTAAGTCTGCACTGACGATTCTTGTCTTGATCCGGATTTTACAGGAATGTTGAAAAGCAGTGTCTTTCAGCAGAGGATCACAGAGAAAAGTTGAAACAGAGCGAGTTTGTTCAAGGGATTTTGAGCTCTACGATTCTTAATGACGGGTTATAAAGGAGAAATATTCGGATAACTTCTCTACAATTAGATCACTCAGCGATTGGATATGTAACGGAATTGTCGTTTTATAGCAACAAGTGATCTGAGGAAGAGTTGGGGGATAAGCAGAATAAAGAGCTTCGTAATGAAGAGTGAAGAGAGACATGATAATGAGTATTATTAACTTATGAGAACACATATTTGGTCTAATGAACACTCCATTTGTCTGTAGACTCACAAAACAAAAAATGTATGTATTGATCAAATATTTGCACTGAGTTCTGTTCTTAAGATTCTTTTCATTATATCTTCAGTGTTCTTAAGATTTTTTTCAGCTCGAGTAGGGTTCGAAACAAAACATTACATCAAAACGTACACAAAAATTTGGACTGAGAACATTGCAGGACTTTACCCCGTAGGGAGTCCTTCCAGAAATTCTCGAAGGCCCAAGACAAGCTTAGGCCCAAGAGGGGGTTTGGAAATAGTTTTCAACCAGCAATAGACGCGCCTCGGTTAGAACCTCATTAGCTGCGTCATTGCCCCAAGCGCAAAGATGGTTTCTCAGAGCCGAAGGCCTTCTTTATTTATAGTCAACTGAAACCTATCGACTTCTCAAAACTTCCGATGTGGGATTGTCACAAACCTTACTTGCCTAACACACATCTTGTCGAACAACGTGCTGCTCTTACAAACTCGAACGGCAGGATTTGTTGTGCCATATACATGGGCCGGACGGTCTGAGGCCCAGTTTGGGTTGCGTCTTTTATTGGGATATTTTACGCTTGGGTTTAAATTTGCAACTCATCAGTCTTGTTATTCATCATTTGTAGCTTTGAAATTATTTTTACCCCTTAGAAGTCAGTATATAATAAATTTATGATGTCCATGGCGAAAAGAGTGGATTTTTACACTCCATTTTCTAGGACTATTTCAAAAAGAATATTTTTAAAGAATGTATTAACTAACAAAGCTATTTTAATCAGCTTTTGATATTTTTATACTTCTCTTGGCCTAAGAAATAATGCGTGTTGGTGGACTACATCTAAACATAAATAAAAAAGAAAGAATAATGTAATATGAACCATTTTATTTTAAATTTTAGAAAACTTTTTAATGTTAATTGGATAGGAAAATAATAGTCAAATGTGAGATTTTATTGGAAATATTAAAATAATTATTTTCTCAACACTAAAAGTTGTGTTCAAAATTGATCATGTGTTTAGATTTAAACGTGTTTATAACTTTTAAGATTATATATGAATAAAATAAAAAATAATTTATTTAGCTTTAAAAATTAGAAGTAATACAAGAATATAAAATTACAACTATGTATATATTAACGTTTTAGATTTTCATAAATGTATCATGTAAAATCAGATAAAAAATTTGTTTTAACTATATTGTATTATATTTAAGAATAATAATTTTAGAATAATAATTTTATTTAAAAGCAAATAAACTGGAAAATTATTATACATTATAATATCTATATTTATCTATATTATGCATAGTTATTCAGCCAGAGAAATTAAATAAAAGTTAAGACTGATAAAGATGGTAGGGGCTGCGCGAACGCAAACCCCCTCTGCCACAAATAATGACGCTGGCTCTTCCACTTGGGAAGACCTTAAGCATAGCACCCTTCCGTTATGTGCAATGGAAGTCACTAGCCTAGGCCACTTTTCTTCTTGATCAAGAGTTGACCCCGTCCAGGTAAGTGCCTTTCTCGGTGTGCCTACTTCTCTTTTTATACTCTGCTTCGCGTCTTATTGTTTCGGATCTAAGCGATGTGGGACAATTAGCAAACCTCCCATCGTGCTGTTTGAAGCTCTTGATATCGAATAACGTGCTAGTTTTACGAACTTGAACGGCAAGGCTTTTGTAGTGCCATAGTCATGGGCCGGACGCTCTGAGGCCCAGTTTTGTGAGATTTTGTCACAAATTTTTGTGTATGACTTTATATTTGCATAAATTCTCTTATTGTATGGGAAAATTGTTGAAAATGCCATTTGTTGTTCAATTTGTTATGCAAATTGTTGAAAAGATATTTGATCATTTATAGCTTTAAATTTACTTTTTTCCACTAAAAACCAGAATTGTAAGAAATTTGAAATGACCAAGACAAAAGTACAGGATCAGAATATGGAAAAAGAATGGGAGGAGTGGGGGGGGAGGGGGTTTACACTCCATTTTCTAGGACAATTTCAAATAATTATATTTTTAAAGAATGTAGTATTTAAATAACAAAGATAGATTAATCAGCTTTTGAAATCTCTCTATGTATCTAATGTCCTTAAAAAAATGCATGTAGTAGGTGGACACTACATGTAAGACTGGAGGGGTGATTGGTAAGGACTGTGGCTGTAGGCTAGGATTTTAAACTTTTGGCTATAGATAAAATGGCTATAAGAATTGTGGATATAACTTTTAATTATTTTCAAAATCTGATTGGTAATACAAACGGTAGAGTCGTAACTCGTACTTTAAATATTATAATTTGATATAAAAATAATAAAAAATTAGGGCAAATTTGTATTCAGACGCAACTCGAAGAAACTTGTAAAAAGTTTTCCAAATTTTGGATTTTCTGAATTCTTTTGGTAATGTTTTACTGAAATAATATTTTATGTTTTTCCAATCAAAGTTAATTTCAAATGGATCGATAATATTCATAATATTATTATTTTTTGAGAAATTTTGAGAATTGCCACTTTCAACATGCTACTTATCAAAAATGCCACGAGTGAAACCACTTTCACAAAAATGCCACAACTTTTTAAAAAATACTCTCAAATTACTCTTAATGATTATTATGTCAGATTTTTTTTCTCTTTCTATTTCTCTCTCCATGTGTTAGAGTTTTTTTTTCTTTTCACTCTCTTTTCTCTCTTCCCGTGTCAGATTTTTTTTTCTTTTTTTCTTTTTTCTCTCTTTCCTCTCTCTCTTTTTTCTCTCTCTTTTTTCACTCTCTTTCTCTCTCCATCTCAGATCTTTTTTTCTTTTTTTTTTCTCTCTCTATCAAATTTATTTTTTCTTACACAATGAACCAAGTTTCATCAAATTTCATCTTTCTCTCTATGGAAATTCTCGAATAAATTAATGGTAAGAAAAACATGAATATGAAATAGGATTTTGTAGACATTTTTTTATCTCGTAGATTTAAAAAGAAAAAAAAATGAATATTCTAAAAAAAGGTACATATGCAAACTCAAACGCAAACACAAAAACGTTTTTAAATATTAGGGTTTGGGTTAACTATTTTACACTTAGGGTATAGTTTTTGGGGTAGGGTTAGGGTTTAGAGTTTTTATTTACATTATAAAACTCTTAAAACTGTATTAAAAATTTCTTTTAAAATGCTTACAAATTGTACAAATCGTTTATAAACCTTACAAAATGCTTATAAACCATACAAAATGCTTATAAACCTATTTGTACAAATAGGTTTGTAAACCTTATAAACAATTATGACCAGTGATAAAAAAAACGTCAAAACCCAAAAATAATCGAAAAAATCAGATATGGAATCCTAATTTCTATCAAAATCGAATCAAAAACCCAGATTTTTAACACAAATCAAATAAAACAAAATTTACAACAAAAAAATATGGATCTAGATCTGGATCTATATGATATATATATATATATATATATATATTCATATTTGTTTTATCTTCTTCAACCTTATAGAGGAAGAGATACAAATCAAATAAATCCAAATTTACAACAAAAAGTTACAAAATCGGATCTAGATCTGGATTATTTTGACTTCTTCAACCTTGTAGAGAAAGAGATACAAATCAAATAAACCCAAAATTATATAAAAAAGTGAAAATTGGATCTAGATGTGGATCTAGATGAGAGAAAGAGAGATATTTCATATTTGTTTTGCCTACTTCAACATCATAGAAGAAGAAAAACAAATATATATATATACATCATTGTTGTTGCAGAGAGAAAGAGGAGAGACAGAAAAGAAAAGGAAAGAGAGGAAAAAAATAAAGAAAAAATCAGAAAATAATTTTTCTTCCGTGTTTTTGTCAGGGATATTTTTGTCATTTTCCCCCCAAATATGTCTCATTATTGTTAAAGGTGTTTTGGCCGTGACATTTTTGTAAAATTGACTTTCGCGTGTGGCATTATTGCAATCTCCCCTTATTTTTTTTAAGTCAATGACCTCTTAATAATCTCCATATTATAAAGTTAAAACTTATCAATTTTTTTTATTTATGTTCATTGTTGCTGTTCGAGATTATTGATAAAATTTAGTAAAGATAACAAATAAAAAGATTTTAATTTTTTTTTGAGGAAATTGACCACAAACTGGAATCAATAAAATTTCATCTTATTGTTTTAATTCAAAAACCATGAAATTTCATCAAAGGAACCAAACAAAGTTATGAACACTTTTTACAAAATGGATATAAAAAAAAAGAGGGGAGAAAAATTAAAGATCAATCAATCAAAAAGAATTTGTGATAAATTGCACATAGATCTATGGTATGGATTTCAATCATCAAGGGAGTAAAAATAAATAAAAGTTTTTTTCATTTTTAATTTAAAATTGTTTATTTTTTTAAAGTCACAGTACCAGGCTTTATAAAAAACAAAGGAAAGAAGAAGAAAAAAAAAGAAAAGTGACTTTCGGGACTTTAAAATCAGAAAATGAAAAAAAAATCAGAAAATGAAGCCAAAGCCTGAATGGATAAAAACAAACTGTAAAAACTTTTACAGCCCTTAAAGCCTTTACAGCCATAACGCCAATCAGCCTCTGGGTTTTATAAAAAAAGGTTCATAAACTTAATTTTACAGTTTAGAAACTACATGTAAACCCCCAAAAAATCTAGAATATTACGATCAATTCATCTACAAATCTTTAAAAAGAAAAATCAAATACTTGATTGTTGCTATCAATAGAATCGCTGTTATGATATGACCCAGTTACCACAACATCTATTCAAGGCCAAAGTGTTTCGGTCCGGAGAGACAGTAGACCTTGTCTGCTATTTTAATATGTTCCAATCCCTAAGAAAGATTAAAGTAGACAACAAATCAAAAGTATGCTTCAAGTACATCAAATCATTGTTTTCTAACCTCTTTTGTCGTGTACTGTCCATTCTTTAATTATTGATTATGTTAAGCATTGTTATTTGTTACTATATCCTTTTTTTGTCATTTGGTAAAATTGATTGAAATAAACCGAATTTACATCAAAACCGGTAAAGAAAACATTCTTTCCGATCAAAAAGCCAAAGATAAACGAGAAATCCTTGGAATCAAAAGCCAAGAACAAAAGATAAATCTTTGGAGCCAAGTTATAACAACAAAAGGATACTAAAGCCAATACTAAAACAAACCAAAGGTTAGGACCAAAAAGACCATAAAGAGAACAAAATTGTTGCAAACCCATAATAAAATTGTTGCAAACCCAAAACCGCCGGATCCCCAGGCTACAATTCCGAAGAACTTTGGAACAAACGCAATCTATTGACGAGCTTGAAAACAAACCAAGTAAGAGTGGCACCAACTCCGAACTGTTGGGCGAGGTAACAATCCTCGAGAACACAGTTTCCACATCAAACCGTCAATAAAATCCAATACCCATTCAGGAGCATGCCGAAACGATCAGACAATGAGCACAAAAACCAAATTCCTCAACAGCCTAGGAACAAGAAGGCTGAAGGCTCCAAAGACAAACCACAAACCAGGAAACTCAAAGAAGAGGGCGCCATAAACAAACCCCGTAACCAGAAGCTGAAAGATCCAATCACCACTGAAACGAGAAGAGACCAAAACGAGAACTAGAGCTGAAAAAAGGCATGTGAATACCGATGCGAGAGTAGCTATGCCACACCGTCAATAAACGCAAAGATTTATGTATAAGGCGCAAACGAAATCACAGCCCAACTCTCCGAACTGATCTGAATCAACAACCGAAACAGAACCGAGCGAGCCACTAGCCCACCCTCAACCCAAGGCAACGAGCTACACCTGCGAAAAAGGAGAAGCACCGAAAACCACCAACAACATAGCCAAAACGCACCAAAGGATAAAGACTCGTCTTTGTTACAATTAACCACTACAAACCCTTCATGGTCCTAACCAAACCGAGAAACAAAAGCTCCGGCTATAGACAGATTCGATAAAATCAGATCTGGAAACCAGATCTAGAAACCTAGATCTAAGAAACAAGATCTTAAATCCATCCCAAATCAAGAGAAACTAAAGGGGAAGAAACAGGAAAACAACAAAGCAAAGCCGAGACATAGCTCCGACGCTAAACAGAGCCGCCGGAGCTACAGATCGAAGACGAGAGTTTTGTCGGCAGAGAGAGTTTTCTGATTGCAGTTCTTGCTAATGCATTGCATACACATCTCTTATTTGTTACTATATCCATTTACAGAAAAAAAATTCTGGAAATTTGTTACTATATCCATTTACAGAAAAATTGTAACAAACATCCCATATCAATGCATTTTATTTTACAACTTAAGAAGGGCTTAGCGGAATACTAATTTCAAATTAAATCTATGCGCTTTATAATTCTTAAGATTTTACATGTTGTTCTCATTGATAATATTTTATGTGTGGAATTCAAAATCTATGGGTTATGGTTTTGATTTTGTTTTCCGTATATGTATACTATATGTATACATCAAAATCGAATGGAAAATGAAATCCTTAGATATACTGTAATCTTTTCTCACAAATTTGTCATCTTTAAATAACATTAAATTCAATAAAGAAAGAACACTTGATTAAATAACACTAAATTTCAATAAGTGTTTGTTAAATAACACTAAATTTCAAGTGTATAAAGCTTTCAAATCTAATTTATAAATAATAAATTTAATATCACTTTTTAATAATGTTTGTTAAAGCCACATTATCACTTTTTTATATAAAATAAACAGTTCAGTTAAAAAATTTGACAGTGTACCGGAATTATGTTAGTGGTTTTTTATGTTAATATTGTCAGTTTGAAGATTAAAAGTGTGAGTGGAAATTCATGAGTTATAAAGTGCCATATGACTTAAAGGTTTTTTATGCGATTTTTCTATTCATAATATATTAGATTTTATTTGGTCCTAAATTTTATAAATTTGAAAGTTTGAAACTTGAACCGAAACCAAATCGAAATATGGATTAACCACACATGTGTGTAGATTCGTACTAAACCCCGTAACTATCTTGTGTTGTTGTTGTCGACAACACACTTAGATGTATAAATACATATAGATAATATCCTCTACATTAGATAAGTTATCAGGGAAAGGGATGTTTGGTCTGTGTTTCTTATGAATTTGGAAGCAAATGAAATGATTTCGTCCACTTATTGGCAGTTTAATTAAATTAATGAAGGCCCTTCCCAAAGGGCTTATAACTGTCTCAACTATTATAACTACTCACTTAAGCGTCTAAATTGTTACAAAATCATAACAAACGGTCCCATTTCAGAGGCAATAATCCATTGATTATTGTGATCCATTGAATTGGACCACTGAAACGTATAAACAACCACGTACCATATAAACACATAAATAAATACATGCACATATATCAAAAGAACTATCTAAGCAAAGGTATACTTTTACAGGTTGGTGTGTTGTGTTTTATCAAAAGGGTCCTGTTCATTTTTAAAAGTTGCTATGCTTAGATTATTGAAGATTAGATATCTTAATATGTATATTCAATGCCAATAAAGAGACATTCTGAAACCAAAAAAAGTTAATAAAGAGACTTGATTTTTTTCCAATGGACAGGATAATAGTACAATTTATTTGAGCTGGTTTTAGACTAGAAATAATATTTCGACCAGCTAAAATTTTACATCGTAATATTTATAGAATATGTATTTATTTCTATGAGGTAAACTAAAATTTCAGTTTTTAAACTTGATAGAAGGATTTAGCACACAAAAAAAAAGTTTATAGAAGTAGAAATTGATGTGTGCTTTTGATCTGAACTTGCGTGCCTAATCCTCACTTTAGCCAGCATGTTTGTGGGCTGCCTTTTTTAAAGTGGGCCCATTCAATTTCGGCCCGACTATTTATTTAATCCTTAAAACTAATTACTCCACCATCTAATTGCAATTACGCTTCTTTTACGACTTCGATTATAACGCGCCTTTTTCTTGGTTCGGATCCCAAGCTCTGAATATCATTGCTCCATCCGTTCCTTAAAGATAGATGTTTAAGGTTATGCACACTTATTAAGAAAACGCATTGAATTCTACGAAATACAGTTTCCAATAAAATTTAACCAATAGTGTTTTACTATTTGTCTTGAAGTTTGTTAAAATGCATAGAAAACTGTAAAAACTCTATTTTTCTGGAACAAAATTTTTTTGTAATTTTTTTATCTTTTAGAAACAGAGGGAGTATATCGTAGGTCGTTCGAAGCAAACGGCGTCCATAATTTACACTAATGCCCTATATTGCTCATGTCTCAAATTATAGGTTTTTTTGTATAATTTTGTTAAGTAATGTTGTCCCACATCCATAGTTGGAATAATAATATAGTAATATATAAAAGGTTTAGATCCAATCTATTCATTGACTAATTGATTTTGAGTTGGAAGCCCATAAGAAACTCAAACTTAAAAGATATTTCATCTTGAATAATCAAAACACTTTTTTTGCCAGATAAAACTTCATTTATATCATTGATCATCATCCTTGTTTACAAAATTTGAAGAAAAGATGGACAACAACAGAATAAATACCATGAAAATTTCTTCCCTAATCAATATATACATTCATTCGCAATACAATTCTTATAGATCAAGAAAAAAAGATATGTTTATAGTTGCTGGCGGCAATTAGGTAGTGTTGAATTTTAAATTGGTGGTGTTTAAATTTACCGCTGAAAAAGTTTGTACCGTCGGGTCCAATATTAGGTTTTGTATATGTTATTGTTGGATTTGATTATGTGGATTACATGGTCATGTAAAACAATATTGTTTTTCTTAAATTTGAATAGAAAATATATTTGGAACTTGAACTTAAAAAACAAAACATAAAATCAAACAATGAATACATTTTGACAAGGTATGTTATGTGTAAAAAGAAATGATATATTTGGAAGAAAATATCCTTAGAAAAAACCTAACGAGGACGTTTGGAGGTAGGTTCGGAGCGTGTTGCGCCTCTTTCTCCCACTCGCTACATTTTTGTTTGTTTGTTTTTTCGTAGGAGAGAAAAAGAAAAGAAAAGAAAGTGAGGGAAAATTGTGATTTCAAAAGAAGCCTTGTTTATTTTTCTTCTTGTGTTGCAATTCGTCTCCTTATTTAAACCGCAATTTCCTCTCTATCTTCCTCCTCACATAGATTCTCTATTTCCCGAGAGAGATGGCGACCCATGGTTTCCCGTTTTCCGTTGTATCTATCGTCGAAGATGTTCTTCTCCAGCATACTTCCCGATCCAGCGACGTTGGGTTCGTTTCTCGTAAAGTTGAGGAATCTTGTGAGTTATTTTCATTTCTAGATTCGCTTCGTGTTTTCTCGATCCTTTGATTTTGCGATTGATGATTGAGATATCAAGATTGTGTCCATGACCAATTACCAGATAAAATTCTACAAGGATTGGTTTACTGAAATTTCGATTCTTGTGTAGCTCTAAGAAGATACGAAGCTGCTGGGTGGCTTAGAGAGATGATTGGAGTTTCCAGTGGTAGAGATTTTCCTGCAGAACCTTCTGAAGAAGATTTTAGGCTTGGCTTGCGTAGTGGGATCGTGCTTTGTAATGTTCTTAACAAAGTTAATCCTGGCTCTGTCTCAAAGGTAAACTTATAGATCATGGATAGCTCAACATTTCTCTACATGTATTGATTTTAACATCTTCTTACAGGTTGTGGAAGCGCCCGATGATGTTGCAGATGGAGCTGCACTCTCTGCTTTCCAGTACTTTGAAAACATTAGGAACTTTTTAGTCGCCATAGAGGAAATGGGTTTGCCATCATTCGAAGCTTCCGACATGGAAAAGGTAGCAAAAGGGAAGAGTTAAAAGAAGATACAGAGAAGGGTAGCTTTTTCATAATTGATTGATTTGTTCAACATATGTTTTTCAGGGAGGCAAGTCTGTAAGGATAGTGAACTGCATTCTTGCCCTTAAATCTTACAGCGATTGGAAACTGAAAGGTGGAATGGGTCCCTGGAGGTATGGAGTGAACATGAAAAACAATTTTGGATTGAGAAAACCATTTCTCAGAAAACATTCAGAGCCCTTCATGAGTTCTGTATCAAGAACCCAGTCTACGGATATCACTGATCAATCTCTGTGTTCTGATGCTGGGGAAGATCTTAGTGAAAAAGTATGCCAAATTATTCTTTCTAGTGGAAATGTTTGTTTCTATGTCATTGCTTGTGGTGGTTCATAAAGCTATTTCTGTTTTACCTTGCAGGGAGATTGCAGATCCATTAACGCGCTTGTTCGCTCATTTATTTCAGACAGAAAGACTGAAGATATTCCAAGTGTAAGAAGTCTGCTTTTTAATCGCTTAGGGGATATTGAGAAAATGATGTCTATCTATCTCAAATTCTTATTTCTTTTCCTACTTCAATCTGCTCAGCTTGTAGAGTCTGTGTTGAACAAAGTTATGGAAGAAGTCCAGCAGCGCTTATCAATCCACAATGAAATGGTGAGAGCAAGGGAAGCCAATTGTGATGTCATTTCTTTGGACTGAAACAGTACAGTCAGTCCGAGGTTTTGATCTGGCTCACTGATGCTATGAATCTGGCTTTCATTTTTTTCCAGATGAAATCAAGTTCAAAGTCTATTACAGAAGATGATTCATCCTGCGAGACTGTGGTGCGGTCTCAGCAGTGTGACGTAAGACAACATGAGGAAGCAGAAGAAAACAGTCCATCACAGGTCATAGAAGAAAAGTTTCAAAGAACAAATTCTGATCACTATGAAGAACAGGAGATTCTTCTGAATCAACAAAAACACATCCAGGTAACTTCCATTGTGTTGCAACTTTATGTATTGGAAGATCTAACACCTTATTATGAAACTGGTTGCTTTTTCTATCTTCCATTCTCAGTATAGCAATTTCAACGAATCTGAACTTTGTTTATTGCCAACAGGAGTTGAAGCAAACCTTACACACTACAAAAGCGGGAATGCAATTACTGCAGAGAAAGTATCAAGAAGATTTCTTTCACCTAGGTGTCAACTCAGACCATTCTCTATCTATGTCCTTGTTATGGTCTCAATGTTTAATCAGTGGAAATACAATGTGTCATCGTTTTGGGTTTTTTGTCACACAGGCAAGCATTTAAATGGTTTAGCTTATGCGGCTACTGGTTACAAACGAGTTCTTGAAGAAAACCGCAAATTGTACAATCTTGTGCAGGACCTAAAAGGTAAGTTAACTGAAACAATTGATGTGTCTGTCATACTTGGAGGATCTTGAAACACTACCGTTGCTTTATCCTTTTATTTGCGTAAAGACCTCACACTTGGTAATGTTTAGGAAACATACGGGTGTATTGTCGGGTTAGGCCCTTCTTGCCGGGGCAACCAATTGCTTTGAGTACCGTGGAACACATAGAAGAAGGGACTATAACAATCAAAGTGCCATCAAAGTATGGCAAAGAAGGACACAAACCATTTATGTTTAACAAAGTCTTTGGTCCTTCTGCAACACAAGGTTATAGAAGGCTTTGATTTTTAGTCCCTATACTGTTTATATAAGTCTCTTAATCTGTGAATAACATTTGGGAATGAATCCCTTGTACTCCAGCGGAAGTGTTTTCAGATATGCAGCCTTTGGTAAGGTCGGTTCTTGATGGCTACAATGTCTGCATCTTTGCTTACGGCCAAACCGGATCAGGGAAAACTTTCACCATGGTAATAACTGCTAGTATTGTTGTTTTGCTGTCTTTTGTTGATGATTAGATTGTTATTGATTCAGTATAATATGTTTTTTTTTTCTTAATCTTTATACAACATTAAGTTCCTAATTTGCCTAAATACTCTAGTCAGGGCCTAATGAACTGACTGAGGAAAGCCTAGGTGTGAACTACAGGGCACTAGCTGATCTGTTTCTTCTATCAAACCAAAGAAAAGACACGACCAGCTATGAAATCTCTGTCCAGATGCTAGAAATTTACAACGAGCAAGTCAGAGATCTACTTGCCACAGATTGCCAAACTAAAAGATATCCTTTCGACTTATATAAGTTTTACTGTGTCTTCATCTTTTGCAAACTCTGATATACTTTGGTTTTGTTTGATCCTTAACTCTTGATTACGTTAGAGATCAGAAACAATTCTCACAATGGAATTAATGTTCCGGAAGCTAGTCTCGTGCCAGTCTCATCGACCGCTGACGTTATTCAGCTGATGGATCTGGGACAAACCAACCGTGCAGTGAGCTCTACCGCTATGAATGACAGAAGTAGTCGATCTCACAGGTCTGTTTCTTCTTCTATTCTTTCATGAGAACTCTGTTGCATTACTCGCACTAACCTGAATACTTCATTTCTCTGGCAGCTGTGTCACTGTTCATGTTCAAGGCAGAGACCTCACGTCTGGGAGTATCCTTCATGGCTCTATGCATCTGGTTGATCTTGCAGGAAGCGAGAGAGTGGATAAGTCTGAGGTGACTGGCGACAGGCTGAAGGAGGCTCAGCACATCAACAAGTCCCTCTCAGCTCTTGGGGATGTTATCTCTTCGCTTTCCCAGAAGACTTCTCATGTGCCTTACAGAAACAGTAAACTTACCCAGCTGCTGCAGGACTCCCTCGGTGAAACTCTCAAAACCCTCATACTCGTTGCATTTTTGTATATACTCGCACTCGAATCTTACAAGCATATTTTCTTCAACTTCTGTTTGTTCGTTTTCAGGAGGATCAGCCAAGACGCTTATGTTCGTCCACATTAGTCCAGAAGCTGAGACTCTTGGAGAAACTGTAAGCACTCTGAAGTTTGCTGAACGAGTGGGAAGTGTCGAGCTAGGCGCTGCTCGTGTGAACAAAGATAACTCAGAGGTCAAGGAGCTTAAAGAACAGGTTTTTATACCATACACTATGACCAGAATTTGATCACTCATTTGCTGTTTTCGTTCATTCTCGCCATCAATCTGATTATGTTCTTGGGCTTTTCAGATTGCTAATCTCAAAATGGCTCTAGTGAGGAAAGAAAATGGTAATGACGTACAACCAACCCCTGTACCAACCAACCGTGAGAGAATATCGAGAAGAAGATCACTTGAAACTCCTTCCATTCGACCCAAATTTCTGGGAAACACACCAAGCAACCTTAGGCCCCAGATTATGGATCTAAGTGGACCAGAGGTATGCTTTGCCTTCTTTCAAGAGAAACAAAAGTTGCTCAATGAGGATTTAGTGTCATTTGTGTAAACATGTAATATATGCAGGCTTATAGCGATACTGCATCTTCGAGAAGACACAGCTTAGATCTCCATGAGCTAATGAAATCTTCTTCTCCATCTTGGCCGAGGCAATCGCTGAATGCAAAGGACAAGGATAGAGATTCTAAGTCAGGGGAGTGGATCGATAAGCATGAAGAATCAGTTCAAGATGAGAATGCAATTTTACCAGGGAAATTCTACCAGTCAATGACTCCACAACAACAATCACTGTATGTAACTCACATTGCATCAACCAAAAGTTTTCTACATGTATCTTATTATTCTTGATCTCCACTATCTTTCAAATGACAGAAATGGTGGGAAACAAGATTTCGAAGTGCAGAGTATTACAGATAACGAATCTGATGAAGGCGCACCAAGCGATTGCTCAGATTCGGATTTGATGTGGCGACTGAACGTTCAAGTGAATGTGCCCAGAGTTTCTAATATCCAAAACTCAGTAAACCCCAAACAAAAGAAAATTGAGCCAAGAGCTGCTAAAGTCCCAGAAACCAGGTAATGTAAATGTATCCATACATACTTTTAATGAGTGTTTTGGAAGAGCTTTTATTGATTAAAATCGTTGTCTTTTGTCATGTGGCAGAAGTTTAATTCCGTCGCTGATCCCAGCACCGAGCAAGAGACCTCCTAACATCGTGAGTTCACAGCCACAGCGACCAACCAGAGATGGGAAACGCAGACTGAGTCTAGGCAAGTGAACACCAGTTTTGTAAAGGATGGACATAAAAAGATTTGTTATGTATATTGTGCGCTCTGTGTTTTGGCCGTCCTTTTTGTGACGTAAAGGTAAAATCCCAATTTGCTGCTTCGAATGTACAAAGAATTATACCTTGTGATTCAATCTTCTTTTGGATTTTTATGTATTTGTAGGCATATATAATTTGAACAACCAAGTGCAGCATAAATGGGAAAATATTGTAACGAAGAATCCTTATGATTTTGTTAAAATAGTAAGTTATGGATCGTATGGTATAATCTATAGTTTCTACATGCAATTAGGCCTGATGTTTTGGCCATAACCGGAGTAGAGCTTGGAGGAGAGGATGCTAATATTTACTTTCAGTATTGAATCTATTGATCATAAGTCATAACTAAGTACGACAAAAAAAAAAGTCATAACTAAGTTAGAAAGATTTGGTCACCAAGGGATATGTGGGTTAGTGTTGACTATGAATGAAATGGATTGGTCAACTAAAGGTCGGGATTTAAACGGACTTTAATCTAATATAACTTTATGTTAGAAAAAAAATTCTAACTAACCCTCTTAAATCTAAATAACCCCTAATATTTCTACTTTCCACTTTACCATTTTTTATTTTATTAAATATACTAACCAACCAAATAATAAATTTTAATTAATATTCCCACCAACCAAATAACAAATTAAAGACCCCACCCACATGCATCATCTTCTTTTCTTCTTTTCTGCCAAAATAATAACAAAACGCAAGCTTCTATTCTTCTCAAAACAGAGCAAACTTCTCTTCTTCTTTTTTGTCCTCCTTTTGTCTCTGTTCGACTTAATTTTCTTCCTCTTATCTTTTTTTTTGTCGATATTTTTGATGCATTATATGTAAAGGTAATAAGTAACCAAAATCTTACCATTGTTAGAGCAATCTTACATTTGAGAGAAAACATTTATTTGAAACAAATGTATGAGTATTTAGTCATTCTTCATCGTTTCTCTTCCTATATTTGTGTACTTTCATTCCTTGGCAAACCGAATCTTATTCCTTTTGTTCTTGTCATCGTCATCGTTCGTATTCCTCTCGTTATCATCGTTTCTTCATCTTTTTGGAGAAAAAATAGAGCCATGTAGGATTAAACGAAAGCTTACTCAATTTGTCATTATACAGCTGAACCATGGTGAAGAAGGTAAGATATTTACATATTTATTATTTCGTGTTTAGGGTTTGTTCTAATTTTGGAGATTTGTTTGTAATTAGAATAATTTGTTCCTCTTTAAAGGTTTTTGCACATTGGACTTGTTTTGTAAGTCTATTGAATGGATGTGATAGGTTGTTTGCTATAATTGCAGTTGAATCGTGTTAAATTGTGGTGAATCAAAGAGAATCGGAGGTAAGAAAGAAATCAAGAAAGTCGGCACGCGTCAATTAGAGAACATGAAGGAAGACGTCGTGGAGGTATGTGGGAGAACTTTACAGATGGAGATGGAGTGGAGGAACCCAACGTACATGAACCAAACGTCCAGAAACAAAACTAGTTACAATTAGTAATTCTCCATGTCTGGTATAACTACTATAACTTGCTTATGACTGTGTTTGCACAATTTGTATAACTAGTATAAATGAGTATGATTGTTTTGATTATTTTGGTCAGAGTCTCTGCCAGATATGACTGGTAATAGTAGGTATGAATGTGTTATTTTATTTTGGTCAGAGCCTCTGCCAAATATGACTGGTATGACTAGATATGAATGTGTTATTTTATTTTGGTCAAAGGCTCTGCCAGATATGACTGGTAATAGTAGGTATGAATGTGTTATTTTATTTTGGTCAGAGTCTCTGCCAGAGATGACTGGTATGACTAGGTATGAATGTGTTATTTTATTTTGGTAAGAGTCTCTGCCAGATACGACTGGTAATAGTAGGTATGACTATGTTTTTAGGTTTCTAATGCTCTCTGCCATATATAACTGGTATGAATGAGTATGACTATGGTTTATGGTTTTAGGTTTGTTCTTCCTCTTTTTTTTGTTAATCTTCGTGATCCTTAAGTCCATATATAGCTAATTGATACTTAGAGACCACATAAAACATATAAAGTTTAATAATGAAATTAGAGAAAAACACATTTTTTCCAAAAATATACCTCATACATAAGGATAATGTATGAGTACAAACCTCATTGTTATGTCAAATACGCAAAAATAAAGTTATTTTACATTTGAATACACGAAATTATAGTAAATATGTTTCAATGATTACATTGGAGTAGTCCTACTGGAAAAAATATGATTTCACCTAAGTATGACTAATAATACGTGAAAATCACCAAAGTATGACTATGTGTAAAGTGGTCATACTAAAAAACTAAGTATGACTATGTTTAAATTTATATATTATTTAATAGGCTTGACGGCGCATGTGTTAAATATGCTTATTTATAATAATTTTTAAAAACTTTTTCACATGTTTATGTTCACTTCTTAGTTAGACCAGTATGACCAGTAGTACCTAATAACATCAGTAATACCTAAAAACCTCATTAATACCTAATAACACTAGTAGTACCAAAATCAGTACATGCAAACATAAGTTCAACATTACAAACAAAAACCCAAAAATACATAAAAATATCTTAAAAACATCAGTTTACTAATAAAACATTAGTTCAACATTACAAGATATAATTCATTCAGTCTTTAACTATCTAAATAATTCTAAAACCATCATTCAACGTCATTTCCTTGTTTTTTCTTCTTTCCCCATCGCTTCTTTCTCTTTCTCCTTGACGTCTCTTCTTCTTGATATCTTCTTTTTCTGCTTGGAGAGGAGTTTATGTGACTTGACATTGATACCACCTTCTCCTTCACATCTTTGTCCTTTAATCCTCATTATCTTGCAATCCAAACTGAATAAAGTTAATCCCAGTATACTAGAGTTATATTTAGTAGTATCAGTTATCCTAAATACAAACAGTTAAACTCAGTAGTATCAGTTCCCTGATTCCATGACATTATATTTTGTAGTATCAGTTCTTCTAATTACTAACAGTTAGACGCAGTAGAATTAGTTGTGTTAAGCAGAGTCCACAACACTAGCGGTTAACAATTTATATCATTTTCGATAGCGATGTAGATCAAATACATACCTTCGATGGCGATGCATAGCCTCATCCTTTTCAGGGGTCTCCTTTTCAGATTCTGACCCACTGATCACACCATATCTATTACTTCAAGCCTTTTAAGTCTATTTCCTCGACGTTATTGGCTTCTAAGTATAATGTATTTCTGCAAAATCCACAACAAAACAAATGAAAATAGTTAGTAAACTATCCAAATTTGGGTTATACTTCAAACCGAATCTGTTCATCTCCAAACCCAAACCCAAATTCAAAATTCGACACATCTCTTTGTAACCCAAACCCAAACACAAATTCAAAATTCGACATATCTCTTTGTGAAATCCAAATCCTGATACAAATTAATATCTCAAAACCTGAAAATCGCAACCCAAAACCATTCGAAACAAAATCTCCAAATTGGTCTTACTTCAAACCCTAATTTTTCAATTTCAAAAAGATACATCTAAAATTTGTAGCAAAATCTTACATATTTTCATTTTAAATCAAAATTCTAGTACAAATCGAAACCCAATAATCTCTAAATCGAAAACCCATTCAAAATCAAAATCTTTTTCTGAAAATTCAGAGAAGTAATTGGGATAAACCTTACCTAGAATAGATGAGATGCCAAGACACTAATGATGACGACAATTGTGCCGACTACGACAACGAAAATTGACCACAACAAAAACTGTTCGAATTGCAGGACCGAATCGCAGGAGGAAGAAAGGCAGAGAAGAGGAGTCTTAGAGAAGAAGATGTTCACGGGATTTAGTTTTTGTTTTTTTTTCTTTTGTTTTTGTTTAAAAAAAATAAAAATAAAGGTAAAAACATGTAATAACCCTGATTCATTAAGGGTAAAACTGAATTTAACCACCTTTTCTATCAAACTCAGCTTTTAATTTTATAAGAGGGTTATTGTAAATTAAAAGTTTGGCTGGAGAGTTAAATAAGATTAAAGTCCGATTTAAATGTCGAATCAAATAGTCAAGGACTTCGTTTGGTCAAAACAGAAAAATTGGGGATTTTCTCACATTTTTCCCTAACTAAAACCTAAGTCCAAACTAAACAATTGACTAACGACATGATTAAAAGAACCAATATACACCCTCTGTTTTCTTCTAAGTCTAACTATTAATTCAACTTTAGTGATATAAGTATATTCGTTTGATAATTTTTCATTTCTATCAAAAATAAATCTGAACAGAAACCCGATTCATAATAAATTTCATAATTTCAGAATTATAAGGAATTTCGAATTTGCATTTTGAATTTTTTCCCTGCAAAAAATCTCAAAGTGTTCTCAATGGCCAGCTTAACTAACTGAAACTGACCACTAGGAGAAGTGTAGTCAACCCCCACGTTTCTAAAAGCATTCTCACATTCCTCTCATACAAACTCTTTCCACTACTCTTCTTTCTCATTATTCATCGACGATTTTCGTATCATTAAAACCCTAAAACAAGCAAGGGTTTGCCATGGATCGTGCATGCGTCCACGTCCACATCGTGCAAGTTTAGGGTTTCCATGGATCATCAAACCACCTAAAATATCAGAGAAAACCACGAGGAAGAACAAGACGAATACGGACAAGGAGAAGATGAAAGAAGAGAAAGGGAAGAGAGAAGAGAAAGGGAAGAGAGATTCGACCAGACCCAGAAGGATGCTTTTACCAGTCAAGAAGATGACTTCTGTGATCTCCGGTGTCTTTAGCCGCCAGGTGTCACTTGCAACTGACAAAAACAGAGATGATTCTGAATCTGCAGAACCTGATGAGACCTTGCTAGTCGGTACAAAGCAAAACCCATTTCAGAAGAAGGTGAGTTTTTGGGAGAGCACAAGAATTCGACTCAAGATACTCATCTTAGGGCAAAGATTGAAGACACGGATAAGAAGAAGAAGAAGAAGCTTAAATGAAGGTATGGGAAAAGAAGAGGAGCTGTGCAAGAAAAGGATACTGATGGGTGAAAGATGCAAACCCATGAACAAGTCAGGTCTTTTGCATTATGATGCTAATGGAATTCTCCTCCCCGAACCATGACCTTGGTATTGATGCTACTGTCTACTTGTCGATTTCACTCATTATTCATTTAGTATTTTCTCGTAGAGATTTGCAGATGATTGAGAATATACAAATTTTTATTTATTACCAAATTTCAGTGTTCTAAGAACTAAGGCTATACATTTGAAGATCTAATAACTCTGCCTAAACTAACTAACTAACGAATGAGATTATTTACATGGATTTTGGTTTGATCATCTTTGTGACTGTTCTCAAAGTTCGGTTCAATCACCTTAACTGACCCGTCGCTCAAGCCAACCGCAAACTGGTTAGGCTCTTTTGGGTTAGCCGCCACAACTGTAGGAGACAAGCCTTGGTTCCCGCATAGCATAAAACAAAATCAATACAGAGAATTCTTGGGCTTATGAAAAAACACCATTTTGTTATGTTTCAAGACTGAATCTCACATAGTTTATAATTAGGAATCTGATGAAATGATTGATGAACTTATTACCCTTGAGGCAAGTAGGTGGATGGAGAGATACCACATCGTAATCTGAGACTGTCTGTGTCGTATACTCCAATGTTACCATCACGGAAAGCGGCGTAGATCAATTGGCCGTTGCATGCGAACACTGCTGAAGATATAGGACCAGACTGTGTAATCCACTGAGTACAAGGAAACAAGAACACCTAAGTTAATACAAAATTCAGAATAACTATTACGAATGTGGATTTAGAGAGATGATCTCATCCATACCCGTCGGATACATTTCATCTCGGAAGCATCAAATATCGCTAGTTGCGTCTCGTGGACTGCCAAAATACGGATCTGATCAACATGAAACTGAACTCGTGTGTCTCCATTGGCGGCTTTTCCTGCTGGCATTTCTATTGCAACGGTTTTCTTCTTCTCCCATGTGTCAATGCTCTAAAAGCATATCTAAGACAAAACAACAAGAAGAGTAAGCATCCTCCTAAATTAGATAATTGAACGGAAGAAATTGCAGCTAGAAAAAGCCACAAAATAGTTAAAACAAATTCCTTAAATTGTGATATTTTTCCTTAAACAGCAACAACATGACGCAGTATGCAACACCTGTGCATCAGCACCAGATGAAACCAATACTTTTGAAGAAAATGCTAAGCCGGTGATGCGTTCATTGTGACCCGTTAGCTTTGATCTGACCTGATGGAACACAAGATACAGGTGGAGAGTGCTCAGTCATATACTCATAAGGCAACATCTAGCAAGGAAAGAATTAAAACGTAAAACATATGTGAAGCTTTGAGAATTGAGAACCATTTCATCGACAAAAGGTTCACAAGCTTGTCCTCTTCATAGATCATAAAGACTACTTAAGTGGCTATGGTTGGTACTAGCGACTACTTACCTCATCCATTCAGACATTGTAGATTTGAATCATGGAGTCCTCCATTCCGATGGCGATGAGGTTGTTGTCCTGAGGATGGAACGCGAAAAATGTTGATGCTGGTGGCGGCTTCATGAATGTTGCCATCACCTATAAGGACAATAGGTTTCTTAAGAGATTAGACTCACCAAAGTGTTTTCTAGGATAAGTGTAAGAACATTTTCAGCTAGAGCTTTTGACTTTGCATATGTACACCTTAAAAGAATGCATGTTGAACAGCGAGGCTTTTCCTCCAACAGCCGATATAATATGAGTTGTTGTTAGAGAGAGCAATGCATGAGGTAGCCCCTTCAAGATTTACACCAGAGACATCGTTGGCCATGAGACGACCACTTTTTGGTTGCCAAAGCTGAGGAACAACACTAGTGGTTGCCTGCATGATAAAGAGTATACTTAAATAAAACCGCACACATGCAGCATGCATTGAGCTCTCTTTAAATCTCTCTTTAATGCTTACCTTTCCATTAGGGTTTTGATCATTGCGAACCCATCTCCAGAGTCTCTGGATACCATCAGAACCTAGTGCCAAGATTCCAACGCCCGAATTCATATACAGAAGCCCAACGACCTGCTTTGCTATGCAACAGGAGAAACGTAAGCCATGATTTTCTATTTTGAAACTTTTATAGAATAAAACAACTCTCTGAGAAAATTCTTTGTGCAAACCTTTGTGGAAGAACCAGTGGTATCGGCTATAGTAACCTGGCGACAACGGGAAGGGTCCAAGATTTCAGGTAATTGCCAAGGTTGTAGTTTGTCTGCTGACTCGTCGATCCCTGACTTTGAGGGATCAACACCACTCTTGAGGAAAAACCAAAAAAAATAAAAAATATATAGTAAATATTTTAAAATATGGCAAGAAAACCTGAAACGGTAAATTGGTATAGCCAGTGAAACAATAATCCAGAACAGAAAATAAAAAACTTTATAAAATGGTCAGGAATATAAACAAGTAATGGATGATTTACCAGCATTGGAGAGGGTCTGACTGGAGAGCTGACAAATGCAACAGGAGCACCAGGAACCTAACAGAATTCCAAAGTGTGTAAGCCAAGACAGCTTGCTAGGAAATTTGATGTAAAGAAAGGAAAAAGTTGAGAAACATTACAACTCTCAGAGATTTGAAACCATCTTCGTTTGCTAAGATCTTAAATCCTTCATCTGCTGTATTAACGGTTAGAAGATTCCCTTCCTTGTTAAATCTCAAACGAGGGAAAGCCTAAAGCGATCACAAGCAAGTATCAAAACCTGAATAGAATTAAAACCTAGCATAACAAGCCATGAGGAAGAAGAAGAATCTGTGAGACTAACCGGAAGTCCACCCTCAGCTTTAGTGCTAGTCAGAACATTGCTGTTGTCCATATCCCAGAACTTGATTTCCTCGTCTTCACCAACAGCAAGAAAGTGGTTCTTTGAGGTGTCGAACTGAACCATGCCTGGCCATTTTTTCCTAAACCCATCATATGTCCTTATAATTGATCCTTCACCCTCGTTCTACTCAACCAGGAAAGACTCCATCTTTACTCGTTCCACAAGAGAACAATCTGAAGAAAAAACACGGGACAGTTACATAACTTCACAAAGAACTGAAAGCAGAGCAATGTAGAGGTACTATAGATATATTTGAGTTGTTTATCGAATCAGCAATGAAAATGAAGGACTTTCCGGAGACAAAATGAGTCTGAAAGATATTAAAACTAGGAATGAACAATAAAGAAGAGATTGATAACCGGTTCAAAGGATTATAAGATCCTTCATTTTAAAGCATCGTAGTACTGTAAAGCATCGTAGTACACCATTTACCGGGAGCATCAAACTCAACTCTGGAACCCACATTCTCATAAAGCCAGGCCTTTACTTTCCCATCTATGGCCGTTGAAAATATGAACTGAAACCAAATAAAAACATGATTTAGTTTGGAAAGAGCAGATATCAGTAGGCAAGGATCATCTACTTAAGTGGTTCTTGAAACGGCTTGGAAAACAATATAGTAGATGATAACATAAACTAGTTCGCTTTTTAATTCCTTGCCACACCTGAAAGTTCTCTCTGTGATGAGGGCAAACGGAATAAACAGGAGCATCGTGACCTTCAAAGGTAAAACGCTTCTGACCAGAGACATCCCATACCTGTACCACATTGATCAAGTTAGATAGCTGCAGCAACTACATATTTGTTCTCACCTTGACTCTTTATCTCACCTTGATTAGCTTATCACCTCTGCAAGTAACTACATATACTTGTCTGTCTGGATTAGCGAAAGCCAAGTCGTTCACAGCACCGACATGGGATTCAACCTGTGAGAAAAAAGTGATGTAGTTTCATGGGATACTATCCCATGACATCACATTGTTTGTCGTACGGATCAAAACGTATGCCCACCTCAATATGCTGGCGAAGATCATTAGGTCCAGAGAAAGCATACAAGTGAATAAGATGTTTTGAAAATGCAACCCCTGCACAAGAAGAGGCTGAGACCAGAGACTGGACACGGAGCCAATTAAAATTCCCACAATACATGATGGGAAACTTACTGACGAAATTTCCATCTGGACGCGGGTGACAGATATTGGTGTTTCTTTAGATACCAATACCTACATGAAGCCCACACACGATAACTATAAAATCTTGCACTACAACATGTTTGCTTATACATTTTGTCTACATCAATTCTCACAGTTGGTTGAAACTAAGACTTTAAGAGCTGTACACAGAAACCTGAAACTGAATGGAACAATTAAGCGTATCCCATATCTTGAATGGCCTTGAAACCATCTTCTCTCGAGCGGCGAGTTCCCACAATTTGATTTCTCCAGCCACAGATCCGACTGATGGAAGTCAAATGGTCATTCACAAAGCCAAAGAACAAATAATAGAAATGTAATTTCAAATGAGCTTAAAATTTTTTTGTTCTATGTTTAAAAGTCACATACCAAGTAGTAATGTATTTTCCATAGGGTGGAACTCCATGCTTGTCACAGTAGATCCTTGATGCAACATGATAGCTGGCTTTGTTGGCAAAACTTCCAAAGACCATGAAGCAGGGCGGCGACGCTTCCTTAGTTGATGATCCGGATTTGCTGATGGTGTTCTCAGTCGTTTCGAGATTGGCACTTTGTTAGAAGAAAAGAAATTAGTCTTAGACGGAAATTAAACAGGGTAGTTACTGATAAAAAGAAATCTGGAAGATAGTCACAAACTAACTTTGATTCTGAGGTGGAAACATTGGGGCAGCTTGGATAGCAGCCATCAAATCAGCTAAAGCATCAGCATTAGCAGCAGCAGCACCAGGTTGAAAGGGCTACATTTAACACAGATTCCTCATATATTTTGACTTGATAGATCCAAACAAACATGAATAAAGCAGTCAAAACATTAAGGCTTCTTACACCATGAACTCCAAGTGATGGATCAACTGCTGGCTTTCGATCACACGTGTGGTCAGTGAATATTGTTTTAATATCTGCCTTTGGTTTAGGATTCTTGCACAAACTGTGCTGCCATTTAAGACTGCAAAGAAAACACATGCACAATGAATCCTCTCGTGCAAACTTAGTCAGCAGCAAATATCATGAGGAGAAAAAAAGAAGCACACCTTTGATTAATCAGAGCCCGCAGTCTCGAAGATGTCAAGGTAGGAGGGTACACCAATTTCTCACTTAAAAGAGGATTCTCTTCGATTAGTTTGTTTACTATTTTTAACACTATGCTCCGAGCACTTGTAGTGTCTACATATATGGAAAGCTCCTTATTTAACCTGCATTTAATAGAGAATCGAATTTTTGAATATCATTGATGTAAAATTCAATCAACAAAGGCAAACAATAGAGCAACTGGAGCATCACACCCATTTCACATTCCTATTGGTATCTATCAACTAAAAAAGAAGTCGCATTTTTAACTCGACTTGGACTGACCCTAATCAAGTCTCGTTTTCCTAACTTGGAAATTCCCTCTTCCATCACAGCTGATATGTCTACAAGTAGAGTGGATTCCAAATTAAAAGTACCTGAAGTCTGACAAAGTTAAAAGTAGAGTAAGTTGTTTGTAAAGTTCCGACGAATCCCAGATCTTTGTAAAGTATCTCGACTGCTTTTGCTCTATCTTGCCTGTAGAAGAGACATGAGATGATATCGATCAAGAAGCTCTCGATAGGTTATTTAGTGAAACAGGTAAGTCATTTCATACCGATCAAGATACTTTTGCTTCCTAATTTCAAAGAATGTCTTCATTGAGTGTTGGTTATCCTCAATCTTGGTAAAACCTGACAAGTAGGCCTCAACTTCATCCCATTCTCCAGCAAGAAATATCTCATCAAAATACTCTGTATTGAAGAAGATTCCCGACTCTCTCTCGAGCCTATACAACACAAGAAGAACATCAAACAAGAACTCAGGCTAATCAAACATCAAACAAGAAATCAGCAACATTCGCTCTTCTCTGATTCAAATACAAAAGAAGAAGAAGATCCACAACATACTTTAATAACGAAACTGTACTTTCAATCCCAATCCATAAACTCAGAGTCGAAACAAATGTCGTTGGGATTTTCAATCGAACATCGTCTTCCTCTTCTTACGCATATACATATACCACTAACCTGTGCACAGACTCCATGTAATTCTCATCCTCGAGAAATTGCAGTATAAGAATCACCAACTCTCGTTTCAGTTGCAGCGCCGTCGCCGACATTCTTCGCCGGATCAAAGGAAAATAAACGATTACGTTCGACTTCCGACGAATTCACGGTTCCGATTTCTAGGGTTTCGAAGAGAGAAAATTGAGCTCGCTTTCTTCTTCTTGCAGTTGCAGAGAGGAAGCTCTTTATTTCTTTCATCATCATTTTAACCTACTTATGTCATTTTTGGAGTTTTAATCTGATATAATGTCACAAGTTTGTTGTCTAACAAGTTAATATCACTTGCACACTAATATTTCTAAACTAGTCTTTGTATATTGGTGTATGTATATGAGTTCAATGTATGAAAGAGAGTAATGTCAGTTTATTCTAAAAAAAACTACATAGTAAAATAGGAATATAGTGTAGACATTTATGTGTAAGATGCTGTCCCATTAATGGATGATAGAAAAAAAAGTAACGCAACTATTAAATAGTTTATAATGGTTATGATGTTTATTAGTTTTAAAACTGGGTTAATTATCGAAGAGATATTGTAAGATTCATAATATAAATTTACAAAAAGATTATGACAGAGAAACCGGAGATTTTTCCGTTGAACGGAAAGTCGGAGTAAATTTGTGT
Source organism: Arabis alpina (assembly GCA_900128785.1). NCBI lineage: Eukaryota > Viridiplantae > Streptophyta > Magnoliopsida > Brassicales > Brassicaceae > Arabis > Arabis alpina. The sequence continues at coordinate 20,424,067 of LT669795.1, forward strand.
ACGTACATAAGTGAAATATATGGTATGGCGTACACGTGAGGCAAATTTGTATATTAGTTACGTTAAGTACGTTGTCATTTTCGCACATCTTAGAAAATCACATTTATTGCCACCAATCACAATATCTACATTTTTAACAAATTTAAAGACAAATTGAATCTAGAAAGTTATAGAATTATTAAAGACACGTACATACACAATCACAGTGGTCAAACATTGTAAATGATAGTAGTATTTAAACTGTGTACAACTTGACGGTGGTTGGATTGTGTATATCGTGGTGTGTCGGTGGTCGGACAGTGTACACGATGATGTTCGTTAGACTGTGTACACGATGACTGTGTACATCGTGATGTGCCGATGGTCTTATAGTGTACACAATGACAGTGCCAAACGGTATACACGGTGTTACCGGCTACCAGAAAATGTACACGTGGATACATGCAATGTATACGGTAGTGTACCGGTTGTTGGATAGTGTACACGGTGACGACGATGTACATGTGGTGTACCAATGGTTGGATTGTGTACATATGACGATGGTTGGACTCTTTTTATCTCAATGGTGACTGCATGAACCTCTTCGCTAGCTTTAGAACTCGCATTGCTGACCTCCATTTTACAACATCTACATTCTTTACTAATTTTAAAGGCAAAATTATGTACGTACATATGGTAGCTATCAACGTACACAAAAAATATTAACGTACATTTCATCTTTTTGTGACGTTGGTGTACATACATCCTACCAAAAAACAATGACAACTCTTACTCGGAGTAATCGTGCTAGCAAAGGTCTGTATGGCGACAATTCGGCTGAAGGCGGAAGTTTGTCTAGCGACAGTTCGGTCGAAGGCGGAGGTTCGTATGGCGACGGTTCTGTCCAAGGTAGAAGTACATCTAGCGACGATTCAATGGAAGGTAGATCTGACATCAATGGTCAGAATAGTCTTTCCGGTAGCATCTTGAAACTCAAAGTGCAGACTTGTCTCCAATTCAATATTTGGCTTCGACAACAACTTTTAGTCCTGTAGCGTACTCAATTGTGGATCTTGATCCATTTTCACAAATCAAATAATATAGTCTTCAATGAGAAAGAAGAATTTATGGTGTGGATGGGAAAAATTGCAGAAACCTTTAAAATTTTAAGAAAGAGAAAAGTGAGGATGAAACATAAAATAATGAAAGTGGTTTCTGCTCTTTCACGATTGTCTATGAGCTTTGTTTTAAAATAAATTTTAAAATAAATTATAAAACAAATGTAGTGTGAGACATATATTAAAAAAATCAAGCAAAATCAAATCAATAATGGAAAAACATATTTTTGTATGTATAGGAGAAAAACATTTTCGGAATATCGTGTGTAACTGACATTTCTTGAGATATCAGTTTTCTCTTATGACACATGAGATTATAGTTTCAAACTGTGACTTATTTGTAATTATTTCATTCTTTATCCTAAGAAATCAGATTTACTCAACAAAAAGATTAAGAATACCTCTCATCTAGGTGGAGAAGACTCACATAGCATCAACCATTTACCATCTTTTTTTTTAACCAGGTGATCATCTCGTTAATGTTGGAAGTCACTAATAATTATTGATCTTTATATCCATTGAGTTGATGGAAAAAAATATGGTAGATGAGAAATGATTTGTTCTTTCAAACAAAGAGATGGCCCATTTAACAAATTGTAAGCAAGGTTCTTATTGCCTATTATTATTGTACAAAGCCTTTAAACCATATAACAAGGTTCAAAATGAGTAAATATGACAAGTCGAGTCCATAGAGCAGCCCAACAGGCAACAACATTATTGTTTGTAAATGGCTCATGGATCTCTGAAGATCAAATGACATGCTTTAGGTGGATGTTTCTTAACCATGATAGAAGGAAGATCATGGAAGGCTCTAGCTTTATATAATCAACAACAAGTCCATGAGATATTTAAGCTTATGCTCTCTGAGAAGCAGTATCACAGATGAGAAGACACATATATAGGTGAAAGAACATGTGCAACAGGTTCTTGTTGAGTCACTCAAGTGAAGAGTGAAGCCAGTCAACAAAAAGAAAAGTCAAGTTGCTGAGCTGGCTTCTTGAGCCCATCAAAGAGTTGAGTGGGATTCTACTATTGCAGTGGATGGGATCTTCTAGCATAGTAGACTTGGAAAGGCTACACAAGTCATCATCAACAAACAAGGCATGGTGGTTTGACCTTTGGATAAAGGCTGGTAGCAGAACTGTAGCTGAAGTACTGTAGCGTACTGTAGCTGTCGGCTTGAACTGAATAAAAAGAAGAAGTTCAAGCTGTTTGTTGTTTATGCTTTTCACACAGAAAAATAGAAAGGGTCATAAGCTTAGAACTCAGAGTTACCGAGTGTGGTGAGCTGGTGAGTGAAAAAGAAATATCAGCAGGTGCTGATTCAACTTGGGTAGTTTATGAATAGATTCAGGATCAAGTCCAGGGGCGGAGGCAGTGAAGTAATGGGTGGGGCACTTGCCCACCATGAATTTCTCAAAATTAGTGTAATTCTTTAAGGATTTTTCATGATGCCCCTCGATATATTATTTTATGGTATATTGTTTGATTGTTTTTACCTTTGCACCGGATAAAAATAGTTTCTAGATCCGCCACTGATCAAGTCACAGTTGTGATGTTGAGTAACTCTGAGTTGAGCAGATTGTATAAGATTGTTCAATTGATATTCTAAATACAAAAGTGATTACTGCGGTATCTCTGTTTGTTCCTCTCTAGAGGTCTCTGGTTATTTCAATTGGTATCAGAGCGGTGCATCAACCGTGAATCTGTGTTCATTACCGGTGTGGTCCTACGTTAACCATGGATACCTCTACAAACCAGTTTAACTATGGTAAGTCTCTAATTCTCGACACAAGAAGATATGGCTATTAGAAGGTTCGTATGACGCAACTAATCACAGGCCAAGGAGAAGATGCCTGGACAACGGTTGAAGATGGTTGGGAATCTCCTTTTGATATGGCTGAAGACGATACTAAAACACCGAAGCTGAAGTCAAGATGGACCGTAGAAGAGAAAAATCTCTCTAAGTTTAATGCTAAAGCCATGAATGCTATCTTCGGTGGTGTTGATGAAGATGAGTTCAAACTTATTTAAGGATGCAAGTCTGCTAAACAAGCTTGGGATGTTCTTCATATGTCTCACGAAGGTACAACTAGTGTAAAAAGAACCAGACTTGATCAACTTGCCTCTAAGTTCGAGAATCTCAAAATAGACCAAAGTGACACTATTGTCCAGTTTAGCTCCAAGTTAAGTGCCATCGCAAATGAAGCTGAAGTTCTTGGTAAGACATACAAGGATCGAAAACTTGTTAAAAAAACTCCTGAGATGTCTTCCCGAGAAGTTTGCTGCTCACAAAGCTGTTATGAGAGTCTCAGGAAATACTGACTCCATGAGCTTTGAAGAATTGGTTGGTATTCTAAAATCTGAAGAAATGGAGGTTGATGAAGATCTTATTAAAGACTCCAAGAATATTGCGCACGTTACAATGAAAGATAATCCTCAGATCCAGGAACTAACAGAAAGCCTAGCTCTTATGACAATATATTTTGATAAGGCTTTGAAGCAAGCCGACTCTGGACAACCACGTGAGTCACTTAGATGGACTCCAGATAGTCACAAGAACAGAAAGCCATTGTCTAAAGAAAATGTCTCGAGAAAGCAAGAAGCTCAGTGCTTTGAATGTGAAGGCTGTGGACATTACAAGTCTAGTGTCCTGTGGCTAAACGCAAGGAGCTGAAGTGTTCAGTTTGTAAAGGCTCTGCTCACACAAAGTTTGAGTGTCCCAATCTCAAGAGAAGCAAAGAGAAATCTTTTCTTATCCACAGTGAGTCTGACTCAGAAGGACATAACGACGATTCTGTAGCTGAAATGCTAAATCTTGTGGCTTTCCTATCAACTATTGAAGAAACTAACAGTGAGCATGAATCTATGTAAGATGATGATGAGTCAACCGACTCTCCTGATGATTTCAAGAAGCTTCATGAAAAATGGGATGTACTCAGGCAGTCGGTTCTGAAACTTGTTTAAGACCAGGAAGTTTTGGAAGCAAAAAGGGATCTTGTCCAATCAGTTTCAAACAAGGGTGAAGTGAGTCTTCCAGCAGATGCCTCTACAGTATGCTCTGTGAGAAATGCTGGTCAGAAAGTCAAACTGCTAGAAGTTGGTTATGACAAGGAAAGCATTCGGGCTGAAGAATTGCAGATACAACTCTCAATAATTATCAGAAGGTCAGAAGATTGAATAATGGGTCTCGATGTCTTAATAAGTTCTTGACAATGGGACGTACTGACTCTAAGCATAGAGGTTTAGGTTAATATGGCTCTGATAAAAGCAGTTGTCTTCTGGAAGAATTGGTCTCTGCTCCTATCATGTTATTAAAAGAGGCTTGTGCTACTAATGAGAGTCCTACTCAACGTCAATCAGAAGACGCCAGTGCATCCTATGTTCCTTAAAGAAATACTTCGTCTCTGACTCACAGGAAAGGTGGTCATCAGGATAAGAATCGAAAGTTTAGAGGATGTTCTCATTGCAACAAGGTTGGTCATCATGCTTATCAATGTTTCAAGAGAAAAGCTAGACCATCACTCTTGTGGAAACTGAACAAAGTTTGGATTGAACCAGCCCGTGTTGGTTCTATTTGGGTTATGAAGAAGATTTGTATGGAAACATGTCCAGTGAAACAGAGACTGTGAGGCTCAGGGATCTGTATAGTGTCTATGAGTAAGAAGGGATGCTTCAAGTTCAGAACATCAGTCGAAGTACAACATATATGAGTGCCAAGGTTGCTTACACATCTTCAGTTGGAAGAGATGGTTGTGATTGGTATTTTGATAGTGGCTGCTCAAGACACATGACATGCAACATACAAAGTCTATAAACTTTCGTGAAGATAATGGAGGTAAAGTCACTTTTGGAGATGATGCTAAAGGGAACATACAAGGTAAAGGTCAAACAACCAGTTCTGACACTCATCACCTTAACAACGTGTTATTAGTTGAAGGACTAAAGGCAAATCTTATTAGTATAAGTCAACTTTGTGATGATGGATTGAAAGTAGTGTTTACTAAAGATGAGTGTGAAGCTGTTGATCAGAACAACAATCAGGTTCTAGCAGGTGTCAGGTCTCACAACAATTGCTATCTCTGGAAAAATTATGTCAGCTGTATTCTGCAATGTACTCACCTTTGGAACTGTGGCACAAGCATCTTGGTCACATTAACTCTAGGAGTCTGATAAGGATGTTTCAAGGCCAAGTAGTTCGAGGAATACCATATCTAAATGCCAAGAGAGACGCCTTCTGTAGTGCTTGTTCACAGGGAAAGCAAATTCGTGTTCAACACAAGAGAAGTGGTGAGATCAGCTCTAAAGCTGTTCTTGAACTACTACATATGGATCTGATGGGTCCAGTCCAAACCCATAGTTTGAATGGGAAGAGATACATCCTTGTCATTGTTGATGATTACTCAAGATTCACATGGGTACAATTTCTCAGAGATAAGTCTGATGCTTTTGAAAGCTTCAAGATTCTTGCCTTGCAACTTCAAACAGCTAAAGGCAACATTCAACAAATCAGGAGTGATCATGGTGGAGAATTTACGAATTGTTCATTTGAGAAATTCTGCAATGAAAAAGAAATCAGGTATCAGTTTTCGGCTCCTCGTACACCTCAACAAAATGGTGTGGTGGAACGTAAAAACAGAACTCTTCAGGAGATGGCTCGTGCCATGATTCATGGCAGTCAAGTGTCCACCAAGTTCTGGGCAGAGGTAGTAAGTACAGCTTGCTACATCATTAATAGGGTTTATGTCAAACCAGGAACTTCTATTACACCCTATGAAATATTGAAAGGAAAGACTCCAAATCTCTACTACTTTCGGGTTTTTGGGTGTGTGTGTTACATCTTGAATGACAAAGATCATCTTGGAAAGTTTCATGCTAAGAGTGAGGCGGGTATTTTCTTGGGATATGCTTCTAACGGGTTTTCCGCCGATTCCCCCATAAACTAAGAAACCCCTGTAAATTTATACATGAATTATTACACTTGGTCTAAACCCACATGAACTAACTAAAAATTTGAATTTACTACACAAACCTTTTGAATCTAGTCAATTCCCACAAATTCGTTAACAGAGTTAGTTTCACGTTAACGGGTGCTGACGTGGCATAAAATATTGACCAAACGGATCCGGTTTATAATTGACCAAACTTAAAAAAAATTTTAAAAAAATTTAACATTGAGAAAAACTAAAACGACATCGTTTTATAATTGGGAAAAAAAAAACAAATTAGGTTATCTTCTTCTCTTCTTCTTTTCTGCGATTTGTGGTTGTTAGTTAGAAAGAGATTCGGAAATTTGATGGATGAAAAGAGTAGAGAGACATAGAGAAACTAGAGTTATTTGTGAGTTTCGATTATATACGTGATTTGCAGAAAGAGTGGAGTGTTTTCTTGACTTTGGAGGATGAGGTAATTCGAGTGATTTTTGTAAATTTTTGAGTTTTGATTATACATTAGGTTGTAGATTAGATGATTTTTCTCGTAGCATTAAGTCATCTAAGCTTCGTTTGTCAATTTCGTTCGAATTTGATGATGATAGAACTAGATTGTAACATGCCTACCAAGTGTTTGATTAATTGTGTTAAAGAGTTTAAGTTGGTTTTAATTTGTGTTTACTTGTTACATGTATTTCAGTAATGATGTTGCGTTGGTCACCTTCGGCTGTTACTATGGTGGAGAGATTGCCATGGTTGGTGGCAAAGAAATGTACGTTGGTGGTGGTTATCGGATTATTGAAGCTCCACCATCTGCATTGTTTTCTCTTCTTCTTAAAGTGTATTTTAGTTCAACTAGTATTCGGATATGATTGTCTTGTTTAGGGTAACGTAATACTTGTGGTTTTTGTTCTTAACTAAGCTTCGGATTTGTGTGTTTTTATGAACAAATGTTTATTGTTGAACTTGCTTCTTTTCTCAAAAGAACAACAATGTTTGTCAATCTACTTGTTTCATGTTTTACCAAAACAAGCAAAAAGATTACAAGAAGACACACATTGATATTTTCTAACCAAACCACAACACATAACTCATCCTACATTACAAACTTATACAAAAGAACAACCATGTTTTGTCAATCTACTCGTTTCATGTTTTAGCAAAACAAGCAAAAGGATTACAAAGAACAAGACCAAGACACACATTGATGTTTTCTAACCAAACCATAACCCATAACTTCCCTACATTACAAACTTATACAAAAGAACAAGCACCACAACACAAACCACCATGTTCTTCAAACCTTTCACCTCCATCTTGCAATCTTCAATTTCTTTCCGAAAACCTCGTAGCTCTTCTCATGTTCGCATATCACAGCTTCACAAACGTTTAAACCCTTCTCTAAGGTTAATGAAGCTCTTTCAAGTTCATCAATCTTCGGTTTCATATCCTCTATTTCTTCTACCATTGATTCATCGGTCCATTTAAACAAATGGTTCCGATTTTTCTACAATAATCAAACACCAATTTAACTAATTCAAGCAACAATTTCATTCAAATAACAATTCAACAACAATTTAACAACATTGCTAGTATAACTTTTCCTGAGCAAATGCAAAAATGAAGGACAACAATTACCTCATCTCCATATGGACAAGCATGGAATAGCCTCCCTGGATTATTCATTGTTCGTGATGTGGGCATCCTCACACGTTCCCCGCATCTACAATGGCTCGGAATCCCTCTTGCTCTGTCACCCATGCTTCTCGATCCAATTCGAACCTCTCTCGAACTTTCAAATCCAATTTGAACCTCTCTCTAAATTTCAAATTCAATTCGACCCCTCTCTCACTCCCAAATTCTGTTCTGAGCTCAATAGTGTTCTTCCCCAATTTAAACCCTAATTTCAAATTTTCAGTTAAATTCTCAATACGACGTCGTTGTGTAGAAAGGTAATTACTAATATCTATAAAAAAAATAAACAAAATTCCACATGTTAAATACAATAAACATCAGCTAACGGATTCAGCAGTCCGTTTATGGTTTAGTTCATCTGATACCGGTTTAATGACGGTTTTGCGGGAATTGACCAGATTCAAAAAGTTTGTGTAGTAAATTCAAATTTTTAGTTAGTTCATGTGGGTTTAGACCAAGAGTAATAGTTCATGTATAAATTTACAGGGGTTTCTTAGTTCATGGGGGAATCGGCGGAAAGCCCTGCTTCTAACAGTATGGCTTATCGCGTGTAAAACAAGGTTTCTTGCAAAGTTCAAGAATCCATCAATGTTGTGTTTGATGATCAAAGCAAAATCTCATCCCAGTCTAAGCTGCCTATGGAAGACCTTTTTCTTGAGTCTGCAGTTGATCATCTATTCTCCTTAGAGGCTAATAAAGACATCTCTGGGGTTACTGATCTCCCTGAATCTTCTGGTACTTGTGATAAGGATGATACTGCTATCTCTAGACCGATGAGAGTACCTAGAAACCACTCAGAAAAAGATGTCATTGGAGGTGTCACTGAAGGTCGAGTCACCAGAAGAAAACGTGTTAACTACAAAGAAATGCTTCAGTACTCGTGTTTTGTTTCATCCATTGAACCAAAAGACATCACTGCTGCCCTGCATGACGAGTTTTGGGTCGAGGCCTGTCATGAGGAAGTAAATCAGTTCACAAGGAATGATGTTTGGGAACTTGTTCCAAGACCTCTTAAAGTTAATGTTGTTGGCACTAAATGGATCTTCAAGAACAAGATCGATGAAGAAGGGATAACTATGAGAAATAAGGCTCGTCTTGTGGTCAAGGGTTTTCTTAGATAGAAGGAATTGATTTCGATGAAACTTTTGCTCTAGTTGCTCGTCTTGAATCAATTCGGTTTCTGCTTAGAGTTGCTTATGTTCTAAAGGTCCGACTGTATCAGATGGGATGCTCCAAGAAGAAGTGTTTGTCACTCAGCCTAAGGGATTTGAAGATCCAACTTATCCAGATCATGTGTATCACCTCAAGAAAGCGTTGTATGGTCTCAAACAAGCTCCACGAGCATTGTATGATAGGTTGACTCAATTCCTGATCAACCGAAGGTTCAAACGAGGAAGTGTAGACAAAAATTTGTTTCTTCTTGAAGACCAAGGGCATCTTCTTATAGTTCAAGTCTATGTCGATGATATTGTGTTTGGAAGCACAAATGATGGTTTGGTTAGTGAGTTTGTCAAAACCATGTCTCATGAATTTGAGATGAGTATGGTAGGCGAATTGAACTACTTCTCGGGGCTACAGATTCGTCAAACAGATGAAGATATCTTTGTGACTCAGAGCACCTATGCCAAGAATCTAGTTTAGAGGTTTGGTCTGCAAACCAGCAAGTGTTCCAAAACTCCGATGAGCACAACAACCAAACTTTGCAAAGATGAATCTGGAGAACCAGTTGATGAGAAGCTCTACAGAGCAATGACTGGTAGTTTGTTGTACCTCACTGCAAGTCGACCAAATCTTTGTTTGAGTGTGGAAGTGTGTGCTCGGTTTCAAGCTAAACCTCGTGTTTCACATCTCAATGCTATCAAACGTATCCTAAAATATGTCAAACGAACACTTGATCATGGATTGTATTTCTCTAAACAAACAAATCTGAATCTCGTTGGTTTCTGTGATGCAGATTGGGCAGGATGTGTTGATGATAAAAGAAGTACATCTGGTGGATGTTTCTTTTTGGGAAACAATTTGATCTCCTGGCACAACAAGAAACAGAATTGTGTTACTTTGTCTACTAAATAAGCTGTATACATTGCTCTTGGAAGCTGTTGTACACAACTTCTCTGGATGAAGAAAATGCTCACTGATTATGGTATGACTTATAATACCTTACTTGTCCATTGTGATAACATGAGTGCCATTAATATTTCCAAAAATCCAGTGCAACACTCATGAACCAAACACATTGACATTAGGCACCATTTCATTAGAGAGTTAGTTGAAAAAAAAAATCATTGACATCACTCATGTTTCTTCTGAAAATCAGCTTCTGATATTTTTACAAAACCATTGGATTTGATTGTTTTTCAAATCTCAAAAAGTCTCTCTGCATTTGTTAAGTCTAACTAGTCCTAGACTAGGTGTGTCAGTGTTTTTGCATAATAGACAGTCATTGTGGCAGCTTGTTTTAATCCTCCGAACCAACCACCTTTCAAAACCTCGCATTTGTAAGTCTATCTTTGAAAAGAGCTGCTCATCATTCTTATTCACTCTTCATTTGTAAGTCTTCTCTCTCTTTGTTTTTTAGTCTATTGGTTTTATGTTGGTTCAGTCGTGTGGTTCTGTTTTCTTACAGCTCACACGGTGAGTACAACAGGGGGAGAATACTTTGGTTGGGGTAATTCAAAAGTAAAAAAAAAACAAAGTGGTCTTAAGCAAAGCTTAGACATGTTTCCTTGAGGTTAAGCAAAGCTTAATTGAATAAAAAAAGGGGTCTTAAGCAAAGCTTAGACATGTTTCTCTTTCAAAATCTCGTTAAGCAAAGCTTAATTGAATAATAAAAAAAAGCTCTGAAGCAAAGCTTAGACATGTTTCTCTTTCAAAATCTCTTCTAAGCAATGCTTAGTGTTGGGTTTCTCTCTTTTGTATCCTCTTGAATAAGAATGATGATGTGTAGTCTAGCCTTGATAGATCATTAAGTGTGAAAGCTACTCTTGTTTGAGAAAGAGCTGCCTTAGTGTGCAAATGAGTTGAATCACTTTAAAATTCTCAAAGTTGTCTCTATAATGTCTGTTGTGTGACTCATTGTCCCTGTTCTAGTGACTGAGTAGGTGAATCGTTTTATTTTGTTTAAATCAATAAGATATGTTCTTTTGCTCTTTGGATCGTGTTTTTGTCTCTAAACTTGGCTTTCTTATCACTTTAGTGGTTGCATTAGTCAGTGTGTTGTGGTCTGAGTCATTTGCTCGTTTTGTGTGGTACCTCTCTGTTCTTTGGGTCTCTTTCTGTTTTGTTTTTATTACATCTTCTGTTATTGGGCCTCAGGCCTTGTTGCTAATAAAATCTCAAGCCTTCTTGTTTGAAAAGACGTGAACGAAAAATGAAAGCATCTCGTGTCCCAAGACATGCAACTGCCACCTATTAAATTCTAAGAGAGTCTCTTGGGTTGTCTCATCAGAAACCACTCTCTCTTTCCTGTTTCAGTTTCTCTCTCTCTCTGAAACGACATCTAGGTTTTTCTGTTCACGGTTCTCAGATCTGAGAAATTGTGGTTGATGACTCTCAAGCGTTTGATCCTTTGTCTCATAAAGTCACCCCTAGTTCCTGGAAGCGTTCTCTTCAGTCTGACAAAGCCAGTGGCTCTCGTTCAAAGAAGCAAAAGACGAAATCAGTTACCAAATTAGATCCGCTGTCTCTGCGTACTTGTCCTCGTTGTTGTTTCGTACCACCACCTCATAAGAAGTTTGTCAATCCATCTCCTCATATCATTAATGATAGTGACGAATCGGATTCCACTCCTCCGCCATGTCCAATTGCTCACGCTGAGCATGCTGCTCCTTCGGTTCAAGCCGAGATAAACGAAGATGAAGAAGCACCAGTTCCTCCAGCCTTCTTGACTCGCTATGCAGCAAATCGACAACGCATTCGCGAAAGAGACTTGAAGTATCCTAAACTTCGTGCATGTCCAGAGGTACCACTGGATCTCAACTTTGTGTCTTCTAGATCTGTTGAGTGGTTTGAATCTATTAGATTTAGGAACTTCAATGATATGAGGGTGCTTTCTCTTGGGGCTGCTACGACTCTTACTGCTCAAAATCTTGTTACTGCTGCGGGTTTGCTTGCCACTGTTACTGAGATTGATACCTATGTTGAGGATGTTGTCATGGAATTTTATTCCAATCTGTCCACCATCATGTTTCGAGAATATGGAGTGTCTTATGTCTATGTGCGAGGGTCAATGTATGAGTTCACACCATCACTCATTAACGCCATGTTTCAATTGCCTGATCATCCTTTCAAAGTCACAGACCGGTCTGTTCTGACTGAACATGATGTTCAAATAGAAGATGTTGTGTCTTTGTTCACGGGTGGCTTAGTCAAGAGTTGGGACGATTTCTCCTCTCCCTACATGAGTCATGTCATGACTGTGTTGTACACCATGTGTTGCCATAATTGGATGCCAACCGTCAACAAGACGGCCCTCAACAAGGATCGTGCCTCAATTGTATATCTTGTTGCTCAAGCCAAGTCTTTCAACTTTGGAAAATTGGTATTTGATGAGATCTTGGCTTCTGCCAGTGCGCCTCAGTCTCATCGTCTTGTATTGCCTAATCTCATTGATCAGCTTCTACGGTTCCAAAGAATTATGCCTTTAAGACCTCATGATAGGATCTCGGCTGTGCCTCTGAAAATTCTGTTGGACAAAAAAAGTTTGCCTCTTTATCTACGTGGTAAGCTCCCTCCACTTCGGTTCCACCAAATGTTCCTCAGTCTCTGACTGCTGATTTGCAACAACTGGCCTCTTTTGTTGCCAAGATTCAACTCAAAGTGTCTGGTATTATCTTACTTTAACTCTTGTCTATGGTTCTTATTTCATTTATGGTTATTTTTACCTAAGTGTGCAACCAAGCATGGGGAGAATATGCTGCAGATCGTCATGAACCAGAGGAGAATGCAGACGAAGATGCTGACAAGGCTGGCAATGAAGACAGTGGTGATGGTGGTGGTGCTGCATTCTGATATGTGTGCTCATTTTCAAGCTTTTGCGCTATGCGCTTCACAATATTTTTTGTTAAGTTTTGCAAACTCTAAAACTCTCTCGGCTTTTGTCAAAAGCATTTTCAAATGCTTGGATTTGTTTCTTTCGGTGTGTATGACTTAAACCTATTTAGTAGTCTCCTAATGGTTTCTGTTTCTGTTTAGCTTCCGCTATCTACTCTGATCTCATATGATGATTGAAGTGTTGAGTTTGCATTTGTGTGTAGTTCGTGCTTGTTTGTGTCTCTGGTTGTTTCAGGTACCAAGGGCTTGGATTGTCACATTCAGGTAAAAAGGGGGAGATTGAAAGAACATGTGCAATAGGTTCTTGTTGAGTCACTCAAGTGAAGAGTGAAGCCAGTCAGCAAAAAGAAAAGTCAAGTTGCTGAGCTGACATCTTGAGCCCATCAAAGAGTTGAGTGGGATTCTACTATTGCAGTGGATGGGATCTTCTGGCAGAGTAGACTTGGAAAGGCTACACAAGTCATCATCAACAAACAAGGCATGGTGGTTTGACCTTTGGATAAAAGCAGGTAGCAGAACTGTAGCGTACTGTAGCTGTCGGCTTGAACTTAATAAAAAGAAGAAGTTCAAGCTGTTTGTTGTTTATGCTTTTCACACAGAAAAATAGAAAGGGTCATAAGTTTAGAACTCAGAGTTACCGAGTGTGGTGAGCTGGTGAGTGAAAAAGAGATATCAGCAGGTGCTGATTCAGCTTGGGTAGTTTAGGAATAAATTCAGGATCAAGTCACAGTTATGATGTTGAGTAACTCTGAGTTGAGCAGATTGTAAAAGATTGTTCAATTGATATTCTAAATACAAAAGTAATTACTGCGGTATCTCTGTTTGATTCTCTCTAGAGGTCTCTGGTTATTTCAATAGGAACATCATATGTGGAGATATGAAAGTGACATATGACACTCTCAACAATTATCAAGACAAGAAAAGCAATACGGAAGAGTTCAAGTAATTATAGACACATTTCAATTGATATTCTACATTTGATAACTCCAACAAGTGAATATAGGTTCACACACATTGAAAGAGAAACCAATCATCAAGATGTTGATGACTTAGCAAAATCTGCAAGAATAAAGGGCAACAAAATATGTATGTAATCTCGTGGTTTCCTATTTTATAAGCTTTCAGTTTTAGTGAAGTTTTCAGCCGAGAAAAAATGATAAACTACATAAACATTCTTTCTCCTTATAAAATTCATTTTAAGATATAAAGTACTTTAGATATTATTTATTTCAAAATATAAGATAATTTTTTATATATATTTTTTTAAATCAAATTATGATGTTTCGTGACTATTTTCATTATGTAGTCTCTTCCATGATTAACTGATTTGCTTTAAATTATATATTAAATCATGTTTAACTACATCTTGAGGAGAGAGTTTTAGATATGGACCTTGGTTTATATCCGGTCATTTGACATTGGTTTTTATGGTTCCTTAACATTTGTATAGAAAGTCCATTTGTACATTTTATAACAATGAATGAAGAAGAAAAAATTGACTTTTGTTTCAAAAAATCTTAGTAAGATGCTCTCAAACGAACAGGCCTCTCGTTGTCGTTTGGATAATCAGACTATGTATTTAGAAGCCATACTCTCCTGAGAAGGGATTTTCTCGTCATGTGTTTCTTAACCCTTAACTAATTATTAATATAAAAAAGGTTAACAGCAACGGTTAGAAAATAAATAAATGGAAATCGGATCTAGTTCCATCCACCTTTCGGACTTCTTACTGAACGAAGAGAGAAAAAGAAAAATGATTTCACTACAACTTATGCTTAATCCCATAGGCTAGATTAATAGCAAAATATGGAAATATCAATTCATAAATGGAAATTTCCGTTCTGCATTGGGATCTAAAAAAAGAAATAGAAAATTAGAGACAACAATTCAATGGAAACATATAAATAAAACACTAAAACCTTACTCGTCTTCACTTTTCATTATTGTTGCCTCTCACAATTTCTCATGGAGATTTCTTTGACCTCTCAAATTTGAAGTTGATTTTGTTCCGTGTGTGTTGTGTTGTCTGTAAACAATGGAATTGAAATTGTGTCCGAGAAATACAAACTGATTCAAGAGATCTTCTCCGAACATGATGAGTTTGGCCATGAGAGAAGAGACCTTGTTTAAGAAAGCTTACGAGCTCTTGACTCTGTGCGGCAACGAAGTCTGCGTAATCTATTATGGCCGTGACGGAGAACCCATCAAGACATGGCCCAAGGACAAAGCCAAAGTCAGAGACATGGCCGAGAGGTTTAGTCGATTAAGCGACAGAGAGAAACGTAAGAAAAGCACCAACCTTTTGGAATGTCTAGCCAAGAAGATGAGCAAAGAGAAGAAGGATGATTTCTACAAATTCTCACATAAATTATCAGAGATGGAATACTCTTTGGAACGGAGTCTACCCATTCTACAAGATCGTCTTCGCCTTCTTCTCTCCGATTATGGTGGTAATGGTATTCCTCAACCAAATATCAACTTATCGACTGATGATCCTCCTCATCAACAATGGGCAGATCCATTAGCAAATAATCGTCTCAGTGAGTTACCGATACTACAAGATCAGCTTCGCCTTCCTTCTCTAGATGATATTTCATCCGATTATTGTGGTATTCCTCAACCATTGGTTAATTTCTCAACGCTACTAAGTGATGGTCCTCCTAAACAACAATGGACAGAGCCATTAGTGAATGATCCTCTTTGTGATTTACCGTCTTTAAATCATCATCATGATCAAACCAAGTATTCCATCTTTATGTGTAACCATGGCAATGGTAATTTCACTAAGTTGGCTTCAAGTTTTGACCAATCAGCGATTCCGTTTAACAATATGATTAGTACGGCGTTACTTGGGACACAAGGATTTGGTGGCTGCAACAACAACAACAACAACATTGTTGATCTTCTTCCTCCACCACCTCTCATTCAAACATTCCCTACTTCTTATTATTGATTAGGTCAAGATTCGTTTCATAGATTGAGTATTATTGTTTACTGTTGTTAAGTTCGAAGATTGAGTTTTATATGTTTTAATTTGTCAACAACAGTCTCTTCTCGAGCCGGATTATGTAATTTGTATGTTTAATTTCCACTAAACATAAATGTTAAATCTCCTAGTTTCTAAACAGGTCTTGACTCTCTGTTCCATATACATTCTTAATGTCAGATAATAAATCTTTTTAACTGTAACCTTTATGGTAACTGAAGATCGTAGATTTTCTTACACCTAGACATATATGGCCTATTTAAATGAACTCTTGGCATTCTCTTGAAATTGCATATAGTGGAATTAGAGGTTAAGAAAAAGCACAAACCATAAAATCAAAGGATTAAAAAGTAATAAATCCATAAAACTGAGTGAATAATCGAAAATCCGTAAAAACTTTGACAACTTCCCGGCCACTTGGTCTTCGTTGCAGAAAACCCTAAAACCGTTCCAGGTGAATTGATCGTCTTTCACTACTTTCTGGTTTTTAAAACCCTAATAAGACACATCAATTTGTTTCACCGTCTTGCTAAATGCGTTCTCACACTGAGTAATCGAGCTTGTCTATGTGAAATCCTCTGTTCAAATTTCGGTTAACAGATTTAATGGAGGGAAGCAATACGAAACTGAAGCTATCGCGCGTCGAAGTCGAACTCTGCAAATGGATTGCAAGGGCAAAAGGAAGAGGTGATTGGATAAGCAAATTACCAGACTCTTTGATATGTCAGATGATCTTGTCTCATCTTCCTACAAAAGATGTTAGGACTAGTGTTTTGTCCAATAGTTGGAAATCGCTCTGGCTTCTCACTCATTCCTTGGATTTAGACGCTAATGAATTCCCATATTACGATGCCTTTGTTAGTTTTCTTAACAACTTTCTAGATTTCTCTAAAGAGTCATGCTTTCACAAGCTTAAGTTAAGTATTAGGAGAGATGAGAATGAGCAGTCTTGTGTCAATCAGTGGGTAGACTCTGTGGTTAAGCGTAAACCTAGTCATATCGATGTCGAATGCATTTTGAAGCGCAAGTGTATTGGGGACGAAGTGATGCCCTTGAGCCTTTATGTATGCGAGACATCTGTACACTTAAGGCTCAATCGGGTTACAATGGGTCATTTCGACTCTGTTTCTTTTCCTCGACTCAAGATTCTGCGTTTAGAATACAATGTATATGCAAATGATGCGGCTTTGGAGTTGCTTATCACTTCTTCACCGGTTCTTGAAGATTTGAGCATTGTTAGAAGTGTTGATGATAACTTAAAGGTTTCTTGTCTCTCTTCCTTGAGTCTCTCAAACTATCCTTTTGAGTTTCAGTTAAGCTACTTTCGGCATCCGGTTCGGCATAGCTTTTCACGACTATCTCCCACACGTCATGTGCTCCTAGAATCGCCGTCATCCGTAAACTCCATTTGTCGTAGTTGCTCTTTGTGAGCATCGGGACTTGGAAGGGAATACCGTTACTCGCCATCTTTAGGAACTTGGGGCTATGATACCACTTTGTTGGAAAAAAAATCTTTAAGGTGATGGAAAAAATGTTTGAGAAATTTGGGAGAGAATAGAAATTTGAAGAAGTAGAAGTTTTTATTACTTAGATAATTCTTGAAACAACTTTGGAACAACTTGATTACAAATGAAGGAGGAAGGAGGTATTTATAGCCTCCAAAATATAAAATATCTAGAATATTTTAATCTTAAATCTAGAGAATTGTAATATTATTTTATTATAATTATCTAGATAATTTCATAGAAATATCTAGATACTTATTCTCTACTATTTTCTAGAACATTTTAAGGAGGTGGAGATTTAGATATTTTCCAAAAAATACTCTAGAACTTGGATCAAGTATTGGGTTTGGCCCAAGATTAACTTATTAGAGAATTAGCCCATTAATTAAACTTGATCCAAAATCAAGTTTACCTTTCAACACCCCCTCTTAAACTTGATTTTGCTACTCCAAGCAAACTCCTCATCTTGATAAAGTCTTCACGGTTAAGTGGTTTGGTGAAAATGTCAGCTACTTGATCATTCGTCTTCACACACTCCAGTTGCACTTCCTTCTTGGTAACACACTCTCTGATGTAGTGATAACGCGTGTCAATGTGCTTACTTCGATCATGGAAGACTGGATTCTTCGCCAAAGCAATTGCTGACTTGTTGTCCACAAAGATCTTCGTTGGCACCTCTTGTGTCAAGCTCAACTCCATTAACAAGTTCCGTAACCAAATAGCATGACAAACATATGAAGTAGCTGCTACATACTCTGCTTCGCAAGTAGAAAGAGTTACAATCGGTTGTTTCTTCGACATCCATGTGAATGCGGTATCTCCAATGTAGAACACAAAGCCATTTGTGCTTTTTCGATCATCAACGTCACCACCCCAATCGCTATCGCTATATCCAACAAGCTTGTAGTCGTTAGAAACAGAATAAAACATACCAAAATCTATTGTACCTTTGATATAGCGAAGGATTCTCTTAGCCGCCTTGAAATGGGTTGTTGTTGGTTGCTCCATGTAGCGACTAACAACTCCAACCGCATATAAGATGTCGGGTCTTGTGCACGTTAAGTAACGCAAACTTCCAACCAAACTCTTAAAGAGTGTAGAATCCACACTTTCTCCTTCTTCGTTCTTTGACAGTTTGGCTCCACATTCCATCGATGTGCTAACTGGATTTGAATCATCCACCTTGAACTTCTTAAGTACCTCCTTAGCATAACCTTCTTGAGTAATGAAGATTCCATTTTCTTCTTGTTTAACTTCAATTCCATGATAGTAAGACATTAAACCAATGTCAGTCATCTCGAACTCCTTGGTCATTTCCATCTTGAATTCCTCGAACATGCTTGGATTACTACCGGTGAATATCAAGTCATCTACATATAAGCATGCGATCAATATATCTTCGTTTTGAATTTTGATATAGAGTGCATGCTCATATGGACACTTGATGAAGCTTTTCTCCTTGAAGTACTTGTCAATTCGAGTATTCCAAGCTCTCGGGGCCTGTTTTAAGCCATAAAACGCCTTCTTTAACCTTAGGACTTTGTCTTCTTCTCCTTTGACTGTGTAGCCTTGTGGTTGCTCAATGTAAACTTCTTCTTCAAGATCTCCATTTAAGAATGCTGATTTGACATCCATTTGATGTATCCTCCAATTGTTTTGAGCCGCCAACGAAATGATTAGTCGAATTTCTAAACGAGCAACGGGAGCGTATACCTCGTCATAGTCAATTCCGACTCTTTGACTGTAGCTTTTTGCCACCAATCTTGCCTTGTACCTTTCCACTTCTCCTTTAGAGTTCTTCTTTGCTTTATACACACACTTCACACCGATCGCCTTGTGCCCATTTAGAAGTGATGCTAACTCCCAAGTATCATTCTTTTGTATCGCCTTGATCTCTTCATCCATTGCATTTCTCCATGTCTTCTCTTCCATAGCTTCTTGGAAGTTCATGGGCTCACAATCCGCAAATAGACAAAATAAAGTAAGATTGTCTTGATTTTCGGTTACCTCATAGAGCTCTTGAATACTTCTAAAACGTGGAGTCCTTTCACTCGAACTTTCATCTTCTTGAGAACGTGGTGTTGGTGAAGTTGGTGGTGTAACATGCTCCTCTCTTTGTTGCTCCAACTCATCTTCTTCAACATGTGGAAAGAAGTTGTAATCTTCATCATTTGATCTCCAATCCCATTCTCCTTCTTCATCAAAGACGACATTTCGGCTAATGATTGTCTTCTTCGTATTTGGATTGTAGAGCTTATAGCCTTTGGAGTTAGCGTCATAACCAATGAAGATGTATTTTTCGCTTTTGTCATCTAGTTTGGTCCGCTTCTCGTCTGGTACATGAGCATGGGTGATGCTTCCAAAGACTCTTAGATGGGAAACCCCGGGCTTCCTTCCGCTCCAAGCTTCTAGTGGTGTTCTTCCCGAAACACTTTTTGTTGGAGATCGGTTTGAAAGATAAACCGCACACGCAACTGCTTCTGCCCAAAACTCCTTCGGTAATTTCTTACTTTTGAGCATGCTTCTCGCCATCTCCATGATTGTCCTGTTCTTCCTTTCCGCTACTCCATTTTGCTGAGGGGATCTCGGTACGGTCAATTGTCTTCGAATGCCATTATCTTCACAATACTTCAGAAATTCTTTGGACGTGAACTCTCCTCCACGGTAAGATCTTATTGCTTTGATCACAAGGCTACTTTCCTTCTCGACATGGGCTTTGAACTTTTTGAATTTTTTAAACACTTCTGACTTTTGTTTCAAAAAGTAAACCCATGTTTTTCTTGAAAAATCATCAATAAAGAGAAGGAAGTAGTTACTTTTACCGAGTGAACTTGGTTTGATCGGACCGCACACATCCATGTGTATGAGTTCTAACGGCTTCCGAGCTCTTGTGGTTGACTCCTTCGGAAAACCCATCTTGAATTGTTTTCCAAGTAAACACCCTTCACACACTTGATTTGGATGGTTGATGCAAGGCAAACCTCTTACCATTTCTTTCTTTGAAAGTAGCTTCAATCCTCCAAAGTTGAGATGCCCGAATCGAAGATGCCAAAGCCATGACTCCTCTTTATAACACATCTTGAGACATTGCGCAATGTCACTTTGAATGTTAAGGACAAACATTCGGTTTCTTGACATCGGCACCTTGGTAATGAGATTGCTTCCTTGGTCTCTTATAGAAAGGTGATTATCTTTTAATCGAATATCATAACCTTTCTCTAAAAGTTGTCCAAGGCTCAAGATGTTGGTCTTCATGCTTGGGATATAATAAACATTCGAAATAAATTGATGATCTCCATTCTTCAATCGGATGAGAATGTTTCCTTTACCTTTCACCTCCATCTTTGATTCATCTCCTAAAGCCACGTCTCCTTTCACTGATTCATCAAGCTCCACGAACATGCTTCTTCGGCCGCACATGTGATTACTTGCACCACTATTAAGGTACCACTTATGATTCTCTTCTCGTTCATCATTCTTGCAAGCCATCAACAACATATCTCCTTCTTGACTTATTTCTTCAACATAGTTAGCCCTCTCTTCGACTCTTTTGTTGTTTGGAGCTTTACATTCGGAAGCATAATGTCCAAGTTTCCCACAATTGTAGCATTTTACACTTGACTTATCGTACCTCGATTTTGGGCTTCCTCTCCCACGACCTCTTGATGAGCTTTCTCCTCTTTGGTTGGTGTTGTCTTCATAGGGCCTCCAACCTCGTCCATTTCCATAGCCATGACCTCGTCCTCGAATTTGACCACCACCACGCCTTTAGTAACTTCGACCGCTATCATCTTTAACTTGGTCAATCCTCATCTTGAGTACTTGGTCGGCGATATCTTCTTTCTTCTTCTTCTTCTTCTCTTCATACGCTTGTAGGGATCCAAGAAGTTGCTCTATTGTCATAGCCTCCAAATCTTTTGTCTCTTCTATAACGGTGACAATATGCTCGAATTTTGGATCCAATGATCTAAGAATCTTCTCCATGATTCTTACTTCTTCTAACTTTTCTCAATTTCTTTTGAGGTTATTAGTAACCGTTAAAACTCTTGAGAAGTAATCGGCTACGAGTTCACCTTCCTTCATTTGTAACGCTTCAAATTCTCCATTTTAGAGTTTGAAGACGTACATTCTTAACTTGCTTCGCTCCCTTGTAAGAAGTTCGAAACTTCTCTCACGCTTCTTTGGCCGACTTTGCTCCCGCGACCTTCTCGAACGTGTCTTCGTCTAGTCCTTGATAGATTAGGCAGAGAGCTTTCTTGTCTCTCTTCCTTGAGTCTCTCAAACTATCCTTTTGAGTTTTAGTTAAGCTACTTTCGGCATCCGGTTCGGCATAGCCTTTCACGACTATCTCCCACATGTCGTGTGCTCCTAGAATTGTCGTCATCCGTAAACTCCAATTGTCGTAGTTGCTCTTTGTGAGCATCGGGACTTGGAAGGGAATACCGTTACTCGCCATCTTTAGGAACTTGGGGCTATGATACCACTTTGTTGGAAAAAAAATATTTAAGGTGATGGAGAAAGTGTTTGGGAAATTTGGGAGAGAATAGAAATTTGAAGAAGTAGAAGTTTTTATTGCTTAGATAATTCTTGAAACAACTTTGGAACAACTTGGTTACAAATGAAGGAGGAATGGGGTATTTATAGCCTCCAAAATACAAAATATCTAGAATATTTTAATCTTAAATCTAGAGAATTCTAATATTATTTTATTATAATTATCTAGATAATTTCATAGAAATATCTAGATACTTATTCTCTATTATTTTCTAGAACATTTTAAGGAGGTGGAAATTTAGATATTTTCTAGAGAAAACTCTAGAACTTGGATCAAGTATTGGGTTTGGCCCAAGATTAACTTATTAGAGAATTAACCCATTAATTAAACTTGATACAAAATCAAGTTTACCTTTCAACAGATGTCGTATTTATGAGTTTTTTCCATATTGTAATTTTTGCATGAAGTCCCTACGAAAAACGACCTTTTTTTTAACCCATTGTTGTACCCCCTTGACCAAGGTAATTACCAAATTTTGTATGTGTGTTTCTAAGCTTGTATGTGTGTTTGTAGAATTCAGCCAATGAAAAAAAACTCAGCAATTGTCAAAATAAAATAAACTACACCATTTAATAGAAATTTCAAACTATAAACATCATTCTACGAGTAGTAATTGTCAACATGCATATCTATATATCTCATTTTTGCTAATTTTGACCCAAATTTGAGTTATTTACTGTATACCGGATATCTTAAAATGTATAGTTTAGTAAAGAAAATCAATGTACAGTTGTTGCATGAATTATAACAGAAAATTCAATATAAATTTGTGGTATATTGAAATTTGCAATTAATATTTAGAGAAAATTTGTTTCACCAAAAAATATACTAAGTTGGGGGTGAAAATTGTTTAATAATAAAGATAATTAAAATTGTTTATCACGGGCATCGATAAGCACGAAGAATCTATTCAAGATGAGAATGCAATTTTACCAGAGAAATTCTACCAGATGAAAGAAGAAAGATTCGAGGAGGATGCTTTTTCCAGTGACTTGTGTGATTTACGGTGTCTTCAGCTGCAAGGTATCACTTGCAGCTCACAAAAACAGAGATGATTCTGATGAGACCTTGCTTGTCGGTACAAAGCAAAGCCCACTTCAGAAGAAGAAGGTGGGTTTTTGGGAAAGCACAAGAGTTCGACTCAAGATACTCATCTTAGGGCAAAGATTGAAGACGAGAAGAAGAAGAGGATACTGAATGGGTGAAAGATGCAAACCGATTAAATAAGTCAGGTGTTTTGCATTAGCATACGCACAACTTTCCCAGGAAGAGATGCTAATGGGATTCTCCTCCCCGAACCACGACCTCAGTATTGATGTGTACTTGTCGATTTCACTCATTACTCATTTAGTATTTTGCTATGAGAGATTCCAAGATATACAAATTTTATTTATAACCAAAATTTCAGTGTTGTAAGAAGTAAGGCTATACATTTGAAATTCTGCCTAAACTTTTGTATAACCATCGACAGCAGCCCTAACTAACAAAAGAATGACATTATTTACATGTATCTTGGTTTGATCATCTTTGTAACTCTTCTTGAGTTTGGTTGCTTGTTGTGGATCATCAAGTGTTGAAGGCATCCGTCCCCCACTTGGCTTCAGCCTCTGTCGGTTCAATCACCTTAACTGACCCATCGCTCAAACCAACCGCAAACTGGTTTGGCTCTTTCGGGTTAGCCGCCACAACTAGAGGAGACAATCTGGATAGCAAAAACAAAATCAATACAGAGAATTCTTTGGCTTATTTTAAAAATACCATTTTGTCATGTTTCACAAGTCCTTTTAAGTCTATTATGCGGATTCAAGACTGAATCTAACATAGTTTAGAATTAGGAATCTGATGAAATGTTTGATGAACTTACCCTTGAGGCAAGTAGGCGGATGGAGAGATACGACATCGTAATCTGAGCCCGTCTGTGTCGAACACTCCAATGTTACCATCACGGAAAGCGGTGTAGATCAATTGGCCGTTGCATGCGAACACCGCTGAAGATATAGGACCAGACTGTGTAATCCACTGAGTACAAGGAAACGTTGAACACATAAGTTAATAATACAAAATTCCGAATAACTATTACAAATGCAGGTATATATGATCTTGGATTTCAGTCTTTGTGCATGTATGTGGATTTAAAGAGATGATCTCATCCATACCCGTCGGATACATGTCATCTCGGAAGCATCAAATATCGCCAGTTGCGTCTCGTGGACTGCCAGAATACAGATCTGATCAACATGAAACTGAACCCGTGTGTCTCCATTGGCGGCTTTTCCTGCTGGTATTTCTATTCCAACGGATTTCTTCTTCTCCCATGTGTCAATGCTCCAAAAGCATATCTAAGACAAAACAACAAGCAGAGTAATTAGCATCCTCCTAAATTAGATAATCAAACGGGAGGAAATGCAGCAAGAAAAAGCCACAAAACAGTAAAAACCAATTCCTTAAATTGTGATATTTTACTACAGGCAACAACATGACGCAGTATGCCACACCTGTGCATCAGCACCAGATGAAACCAATACGTTGAGGGCTGATTCGGCTGAAGAAAATGCTAAGCCGGTGATGCGTTTGTTGTGACCCTTTAGCTTTGATCTGACCTGATGGAACACAAGATACAGGTGGAGAGAGCTCAGTCATATACTCATAAGGAAACATATAGATCATAAAGGTTCAAAACGTAAAACATATGTGAAGCTTTGAGAACCATTTCATCGACAAAAGGTTCACAAGTTTGTCCTCTTCATAGATCATAAAGACTACTTAAGTGGCTATGGTTGGTACTTACCTCATCCGTTTGGACATTGTAGATTTGAATCATGGAGTCCTCCATTCCGACGGCGATGAGGTTGTTGTCCTGAAGATGGAACGCTAAAAATGTGGCTGCTGGTGGAGGCTGCATGAATGTTGCCATCACCTATAAGGACAATAGGTTTCTTTAGAGATTAGACTCACCAAAGTGTTTGCTAGGATTAGTGTGAGAACATTTTCAGCTAGAGCTTTTGACTTTGCATATATACCTTAGAAGACCGCACGTTGAACAGCGAGGCTTTTCCTCCAACAGCCGACATAACATATGAGTCGTTATTAGTGAGAGAAATGCATGGGGTAGCCCCTTCAAGATTTACACCAGAGACATCGTTGGCCATGAGAAGACCACTTTTTGGTTGCCAAAGCTGAGGAACAACACTAGTGGTTGCCTGCATGATAAAGAGTACTTAAAATAAAACCGCACTGAGCTCTCTTTAAGTCTCTCTTTAATGCTTACCTTTCCATTAGGGTTCTGCTCATTGTGAACCCATCTCCAGAGTCTCTGGATACCATCAGAACCGAGTGCCAAGATTCCAACGCCCGAATTCATATACAGAAGCCTAACGACCTGCTTTGCCATGTAACAAGAGAAACGTAAGCCACGATGTTTTTGTTTTGAAACTTTCTATAGAATAAAACAACTTTCTGAGAAAACTCTTTGTGGAAGAACCAGTGGTACTGGGTACAGTAACTTGGCGGCAACGGGAAGGGTCCAAGATTTCAGGTAATTGCCAAGGTTGTAGTTTGTCTGCTGACTTTGAGGGATCAAGAACATTCTTGAGGAAAAACCAAAAAAAGAAAATAGTAAATGTGACAGCTTTTGCCCCATCTTTCCTGTAGAAGAGAAGTGAGATGATGATGATGATGATACCACAAAAGAAAAAGAAATATACACACACCGATCAAGAGCCTCAAGATACTTTTGCTTCCTAATTTCAAAGAATGTCTTCATTGAGTGTTGGTTATCCTCAATCTTGGTAAAACCTGACAAGTAGGAGTCAACTTCATCCCATTCTCCAGCAAGAATCTTCTCATCAAGATACTCTGTACTGAAGAAGATTCCCGACTCTCTCTCGAGCCTATGCAACAAGACAAGAAGACCAATTAGCAACACTCAGGCTAATCAAACAAGAAATATTTCAATCTGTTGTTCAGAACAACCAAATCAAATCAGTTTTTTTGTTTTGCGCTCTTCTCTGATACAAATACAAAAGATTCGAAGAAGAAACTGCAGTAATCCATAAACTCAGAAATGCTTCAATCGAACTTGGTCTTGCTCTTTTTACGCATATACACTACTAACCTATGCATAGCCTCGATGTAATCATTATCCTTGAGAAATTGCAGTGTAAGAAACACCAACTCTCGTTTCGCCGGAGCTCCGATCAGAAGATAGAACCCGAAATCACGGCTCTGGATTTCTAGGGTTTCGAAAATGGAGAGAATATAAAGGAAGAGACGAAGAGCTCTCTGCTTTCTTGGACGCCTTCTTCTTTCTCTCCTCATTTTAACAGATATAAGCGGAGCTGTGATATGCACTCTCGCTTATCGGATTCGAAACAAACATTTTTTTAGTATTCTGTTCACGTCCAGTCTGCGGTCCCCACATTTCGAGGCCTATCTTCTTTTGCTTTTTTTTCTTTTTTTTTATTCAACATCTTTATAAGTCACCCTAGGGCGGGTTTAAAAAAAATAAAATTCCAAACAATGTATAACTTGAATAAAAGAGCTTATACGACACTCAAATAAAGTCTTACAAACCACTACATCATTTCATAACAATGCATAACTTGAATAGAAGAGTTTAAAAGACACTACAATAAAGTCTTACAAACCATAAATTATATCATAACGGGCTTTAAACTTAAATTCAACACACAATGCTATTCATTATGAGTAACAACTTTGGTTATGCAAAATAATCGAAATGAAGATCGTCCCATTCGGTTCAAAGAGACTCCAAATGCTTTATTTCATCCACTGCATCATGTGACTGTTAGTGATTGAAGTGAGACTAAATCTCAAAAATATTGTCTTATGATTCTTGATGTGTTTATAAAAACATAAAATGATGAGAATGAAAACGTACTTCCACTAAGGCCATATTTATTTGTTTTTTTCCTTTCATCAAAATTTTCTCTACCTTGTAAATAATTATTTTTCTTTTACTAATAAATTTCATATTTCTTAGTTAAAAAACATAAAATTTTACACTTAAGTATTCGTATATTATTTAAACTATAAAACTAATTTTTTATTCTTAAAGAGGAAAATTTAAAAAGTCTAAACTTTGTATTAGTATACTAATACCAAGCCTACAAAACATAATTCAAGTCAAATCTCAAAAGTCAAAAACTTTGATCCTTAAAAGTAGTAAACTAAGAATTAAAAGTTTGCGACTTTCATGGATGAAAGCTTCGACGTCTGCCTCTCAACAACTATAACACTTCCACCAGTTTTTGTTATCTTATGTGAAACGGAAACTCTTCTCACCATTTATCTCATTATTCTTAAAACCCTAGTTTCAGCCGTAAATTTCATATTCAATAGTTTGGATGGCTCATCCTCCTCTTCTTCTTGTGCTTATTCTCTTTGCGAATCGTTACAATCAAATTTCATATCCTAAGTTTAACAAATCAAAAATTGCTGAATATGAAACACCACATTCGATTTGATATGTGGATATTAATAGCAGTACAATATAGCGTTTTCAATGCTTCTGCTATAGAAGAATTTTGAGAAATTTTTCATAGCGTTTTAGAAAAGTCAAACGCTATAGTAGAATGGGCGCGAAATCAATTTCTTTTTGGCGCTTAGTTTTGATTCTTGATAACAAAAATAGCATTGGAAAACGTCATAAGGGAAATGAAAATTATTTTGCCTCCCTAAATTCTTTATAAGTTAAAAAGTTAAATTGAGAAAAATGGAAAACGAAATAAATTTTGTTGAAACTCGATCTAAAAAGGAAATAATTTTTTTACCTCTTTTCTCCTCTTTCTATCCAAAATTACATGTGAAACTCGAAGAGAAATCCTCAAAGTCGATCAAAATTTGTTTCTTTCTTTGACTCACGATCCCTCTTGATCCCTCTCTGTCCCAATCTCTCTCACTCTCAATCCTTCTGAATCTCGATCGTCAATTCCAGAGGCGATCTACAAAACCATCTCAACCTGCTCGATCCCGCTATCTCAATATCTCTCAGTCTCAATCCTTCTAGATCACGATCGCTAGTTCCATAGGCAATCTACAAAGCCCTCAATCCAAATCAAATATGTGAGATCGAAATTAACAGATTATGTGTTTATTTGAAGTTGGATTTCATCCGTTTTGATTGTTTTGCTCTTTTGTAGGATGATTTATGTTAAGCTTCAGTAAAAGCTTTTGCAGGTCGTGTACTGTCAATTTGAGTTTTGGATCGATGTTTGTCGGAGTTGAATTGATTATTTCTTATGGTATTGTGCATTTGAATGTTGTTTGCAATTGGAATTTTGACAATACAAGAACTACAAGATATTTACGGTTATGGAGTTGTTTCAATTGATAAAAATTCATTTAAAATTGCATTGTGTTTCAATTATTATGAGAGTTCATGTTGTTTTCACTTTGCATAATCTTGAATCTAGTTTTGAAGCTCCATTTTGTTTCTAACTTGTTGTTTATTTGTGTGAATTATTAAGTTTTCATGAAAAAGGTTAGGCATTGGTTGATATGTGTGTCTCAGGAGCAAATACAATCAATTGATAGTCAACTGGACTCCACTGAAAATGATAACATCAGAGAGGATGATGTTAGTCAAGTTTTGGGGAAAGACATACATGGGAGAGTTAGAGGTTTGGCGGTGGAAGAAGAAAAAAGAGTGCATACTTTGCTGCTGTAAAGTCTTTGCTTCTTAACTCTTTATTTGTACTTGAACTTGCCACGGTTTGTATAACAGTTGGAATATTGATAGGCTTTGTAGGTTGTTTAAATATTGGTAAAAGAATCCAGAAGAGACTTGTCTGCTCAAGACTTCGTGTAATGAGAATGGTATAGCTAAGAAGACAGGACAAGATCAAAGTTTTATTTGTGTTGGGTAATTTTTTGGCCCCTTAATATCTCGACATCACCAATAGAAGGTCACAATGAGGTGATTTCACTTATCCTTTTCGGTTTTTGGATCCATCTACTACGCTCTTGTGCTTACGTTTCTTGATTTTTTTGTTTTGCTATTCTCCCATGTTGGTGAATTAAGATGTAAAGTTCATCTTCCATGGACAAAACCGTATGGTTATGTGATATTGCACACAAGGACTATGGTAAGAAAAGTAACCCTTAATCCTAACATTCATATGGTTTCCAGAGATTCATGTTTTTTCACTCTATAATTTTCAGTTACTTGTGTACAATTCAATCCATTGGATGAAGATTACTTCATAAATGGTTCCCGTGATGCCAAGATTCGTATATGGAACACATCAAACCATCAAGTAGTGGAGAATGACATAGGTTAATTCAAAGAAGACATGTAATCTCATTTGTGGATTCGGGTTTGCTTTTTATGGATAAGTATAGTGATTATAATTTTGTAATCTAGGGGATTGAAAATTTGGAAGTGACTAATATTTTGTCATGTATGTGTTTTTTGTTTGTCGAAATTATGTATGTGTATATTCTTCCTTTTTATATATTTTGTTTTCGTTTTTATAAATATTTCAAAGTTTTGTATCATAATGCGAAACAATTTGAAATTTATTAACATAATCGAAATGATTTGATTTTTTTAATTTAAATGAATTTAGGGTTTAGGGTATCATAATTTTTATCCATAAATGAATGTAGGCTTTGGGTTTAGTGTTTAACAAACTATGTAAAAAAATACAAGAAGTTATTGTTTCATAATTTATATAAACAAAATTAAACATACCAAATCTATAATTTAGAGTTTAGGGTATCATAATTTTATCAATAAATGGATGTAGGCTTTGGGTTAATGTTTAACAAACTATATAAAAAAATGCAAGAAGTTATTGTTTCATAAATTATATAAACAAAATTAAACATACAAAACCCAATCCTATTGGGTTTAGGGTATAACAATACATGCATAACTTGTGATAAATGTTTTTTCGAAAACAAAAATTGTGATAAATGTTTTTGGTTTATAATGGAAAATAAATGTTTGATTTAGGGTTTAGAGTTTGAGGTTATGGTTTAAGATATCATAATACATAAGTAATTTTGATATAGGGTTTTTACTTTTTATAGAGAAATGGTTGTTTTTTATAGAAAAAAAAAAAAAGAATAATACTTTTAGTGAATAAATGAATGTGGTTTTAAGGTTTAGGGTATCATACTAATCACACTACATACACAACTATAGATATTGATGAGATTCAAAGAATTTGTATAGTATATTTAAGATTTGTACCATTTATGAATAATTTGGATTTATCCATTTAGGATATAGATTAAGGTATGTATAGTTTGTTTTTATATAAAAAAGTTTACTTTAGATAGTTTTTATTCTTAATAATATTTGATGAAGTTAAGTTTCGATACTAAATTCATGAAATTTTCTTTATAGTTTAAATAAATTCACGGACTTTTAATTATGTTTAAAGTTCAATGTTAAGAATATCATATTATAGACCTAAGTTTGATATAAGGATTTGAGGGTTTAAGAGAAATAATTGTTTGATTTAAGGTTTGTGGTTATACATTTTTAATTAATTATTAAAATGATTTGAGATTAAATAAAGGAAATATTTTCAATGTATTTTTAATACATACGTTTTAGTTTACTTTTTACTAAATGTTCCCTATTGCTACATATAGCTACCAATAATTACAATAGGCAATGTCTCTAAAAAATTAAAAAGATAGGACACGAAGTACTCATTCCCGCTAACATTTGGGCTAAAATATGCGCTCCCGGTTAAAATATTTTAGTAGACCACAAGGATCGATGACATGGCAATATCAGAGAGTCAATCTTGTCCGTACAAATATAAGAGAGACAATCATGGTCGTTTAACCCTTCGATGAGAGAGTCAATCTTGTCTTACAGATTTGTGAATGGCTCAAGCAGCGAGATTAAGCATGAGAATGCACAAGGAGGTGAAGCTTCTCCTCTCCGATCCACCTCACGGCGCTTCCTTCCCACATCTCTCTTCCGGCGCCTCTGGCTCCGCCGATCTCTCTTACGGCGCCTCTGGCTCCGCCGATCTCTCTACTTTCTCCACCATCGATGCTCGTTAGCTCTTCATATCCTTTTTTTTGTTTCCGCAATCGATATCTCTCTTCTTAGCGCTTTAACCCTTTTGGTTTTCCAGAGATCCAAGGTCCTGAAGACACTGTATATGCTAATGGAATCTTCAACGTGAAGATTCAGATCCTTGAGAGGTACTATTCAGATCTATTTGGTTTCCATATTTTTGGTTTTTCCTTTGGAGTCTGATGAGAAATTGGCTCTTATCGTTAATGGATTTTTGGGGATTTTCATCAGATATCCGTTTCAGCCTCCAATTGTGGCCTTTGCTACACCGATTTACCATCCAAACTGTTGGTGTTCCTCCTAATGGGGAAACCAATTTGGGTTTGGTTTAAGAAAAAACCAAACTTGGGCCTATTATAATCCATGAGGTTGTTATTGGGCTTAAGGAGGTTATGATAGACTATATAAACTATTCATAACCTAATTTTGGAGGAGAGATAAACTTTGAGAAGAGAGGCAATTTTCGTAGGAGAAAACAGTTTTGTCAGAGTTTATTCAAGATAACGTTTGGAGGCTTAAACGTGCTCCGATTTGGCTGAAATTTTGGGATTAGCTTCGTGACTCAGTGGTCTTGATATTCAACGGTAGAGATTCTATTTCAACGATTGGTTCGTCGCAGATCTGAGTTTTAGCGTGGCTGTTCGCATCTGTTGCCAGTGCAGATTTCAGGTTGTGTTGTCTTGAGTGTTTGGGAAATCCGACGGTGAGTTCTTCTCCGATTGAGCTGAAATTTTGTAGAGGTGTTCTTGACTTGTTTATCTAGGGTTTGTACGGTGGAGATCTTATTTGGTGACCTAAATCCTAGTGAACTTAGGGTCGTTAGGGACTGCCTTATTTCTAAGCTCTTGTATTGTTCTCTTGTGGTGTTTCTTGTGTTGGAGATTTCTCTTTGTAGCCTTAGTCTCTGGAGGACGTGATTGTAACCCAATTAGTTGATATAGTGAATTTTTGAGTGGACTACGGTCCCGTGGTTTTTACTTCTCACATTGAGAAGGTTTTCCACATAAAATAATTTGTGTCTCATTTACTTTATTGCTTTGAGTTGCTGCTGTCAAATTATATTTTTCTCACAGGTTCACATAAGTGTGGAGAACTTTATTCCGCTGCGCTATTGGTGCTTGTTTTCCCCCAACAGAGTGGTATCAGAGCTTGAGGTTTAAAGGGCTTCATGTTTGAGAGCTTTGTGGTTTAATAACTTTGGGTTATTGGTTATTTGCTTTTGTGAGCGATGGAAAATATGGGCAGGATGATCAGCTTGTATGGTTCTAATTATCATGTATGGAAAGACAAGATGGAAGATCTGCTTTATGTGAAAGAACTCCATAGTCCAGTTTTTGAGACAGCAAAACCTGAGGATAAAACTGAAGATCAGTGGAAATTGCTACATCGCCAAGTGTGTGGTTTGATAAGGCAATGGGTAGATGATAATGTGAGGAATCATATTGAAAATGAGACTCATGCTCGTTATTTTTGGTTGAAGCTGGAGCATCTATTTGCTCGGAAGACCGGGAATAATAAGATGTACATGATCAAGAAGTTGATTGAGTTGAAGTACCAGGAGGGAACTCCGATGGCAGATCACTTGAATGCATTTCAGGGATTGCTCAATAAATTATCTGACATGGGAATCAAGTTTGAAGATGAGATTCACGGTCTGTGGCTTCTTGGTACATTACCAGATTCTTGGGAGGTGTTTACAATGTCTATTTGTAACTCCGCGTCGAATGGTGTTATTTCGATGGACTTAGTGAAAAACAGTGTCTTGAATGAGGAAGTAAGGAGGAAGTCTAGTCCTAGTTTCCCGCGTTCAGATTCAATGGTTTCTAAGTCGAGGGGGGAGGAGTTCATTCAGAGAGCCCAAGAATAACAAGAACAGGAGCAGAAGCAAATCTAATAAATTTGCTAATTTGGAGTGTCACTATTGTCATAAGAAAGGGCATTTGAAGAAGGATTGCTGGAAGTTGAAAAAGGACATCAAACTTGGAAAGAATCAAGAAGATAGTGAAGATCGATTGACTGTTACCGAGGATCAGTTTCTTATTCTTCTTGAGAGTGATGCCATTAATGTTGCATGCCAGGACACCAGTTGGGTTGTTGACAGTGGAGCTACTACTCATGCTACATCACAGCGGGATTTGTTCGCTACCTATACTCCAGGTAGTTATGGTTCTGTGAAGATGGGTAATGATGCTATATCTAAGGTTGTTGGCATTGGTGATATTTGCTTGGAGACTAGTACTGGTACTAGACTTTTGCTTAAGGGAGTTAAGCATGTCCCAGATATTCGGTTGAATTTGATTTCTACAGGAAAACTTGATGATGAGGGTTTTTATAGTTTATTTGGAGGAGGTAAATGGAAACTCACAAGAGGTTCCATGGTGATGGCTCGATGTGATAAGCATTCATCTTTCTATTGGATGCAGGCTAAGGTCTCCAAAGACATTGTTAATGATGTGGAGAATGATGATGCCATAGAGTTGTGGCATAAGAGACTCGGTCATATGAGTGAGAAAGGATTGTCTGTGTTGTCAAAGAAGGAGGCTATTCCAGGTCTCTCCGGTTTACACTTACAAAAGTATGCGCATTGCTTTGCAGGGAAACAACACAGAGTCTCTTTCAAGTCCTCTGGTCCTTCCAGGAAACCCGAGATACTTGATCTGGTGCATTCAGATGTGTGTGGTCCAATTGAAGATAAAATCTCTTAGTGGTGCATCATATTTTGTCACATTCATTGATGATCATTCTAGGAAGTTTTGGGTTTATACTATGAAGACTAAAGATCAGGTTTTGGGATATTTCAAGCACTTTATGGCATTGGTTGAGAGACAGACGGGGAAAAAGTTGAAGTGTATCCGTAGTGATAATGGTGGAGAGTATTCAGGACCATTTGATGCTTATTGCAGGGAACATGGTATTAGGCATCAGAAGACGCCGCCCAAGACTCCACAATTGAATGGGTTGGCTGAGAGGATGAATAAAACTATTGTCGAGAGGATTAGATGTTTGATTTCAGAGTCAGGCTTGGCGCAGACTTTCTGGGGTGAGGATTTAAGCTCAGTTGTTCATGTGTTGAATTTGTCACCAAGTGCTCCGTGCTCCATTGGAGGGTGATATTCCAGAGAGAGTTTGGACTGGTAAGGATGTTTTTTATGGTCATTTGAGGGTCTTTGGGTGTAAGACATTTGTGCACATTCCCAAAGATGAGAGGTCAAAGCTTGAGATGAAATCGCGACAATGTGTGTTCATTGGTTATGGTCAGGAAGAGTTTGGGTACATATTTTATGATCCCGTCACGAAGAAGCTCATTAGGAGCAGATATGTTATGTTCATGGAAGATCAAACGATTAAGGACATTGACAAGTCCGGAAAACCAGCTCAAAGGTATGAGAGTCTGATTGATTCAGAGGTTGTTCCTTCTACATCGGTCCACGGTGAGGTTGAGAGTGAGGTTCATGTTGATACACCTAGTGCAGATGCTCCCGCACATGATGAGAGTATTGGTGATCATGGTGACGATCATGGTGAGACACCAACTACTGAGAACCCGCCTATTGTTAGAAGATCTCAGAGAGGTCTTATACCGTCGACATGGTATGATCCTAGTGAGTATGTGTTACTTACTGATGGGGGAGAGCCTGAAAGCTTTGGTGAAGCTTTGGAGTGTGAACATAAGGATAAATGGTTGATTGCCATGTGAGATGAGATGGAGTCATTTGATGAGAATGACACATTTGAGCTGGTGAAGTTGCCTAAAGGTAAAAAGGTGTTGCTTAATAAGTGGGTGTATATGATTAAGCATGAAGAAAACAGTTTGCTACCTCGATACAAGGCTAGATTGGTTGTGAAAGGATTCAGCCAAAAGAAGGGAATTGATTATGATGGAATATTTTCTCCTGTTGTGAAGTTGTCATCCATTCGGGTTGTACTTAGATTGACAGCGAGTCTTGATCTAGAGGTTGAGCAGATGGATGTAGAGACGGCTTTCCTTCATGGTGATTTGGAGGAAGAAATTTACATGGTACAACCGGAAGGCTTTGAAAAAAGGGTAAAGAGGATTTAGTTTGCCGCTTGAAAAAAAGCCTTTATGGATTGAAGCAGGCACCGAGGCAGTGGTACATGAAGTTTAAGTCAGTTATGGGGGAGCATGGTTACAAAGAGACTACTTCAGATCATTGTGTATTTGTGAAGGTGTTTGGTGATGGTGATTTTATCATCTTATAGTTGTCGAGAGATAGCCGGAATGGTTGTTTCCCCCACCTAGTCGGAAGGGGAGTTTGTTGGTGTTCCTCCTAGTGGGGAAACCAATTTGGGTTTGGATTAAGGAAAAACCAACATTGGGCCTATTATAATCCATGAGGTTGTTATTGAGCTTAAGGAGGTTATGATAGACTATATAAACTATTCATAACCTAATTTTGGAGGAGAGAGAAACTTTGAGAAGAGAGGCAATTTTCGCAAGAGAAAACAGTTTTGTCAGAGTTTATTCAAGAGAACGTTTGGAGGCTTAAACATGCTCCGATTTGGCTGAAATTTTGGGGTTAGCTTCGTGACTCAGTGGTCTTGATATTAAACGGTGGAGATTCTATTTCAACGGTTGGTTCGTCGCAGATATGAGTTTTAGTGTGGCTGTTCGCATCTGTTGCGAGTGCAGATTTCAGATTGTGTTGTCTTGAGTGTTTGGGAAATCCGACGGTGAGTTCTTCTCCGATTTAGCTGAAATTTTGTAGAGGTGTTCTTGACTACTTTATCTAGGGTTTGTACGGTGGAGATGTTATTTGGTGACCGAAATCCTAGTGAACTTAGGGTCGTTATGGACTGCCTTATTTCTAAGCTCTTGTATTGTTCTCTTGTGGTGTTTCTTGTGTTGGAGATTGCTCTTTGTAGCCTTAGTCTCTGGAGGACGTGGTTGTAACTCAATTAATTGATATAGTGAATTTTTGAGTGGACTACGGTCCCGTGGTTTTTACTTCTCACATTGAGAAGGTTTTCACGTAAAATAATTTGTGTCTCATTTACTTTATTGCTTTGAGTTGCTGCTGTCAAATTATATTTTTCTCACAGAATCACATAAGTGTGGAGAACTTTATTCCGCTGCGCCATTGGTGCTTGTTTTCCCCAACACAAACATCGATAACGGTGGCCGGATTTGCCTTGACATCTTAAATCTCCCTCCCAAGGTGAAACTTTGTTTCTTCATTTTCCTTTGTTGCTATCTTCTAGCAATTCGTGTTAGATTTGCTCTTCTGGTTATGGCTACTTTCGATTCTTGGTGAATATAGAATCTCCACCAGTTTCCAACTCATGTAATCCATCTTATATGTGTTTCTTCTGTGATGGATATTGGCTATTAGATTCTATGAAAGCCATTCAGCATTAGTGATGAAATGCATTTTTGCTGTTTTGGTAATAACAGCTATGTATGCTCCTGAATCAAATTTAGTTTCTTGATCTGAATTGGACAAGTCTAGGTACAAATGTTCAGAGTAATATGCCATAGCAAAAGTGTGTTTTTGAAGCAAACATATAATGTTGGAACTTGTTTTTTGACAATGGCGTAGGCCAATATTCCGGTGGTTTTTTCGAAAAATTTAGTTGTCGGAATGACCGGAACTTGGAATCGTTGGATTCATTGTAATGAGCACTATGAGATAGTGTATTCATTTGTAAAAAATGGCGTTCATTTGAATGAGAAATGTTGGTCCAAAGTCGATGACTTGGAAAGCTTATTAAGTATATAAAGTGGAGAACTCATAACAAGATTGAAAATCTTGTGTACACTTTGGTGTATTCTAGAGAAGAGACATTCGGGCCGGACTTTGATGATGGGCTTCGGAGTTGTGCAAATGGACCTAGGACCCAAAAGACTTAGTCTTTTTTGTCTAGATTCATTTTGACTAAAAATATTGACTAAGTCAATATAAATCTCTTCTAGTTAAATGAGTGTTAATGTCACAATTAAGCTAAGAAAAAATCAGTTTTGGTTTGGTTTCTAAGGTAAAAGCTTATTTGGTCAAATGTTATTATGTTGAAGACTTAATTCTCTTTGACTCCCTTTATTGCTTCAACCCTAGTAAAGGTTGAGGTGTTGGCTATATAATCAAGCCATGTTATTTCTCATGAAATACAAACAAGATTGAAACATATCAAAGTTCTAAAAACAATTCCCTCATGATCTCTTCTTTTCTTGAGTCTGAGAGTACACGCAGAATTTTGGTTCGATAGGTTCTGTTCTTCGGTGATGGAAGACAGAAACAATGCAGTTGTATCCTGGGAATCTTATCGCTATGAAACCGTCACACTACGGGGCGTTTAAAGATTTAAGGAAAGAGATTCGTCTCGCCTCTGCAATTCCTTTTCATCTTTGTAATTTGGTATTGTAATTCTGAATTTGTTCTTAATTTATCTTATTATATATCAGTTGCCCTATTGTAGAAATTCGGGTCCTACATATAAACTGTGGTTAGTTTCTGAAATGAGTACAGGGTGCTTGGCAACCATCTTTGAATATCTCAACGGTTTTGACGAGCATTGGATTGTTGCTGAGTGAACCGAATCCGGATGATGGTTTGATGTGTGAAGTAGTTAGTATACTTACAACACGCTCATTTTCTCTGAGATTTTTTCTTTTGATTCTTGATGTATTTGTTGGCTTTATTTTCAGAGCAAGGAGTACAAATACAATAGACAAGCTTTTGATTATAAGGCACGAGAGATGACTGAGAAGTCTGCAAAGATTTGTGAATGGCTCAAGCAGCGAGATTCATTTTGTAATATTCTATTTTGTATCATAATTTTGTAATATTCTATTTTGTATCATAGTTTTGTACAATAAAATATGATTCTTTTAATACAGTATGCTAATTTATTGAAAAGCAAAAAAATCCAATAAATCGTAATTTAAATACAAATAATATAGCAAATACAAATTATTGAACAAATTATAGGAATCATTGTATATATCATATTAAAAAATGTTGTTAATTAATAACGATTATCGATTGCTATTATATTTATATATTATTGCATTAGAAAAAATGCTATATCAAATGAAATTATGAGAGCAATGACAAAAACTGCTATTGAAAGTCTGTGACCTATTATAACGGGCGCAGACATAACGCTTTCTACTTCGCTGTAATAACGTTAGATAGCGGTTTTCGTCTGATATTAATACACACATTTCTTGTAGTGATATATTCTTTTGATTTGATAAGAATAAATATACTCATAGCCGAAAGAAAACTCCAAGTGAGTTATATAACCATAAGTAAATTCAATATTATGTTATTAACAAAATTAAAAATATATTCTTTTGATCTTTTCATTCTTCGTGAATACATATTTAAATAAAATAATTCAAACATTAAATTATCCTATATGATAACTACATAGGATTATCAGTTGTAACTGGAAAAATGATATTAAATGTTACAACTTACTTGTTCATATTTTTAAAATAAAAATAGTAATTTATTACGTCTCATGAATATGTTAGAAATCAATTTTCTTAGAAACCTATAATCTAAATATATTGAATTGTATTGATGGGAGACTAAATAATTCGCAAAAACATGGTCATTGTTTGTTAAATCTCCCCGCGAATATATTGATTTTGATAAAATTAATGAGATATACAATTTTAGGAATGGAGTTAATACATTACATTGAAACCTCTATAAATTAATAATGTTGGGACAATGAAAATTTATTATTTTAGAGAGATATTAATTTATCGATAAATTAATATTTATTAATTTATAGAGAGAAATTCTTTTTAGGTAAGATTTTTCTTAATTTGTTTTTTCAAATGATGTTGTATTATGGAATTTAATGAACCTATTTGTCAAAATGATATGAAATTTTGATTAAAAATTTCGATTATCGCAATAGAGTGGATGATATTATCATAATAGACGATCAAATTAAAATGGTATACTATGTATAAAATTTAGAAGATATCATGGTTATTATCCCTAATGTTGATACATTTAGAAAAAGTTATGTATTAAAAATCAATTATTTTGTCTAGAATTTTCCACAAGTTTATGGTAAAGACTGAGAAAACAATTATAAAAGTTTTTGATGTAATACGTAAACTTAAAGATTATGTCTAATGAGATTTTCATTTTTAAGTAAAACAAAAGTCATTAAAACCATGTTTAGTACATTATCATATATTTATATATATATATATATATATATATATATATCGTCATTTACATAATTATATATGATTATTAATTTATACTATTATTAGGACCATATTTTACATAGAAGTTTCAAAAAAATTATTATCTTATCATTTTATCGAATTTCGCTAATTTTTACATTGGCCCGAGTTGGGACCGGAAGATTTTATTAATTTATGATGATTATTAATTTATCGAGTATTAATTTATGGAGGTTTTACTGTATATCAAGATATCCGTTTTGATACTGAAAGATTATTTTGGTATTCTCCCCGCCCATGGCGAGGAAATTTACAAATATGAATATAAAATCGAAACATTAAATACTCGAATATCAATTTAATTTCTCCCACAATATCTTAACCCCACCGAACTTGAGTTAAAACACCCTTCCGTTTGCACCAACATCCTTTCATAACAATGCACAAACTGATATTGTGATATACAAACAAATCTAGGATTTCTATCCACTCTTAACTTAACACCACAAGAATCAAGAGAAAAGAAAAAACATTAGATTATTAAGATCAAATCATAATATAATACGATCTAAATATATATATATACAGTTTTTAAAAAGATCATTAACAGAAACCATAAAGTCTTTAATATGACTATAAAAACAAATATAAAAACCCAAAACGCAATCAGTTGACAAATCATGGTCTTTGCTAAAGGATGGGAGTGAAACGATTGTGAGGCATTACGACATAGCCAACAACACCTACAACTTGCCTAATCCTCTTTGAGATACGTTTTGAGCACAAACAGTTGATTTTTAGAACTCAAGAAATTCAAGAGCTGATCGTTCTTTACCTATCATAAGTTCTTTTCCACTTGGTTTGGTTTCACAAAATATCCAAGCAAAAGACAATGCATACTCTGCATTGCAGAATATTGGGTAAGTTTGCTTATAGGTGAC
The DNA here is from genome assembly GCA_900128785.1 of Arabis alpina. Taxonomy (NCBI): domain Eukaryota; kingdom Viridiplantae; phylum Streptophyta; class Magnoliopsida; order Brassicales; family Brassicaceae; genus Arabis; species Arabis alpina. The sequence continues at coordinate 20,464,063 of LT669795.1, forward strand.
TTACGAAGAAAGTTGATTTTATCTTAAATTATTCATTTGTTATAACATTTTGAGATGCTCTTGAGATTGAAATCGCTAGATGAGGTAATATAGCTTAAAATGTAGAAATGAAGCAGAATTATTAACAAAAGTAAAAAAAGATATCATAAAACCAAACAGTGTTGTTTACTTGATAGATATTTTTAATCAAAGGACAAAGGGTTCATAAACTGTTAAACAACCACTCAGTTACTTGTAAAGATCAAGAATCATGATTTCTTCTACTACTTCTTCCTCATACTTTGGATCTTGTCACTGAGGAGCCTTCTCATGATTTTACCAGAGAGAGATTTAGGAACTGAATACACAAAAATGGACGGTTCTAACCTTTTTATAGTGAGCCATATTTGCTACAAAAATGTTAAGAATGTCTTCTTGTATCTCTTTAGCTTTCGGGATTATCACCACGCAAGCCAACATAATCTATCGGCATCCTCATCCGGTAACATTTTCATTATTTGTTTTAACTTATCATTTTTCAAAATTTTGATATTTAAACTTACATAATTTAGATAGGCGAATATATACTCACGGCAAGACGGTGACATCTTCAATGAATAGATGAGTGAAGAGAATAGCTTTAAATTCCGCCGGAGCAACGCTCCGGTAAATAAACAACTCTAATTTCAGACCAAACTAAATCAAACAAAAAATTATAATCTTAAAAATTATATTATACCATTGTCAGTATTTTATTGTTTCAAATGCAACTTTGGTGTGCCAAATTCAAAAGATATTCACTAAAAAAATCAGAAACATTTCTTGAAGTTTCTAAAATATTTTTCGTTATTTTGAAAAGCAAAGTGTGAACTAAAGAAAATTTAGTGTTATTTTGATCTCTAAACCGAATTAAACCGGAAATAAAAACCAAACTGAAAAACCAAATTACCTGAAAACCTTTGTATTTGATGGGTTCTTTGATACCATCAAAGATAAAGATATCTCCATCATCATCAGTGTAACCTATATCTCATGTGTGAAGCCAATCTTCTTCATTGATCGTCTTCTCAGTTTTTTCCTTGTTCTTGAAGTAATCTTGTATTACAACGTAGGCTCCTCACACAAAGCTCATCGGATGTGCTCTATGGGAGTGACCGGCCTGTGCTGGGATCAATGAACTTCACCAACCAAGTTTTGTTTTGCAATTCCTTGTTCCTTCTCATGATCTCCGTGAGTTAGAGTAATGTAGCTAATGCTTTGTTAATCCATAAGCCTATTATAGCACCCAAAAAAACATCAATGAATAGAAGTGTATGCTGCGGTTTAATCGAAATCATATAAGAAAATCAAAAACCGGAGTGAAAGCTAATTCAATAGAAGGTTAAACTATAACCAAAACCGTAATCGTACTAAAAACTAATTGATGAAACAAAAAGAAGATTAATCGACTCGAACTGAACTAAAATCTATAAACCAAAAACTTTCTTTCATAGGTCTTTTATTAAAAAAAAAAATGAAAATGAATTTTGTATAGTTTCTATGTCATTGTATAAATTCAATAAATCCTAATTTTTTATAAAATTATTATTTAAATTACAAAATAAAATTATAAATGAAAAAATTTCCAAACAAAAAAAACAGCGACGTCCTAGTACTTTACCTCTTGGACTTAAGCATTAGGTAACTTGACTTCAAAAGCAGTAAGAAGCTCAAGAGATAAAGAACATCGATATAGGTCGCTTTGAGAATGTACAATTCTCCCATATTGGTCGTACGGGGCAATGAGATTGCAAATTTGTTAGATCATAGAGGAAAATCTCAATTTGATCCATTTTGTAGTTATAATTTTTCTCCTCCTTGTATTCATCATGTTCTCTAAAGATTTGTACACCTTTCTCATAAATAATACAAAGATGTTAAAAAAAAAGAGAACATCAATATATGCAAAGACTCTAGACAGAACAAAACATTTGAAATCTTGTAAAGAACGAATATAAACGTGTAAAAACTTTAAAATTCAAACTAAACACACAAATCCAGCAAACGGAACATTCCAACCTTTATAAACCTGATGAACTCCGGGTTACCGAAATCGCAAGACTTTTCATTTATGATAACATGCTCAATTAACCAAACAACCCTTCCCTTCAAAACACGACGAAGAAAAAAAATCCCGATGCCGACAAAACCTCATTAATTAACCCCATGATATCCTTTTGACATCCTCCACACCAACCAATACATGATTCGCTCAACCAATCATAAAGAACACTATTGAGTATGGAAAAAAATCAAATAAATATTTTGCTTAACTCTTCTAAGAAGAGAACGTAACCTCGCTCTTATGATGGATGAAAAACTCGAAGAACCTCGACAATATTCATAAGTGATTACCAGGATTTGAGATGAAGTACAAAATCTACAGAAAACCAATACTTTTTAGCTTAAAATCTTATATATTAAAATTTTTTCACCAAGCAAAGAAGAGAGGAAAATTGTAAATCAATTAGTCTTTAGATTTCAAGCTAGCCGATTTCAAGTCCTTGTTGATCCAATCAAACCAAACTCTTGTGATCCAAATAACCCGTAGCGAAAACTAATCCATCAAACAAAGCTTCCCTAATCCCAATTAGAGAACAAATCCCATTTGAAACAAACTTTAAAGTTCGCCGCATCAAACAACATTTCCAACCACCAAAGAACAACTTATCATCAATTTCCATTGAGGATTGTGGAATCGAGAGAAACATCTTTAAAAACTGTATTTCATTATTGCCATGGTCTAGGGTTTAGCTGTTGATTATGTAAAACAAAAAACCATTAAAAACTGTAATACTTTCCCGTGGATTCTTCTCCTTCTTTCAAAAAATATTAAACAAATGTGTACCTAAAAAAAAAGGCTCGATATATCCCTATTCAGATCTTCAAAACTGAAAAGAAGAAAAAGCGAAAAAACCATACCTTTTGTTTTACGATGGAATCTTCTCATTGAAATGAAAAGTGTGAAAAAAAACAATGTATAATTTGCATGGCAAGATACAAATACGACTAAAACTTTAAATTACGATCAAGTTTAGAATAGTTAACACAAATCAAAGAAAAAAGTATAACCCTTAAAAATAATTTTGAGTGGTATTTTTGGAATTAAAACCAATGATGGTATAGATTTATCAAATCCTATACACGTGAATCGAGCCTAACCGTGTAGTCTCCAACTTTCTCTGGTGTATTACGCACACCAGTTAAAACCTTTTTCATCACAAACTCTATCATGTCATCCCCAACCGAGCAAGTCTCTGCCAAATTTCAAAAAAGAAAACACAGAATTTCAAAAGTAAAAAACATCCCAAGTTGACCTGAGACAAAAATGAATATCAACATTCAATCAAAGAGAATTGAACCATTTTATACTCTTATGCAAATCGCAACCTTTGAAGTTCGAAGTATATAACTGTGTTCACATTATCTTGTAAATGTGAATCACATACATCAATGATCTTGTATTATGATATAAAGAAACGTATACACTCATCTCCATAACTATAAATATTAGTCACATAAATAGATACCAAATATAAATAAGTTAAAACTGAAAGGTATAAAATTCTATGAATGTATACACAAGGCGGTACTCAAGAGCACGCAAAACTCAAACTCTCAAGTAAGAATATTTGCAACAATGGCTCCTACTTCTTCAAAGAATTTTGTGTTCTTCTTACTTTGCCTCTTCATGTTCACATTCTCAAAAGACAACCTCGTGGCTGAAGATTCTGACAATGTGAAGCGCAATCTTTAGTACGAATTAATTTGTCCCGGTTGTCAAAGTTTCACCATGGATGGTCTTGTGGAAATCTTTGACTCCGATCTCCACACAATCACCAATCTTACGCTCGTTCGATTCGGTAACGCTAAAGTCTCTGGTGATTTGAGCATTGCTTGCCAGGTTCTTTTCAGTTTTGTAGACCCACATCGTCTTGTAGATCATAATCGACAAAACATATTATAGATAGATAATCGACAAACTCATAATCTACATCATACGATCTGATATTTTGAAACATTCCAGGTTGTGTAAATCTAGACCCTTTCCAATTTGGAGAAAATATGCATTGAGAAAATTCATACTCGCTGGATTAACCTTTGAAAAAACTACATAGTTAAAACCATAATAAAATAAAATCTGTTATAAACCCATTTAGTGGATGCCCATTAGAGGCCCATGTTCTAGAATATCCCTAAACCCTAGTTCCTCTCCAAGTATTGTATCCCTATATATACTCTATACTTCTCATGGAATAACACAACACCAATTCCTATTCTCTTCTCTTCTCTTCTCTTATTCACAACACGTTATCAGCACGATAACCTAACCACTGAGTAAAACCCTAGTCACTAAAGTAAAACCCTAGCCACTTGAGTAAAACCCTAACTTTTCTAACATCTCGCACTTTGCTTCGGTTCCACTTTATTTTTCATTAAGGTAAGTGAATCTCTCTCACTTTAGCATACGGCACATCTAATTTTATTTGGTAAAGCATAAGGTTAACGTCATACTTCATATATAGTATCACGTTAGTTTTATAATTGCTTTGATAAAATAAAATAAAAATTATTTTATAAATTATTTTTATGTTTGATTTTGTGATTCGATAACATACACATGTTAATTCATGAATACTATGTTTATCAACGAGTAATTCTCACAAATCTTACTTTTATATATTAATTGTTATTATTTTAAACAATTTTATGTTTTTATTTTTAACTTTGATTTTGTGATTCGATAACATACACATGTTAATTCATGAATACTATGTTTATCATCGAGTAATTCTCACAAATCATACTTATATATATATATTAATTATTATTTTTTTTAAAACAATTTTATGTTTTTATTTTTAAGTTTGATTTTGTGATTCGATAACATACACATGTTAATTCATGAATACTATGTTTATCATCGAGTAATTCTCACAAATCATAATTATATATATATTAATTTTTTTTTTTTTAATCATACTCGTATAAAGCTACTCTAATTAACACACGGACTTTAATACGTTTTTGGTTCTTAAAATCACATATTTTATTATAAAATTAATCGATCATGATTAACGCTTCTCTTCTATTAAACAAAAATATTTTATAATTATAAATTGAATTTCTATTATGATCGAGCTAAATAATTTTCATATATTTTCCATCGAGTTAAGTATTACTTCATATTATAAGTAACCCATGTTTGATCGCAAGTTCATGCTTCTTATTGCTTTCATATTGCAACACATGTTTTTACACATGCTTTAAATTGAGATTGCATTGTCTTGATCAACAAATTTTTAATTGTTTGATATTTGTTGGTCTAATGAGTCTATGAAATTAAATCTAGACATATGGAGACATACATGATCTAAGATATTATGACGTGATTATGATCTTACTGGACAGTAAAATCTCCTCTCGGTAGAGGTAGTAAAGTGTGCATGACTTTATGTCATCTTGTTATTTTACAATAAAATTCATGAATCGCATTCGATTGATTTTGGTCCATTCTCTGAAGTGAATGTGACACGTTATATATATATAAGAGCACACTAAATCAAGGAAGTGGCTACAGAAACTATCTTAAATGGTCATGAGCAAAGTCTAACATGTTTCTTTCAAGAACTTAAATTTTCACTAGAAGTGAAAAAATAAAGATAGTAAGAAATAAGAGATTTATGTCATTTGATGATGAAAGAATCTAGTATGATTACAATGTAGTTTGAAATCATTGATGCATTATACTCTCCCAATCATACAAATAATTGGATGATAAAATACATGACCCAAATTGAGATATTTGTTATAAACCCATTTAGTGGATGCCCATTAGAGGCCCATGTTCTAGAGTATTCCTAAACCCTAGTTCCTCTCTTAGTATTGTATCCCTATATATACTCTATACTTTTCATGGAATAATACACAACACAATTCTCTCTTTCTCTCCTTTACTACAACACGTTATCAGCACGAGTTCTAACCATCTGAGTACAAAACCCTAGCCGCTTAGTAAAACCCTAGCCGCTTAGTAAAACCCTAGTCACATAAATAAAACGATAATCCACACGTTACTTATACTTTCCGATGTCGTCTCCGTTTTCATATTTTATGGGGTCGTCTCTGATTCAATTCAAGTTTTGTTCCCTTGGTCCAAAATCCGATCAAGATAAGTGACCACTCTGCTCATGTTTTATGTATATTGCTTTATTCAATTTGTGATCGCTTATTGAAACACACTTAATTATTCGATCTGCATGATTTGATAAATTATTGTTTCACCATGAGATCGATTGGTTATCTCGTATTACTTTATTGCTTCATGGTTTAGTTGCTAGTGGAAATATTTTTAGTTTATCTCTGATTTATTTTATTGTTTGTTTTTATGAACCTAAGATGTGAAAGATCTAGTCGACGTGAAAACCTCTAGTCGACGTATTTCAAGTCTATTCTCCGGCCGATGTTGTCTCCATCGTATCTCATATCCCGACTACTCTCTCCAACCATCAAGATAAGTATTATTTAATCACTAAAATAATTAGCATAATTTTTGGTTTGAATTGGTTCGGTAGATCTATTATATATGATACTTTGTGATTCGATTGATGACATACACATGTATGTTTGTTGATCGAGAAATACACATTGTTTATCACATTGATTTATGCTAAACATGTATTTTATATGAACTGGGTTTATGATTCGTTTGATAGCATACCCATATATGTGTGTCAATCGAATCATAATTATGACTCTTTCTTTACAAGAGAATCTAAAGTTACATATTTTAATGAATTTGTGATGAGCATGTATGTCTACTGATCGAATAATTCTCACAACTCATATTTATGCATATTAATTATTTTTATGCTTTACCATATACTTCTTTTATTTAATCTATTTTATATCAAGTTCACGGTTTGATAATTAAACCTTGTTAATTGAACAATGATATGATTTGGTTGATCGTAAGCATTTACGAATCATGCTTATGCATGTTGATTATTTCGGTAATATCTTTGTTCATTGTGAGATTCAGTTCGAGATATATGAACCTGAAGTTTCATATTATGAGAAAACAAATAAAAATAGAGAATCTCACATAGACCATAAGTGACAAATCCAGAAGATTATGATCACTGTTTGATGATTATGAAAGTTCACTTCAAGTGACATATCCAGAAGATTATGTTCACTGCTTGACCATAGAGATTTAGCCAGAGCAATTCTTAAAGGAAAAGTATGATCACCAGAATGTGACATTTACTAAAGCCTAAAATGACTTGAAGTCTTTAAGTGAATATAATTCACCTATGTTCAGAATTACTTGCAATTTGATATCTCTTAGAGAGACATGCTTAAACTTAATTTCATGCAAGTAATGTTGTCGTGTGGACAGCAATTTGTGAAAAGAGATTTAAGGAGTTTTTCAGAACTTATATCTTATCTCATTGAGATTGAACATATGATGTATTTGTTGTTAAGCACCATTCCATGAAGCGAATGTGATATCATATACTAAAGAAGAAAATGGCAATACCACTAGTATTTGTTGAAGAAATTGCTATGGAACGAGTCATAATGTGAAAGTGGATATGAATGTGGTCATGGTCAAGATCGAGATCCAAAATCGAAAAGTCTCTATCGGGAACTCATATTTTCACCAGAATTGAGATAATTGAGATGGTTATAAGTCAAAGATATGTGAATCATTTTGAAAATGAACGAATCTATTGAGAGTACAATACAAGGTAGTACATGGCTTATTGAATGCTCAACCAGAGCATATATATAAATGCTCCAGAAGAGCACATTGATAATATTGCATATGGGAATGTAGTTGGTATATTTATGCATTGATTCTCATAAGTCTCAAAAGTTAGAAGGATTTAAGGTATAATACATGTCCCGAGCAGGATATGTTATTGAGTCTAAAAAGGGATTCAATTTAAGATTGATAAAATCAGTGTTATCATCTCGAGGAGGAGAGTTAAAAAATCCCACATACCATAATAAGTGAAACATCCAGAAGATTATGTTCACATGAATCCAGAAGATTCATAAGACTATGTTCATACGAATCTTTCATAACATAAATTTATGAGATTTTTAGAAAAAATCATCTTGAGACAACAAGTAAAGGAAATGTAAATACCTTAGTATTTCCCAAGAGCAAAAGTATTTTTGTGAAACTACTTGTATTTTGTACTACACAACGATTTGTAGAATGGAGATGAAAAGATATAATAAATCAGAAGTTTATGAAATATATTTTTCTTTGGCATGAATCGGTTAGACCATTACGATTCAATAGTGATGCGAAAAGTAATATATGTAGACAATCATTGAAGAACTAGAAGATTCTTCGTAATGATTTGTCATGTGATGTTTGCTGATAAGATAAATTAATATATTGGTTTCATGAGGCTAACAGAATTGGAATATATGAATTTTCTAGAATGTTGAGATGTTGCAGGGCTGATCACCCATTGTGCATCTTAATAACTCTAATGAATTCATGAGCCTTTGATGATTACAACATCAATTAGGATAAATGTTGAACATATGGTAGCACATGTTCATACATAATTCGCATCATGCCAATAAATAATCAATATTTGTCCCCTATTGTAATTGGTTTTTGGGTCATAACCAGTTATTTTCCATCTAGGATCTTGGATGTACGATATACATTCCAGTTGCTCCACCACATAATTTTGAAGATGGATCCTTAAATAAAAATGGGAATATATGTTGGATATAAATCTCCATTGATATTAATAATCTAGAGCCATCCTTGAAGGATTTAAATAAGGCCTGATTTGTAGACTGTAATAAGTCAGTCTTTCCAACATTAGGGGGAGAAAATAAACAGCTGGAAAATAAAATAAGCTGCAATGAATTATCATTGATCCTCGGACGAAAAAAAAAAAAAATGTAAATTAGAAGTCCAAAGGATAATTCATTTCAGAGCTTATAGCATTGATTGCCAAATGCTTTTATGACCCATATAAAGTGATAAAGTCACTTACCAGCTATAATGCTCCAACTATAATTGATGTCCCAAAAGGACAATATCAAACTGCTAATGAGTCTAAAGATCGCATGAAGCGTGATAGACCTATTTGGTTCCAAATATAAGAATCCTCAAAAAGAAAAGGAGCTTAATTCACAATGGTTAGATTGAGGAAACACTTATATATACGAATGATCTCCTGAAGAGAAACATGACATAGACATAAATTCAGGTACCTGAGAATAAAGAGATCTCAAATAGTTATGTCATGTCATAAATAAAATGGAATCGAAAAGCAAAATCGACGTCGTAATATTTTTGCATGCATTGAGAAAGCAGTTGATATTATGAAAAAGAGGATCAAGAAAGTCTATTGAAAAGTGTACACAAAGTAATGATTGGCCAATCATAGAAAGGAAGAAATAGACTTATAATTATAATCTCTTGTAGAGAATTTTGGACCAGTAGTCCATACACCTGAAGTGTAAAACTAGTGGAAGATAAACAAGTCTTTATGTGAAAATAGTGAAAATTTCACAAGATCTTGAACTTTAGATTATTAAGAGGTTTATTCTCGTGTGGTGGATGCAACTACTTTCAAGTTCATTATCAGTTTGGCAAGAAAAGGAAAGGCTTGATTTATAGTTTATATCTTATTGATATGTCCCACTAGATAATGAAATTTATATGAAAATCCTAGAAGGATATATCCATGGAGGATTAATGATTTCAAAATTTTATTATCGAAAACTTTAGTTATTCGATCGAATCAAATATGTTACATGGGGTATAACCTGAAAGTGAATTTCATAAGGTTAATCAATGTACCCATGTATATATCAAAATGTTATGGATCGAATGGATCCTTAATTTGAAGATCATCGAAACTCCGGCAGAGTTTATCATAAGTAGTACGATGATGATAATATATGATAAAATATCACTAGATAGTGATATTTACATGAAAGTCCCAGAAGGATTTAATTGCTAGAAGCAAATTCATTTTTGGATGTTAACAATTTATACATTGTTAAAGAGATTTGCTAAATGATTTGTATAATGTATGTTGATGATTTGAACATCATTAGAACTCATGAAGAGATCTATATACAATGAAAAATCTGAAGAAAGGATTTGGAAAGATAAAATTATCTTCAGATATCCCAAATTAATCATCTAGCGAAAAGATGTTATGTTCAAAGATCCTTGAAGGATATTACAGAAAAATGCTCATATATATTTGGTCTTGAAGTACTATACATAAAATGAGATTAGAGCAATTCAATGATTTATTTCATGATTGAAATATGTATTTGACATAAAGGAAAGTCAAATATAATAGCTTTTACAAGAAGAGCATGAATATTATGTACAAGAGAAATGTTTAGAAAATTGTACATATATGAAATTTAGGCCTTAAGTCCAAATAGATCAAAATATGATCTTGTATAAGGAAAGGATATTATGGACCAGAAGTCCAATGATATGAGATATCATATGAGTTTGTTCATTAATGCTATTCTTATAATAATTCAAAAGAGATAGCATATATGATCGGAATTCATCTCTTGAAGAAGATGTTTCCGAGGGGGAGAAATATAATGATGTGCGTGGATGTACTCTTTTTCCCTTATCATAGTTTTTATCCCATTGGGTTTTTCTATGAAAGGTTTTTAACGAGACATCAAAGAACACGCAAATGATAGACACGTATAGAGGAATGTTATCATTATAATGATCTTTGAAAGTCTATCAATCTCCCAAAAGAATATCATGCATTAATGATATTGAGATAAACAAAGAGAATGATCCAGATGAATCATCTAGAAGACTGATGAGTTGTAGAAGAATGGTGATGTGCATGTTCTAGAGATTGTTCAAGCGAAACTTTGACGGACTTATTTTTCAAGACACTTCCAGCTACTACTTTCAAGAAACAAGTTTGCATCGTCATGAAGATCTCAAGTTATGTACTCATCAGGGGGAGTAAAAGCGCGTTGCACTCTTTTTCCTTAACCATGGTTTTGTCCCAATTGGGTTTTCCTGGTAAGGTTTTAATGAGGCAACATTTTATGCGTATTAGGATTATTTTTACTCTAATGGCATCCAAGGGGGAGTGTTATAAACCCATTTAGTGGATGCCCATTAGAGGCCCATGTTCTAGAGTATTCCTAAACCCTAGTTCCTCTCTTAGTATTGTATCCCTATATATACTCTATACTTTTCATGGAATAATACACAACACAATTCTCTCTTTCTCTCCTTTACTACAACAATATTTTGTTAATTATATAGTGAGATACAATTCGAGATAGATGAACCTGAAGTTTCATATCATCTCGAGGGGGAGAATTAGAGAATCTCACATAGACTACAAATGAACATAATAAGTGACATATTTAGAAGATTATGTTCACTAAGTTCTTCGAACAATTCTTAAAGGAAAAGTGTGATCACGAGAATGTGATATTACATAAAACTAGCTATGTAATTGGCTAAATCTAGCTATATCCAAGATTACAAGACTAAAAGTCTGTGAGTGAATATAATTAAGGTATGTTAGAATTACTTGCAAATTGATATTATATTGAGAGAATATCTCTAATGCGGAGTTGGTAAAGCATACATAATAAAATTTCCATGCAAGTATTGTTGTCCTATAGACACAAAGTCATGAACAAGAATTTAAGAAATATTATGGATTCTTCTTGAGGATGAGAAAATATATATGAGTTACTGATAATAAATCATACTCATATTTGACTAGTTTTGATATATTCCCTGAAGTGAATATAATATCTTACATATATAAAAGAAAAGGATTATACAAATTAAATCCTTGAGAAAGTAGCTACCAAATTGACCGCATCATCACCACTTTCTGACGATACTCATCATTGGCTTTAGATTTTCCGGGTACACTCCATTTCTAAATTCTTGATTCTCATACCATATATTTATATATGTTTTAGTTAAATTTATCCATAAGATTTACTTTACTTTATTATAGATTTACTGTAAGATTTACTTTACTATAATATCTCGTTTATTGCTACATGCTTCATGGTCCAAATCCATGCTTGGTTATCATGGACTAGAGAAGTTCATTTGATTATGATATCCCCTCGAGGGAGAAAGTGATTAGCAATAAAAAAAGTAAACCAGAAGTTTACTAAGAATGAAAGTAAACCAAAAGTTTACCAAAAATTTATATGATTGGCTTAACCGGATTGGTCATCCTGGTTTGATAATGATGCGGAAAAAAAAATTGAGAATTATGTGGACATTAAGTGAAGAACTAGAAGATTCTTCCTAATGATTTATCATAGGTTATTCGCTTAGAAAGCAATATGATAATATGGCTTTCACCACTCAAAGATGATTTGGACTCTATCAATTTTCTGAAATATATACAAGGAGATGATTATGGGCTGATCACCCACTTCGTGACATTTATGCATCGATTCAATGGACGCATTGACTCGATTGTTGCATCCTAGAAGGTCACATTTATCCTTGTTATAAACTAGCAACCGGGAGTTTGTGAGGTTACTTGTTTATAAGTTCCAAAATTTATGTTTGAAGCCTAATTGTTATATATGTCCACTGTGATATGTGTTGAACATTCAGAAGCTCATGTTCATATACAAAATTTTAGTAGCATTGATTCGCATCAAGCCAATGAATAACTAATTGTTCTCCCCATCATTATTGGTTTAGGGTTGGAAACCAAATAGTTTCCATCTGAACGATCTTTGAATGAAAGATCTATGAATGTGAAAAGTGCTCCACCACAGCGCTTGATGATGGAACCTCAAAAGAGGATAAGTATATGTTGGATATAAAAGGTAATTAAGTATACAGAGTCATCCCTGAAGGATTTATATAAGACTCAACTTTGTGGACTCTCATGTTAATGAGTCAGTTTTTCCAACATTAGGGGGAGAAAGTAAACAGCTGGAGAAAGAGATAAGTATGTATGAATTATCAATGATCCTCGGACTAGAGTATGTACATTAGTAGTCCAAAAAGATAATTCATAAGCATTACTTAGCGTAATAATTGCCAGACGCATTTGCTAACCCAAATAGAGTGATAAAGTCACATATACCAGCTGTATATGCTCCAAATTATAAATGATGTCCAAGAAGGGCGATATCAAACTGCTAAAGAGTCTAAAGATCGCCTGAAGCGTGATAGACCAATTTGGTTCCAAATATAATTATCCTCGAAAAAGAAAAGGAGCAAGAGATGACCAAATCGAGGAAAGAAAGATAATCTCCAGAAGAGATTGGATGATCTCTAGAAGAGACATAAACATGACAAATGAAAAATTCAAGTACTTGAAAATGAAGAGTTATACCTAGATATGTCATGTATGGAATAAGTTGGAACCATAAAGCAAATCGACGTCGTAATATTTTTGCATGCAATGAGCAGTTGATATTATTGATAAAAAGAGAGGATCATGAAAGAAAATCTATTTAAAAGTGTACACAAAGTAATTATTGGCCAAGATGGAAAGGAAGAAATAGACTTATAATTATAATCTCTTGTAGAGAATTTTGGACCAGTAGTCCATACACCTGAAGTGTAAAACCAGTGGAAGATAAACAAGTCTTGATGTGAAAAAATAGTGAAAATTTCACAAGATCTTGAACTTATTATGAAGAGATTTACTCTCTTGTGGTGGATGCAACTAGTTTCAAGTTCTTTATCAATATGGCAAGAAAAAGAATGACTTGATTTATGTTTAAAGGATATAGTCCATATCTTATTTATACAACCCATTGGATAATGAAATTTATATGAAAATCCATGAAGGATATATCCCTGTAAGATTAAGTATGTTCCTGGGAAATTTTAGTCGATCGAATGAAAGATGTAACATGGGGTATAATCATGTACATGTTTACCCATGTAGACTTATCAAAAGTTTTTGATAAAGTGATTCTTAATTGAAATCATCGAAACTCCGGCAGAGTTATCCCAAATTAATTTAGCAAAAAGATGCTATGTTCAAAGTTCCTTGAAGGATATTACAGAAAAATGCTCATATATATTTGGTCTTGAAGTACCATACATAAAATGAGATTAGAGCAATTCTGTGATTTATTTCATGATTGAAATATATGTTTGACAAAAGGGAAAGTCAAATATCATAGCTTTTAGAAGAGCATGAATATTATGTACAAGAGAAATGTTTAGAGACTTGTACATATATGAGATTTTGGCTTAAAGTCCAAATATACCAAAATATGTCTTCTATAAAGAAAAGATGTTATGGACCAGAAGTCCAATGATATGAGATATCATATGAGTTTGTTCATTAGGGCTATTCTTATAATAATTCGAAAAAGATAGCATATATGATCGGAATTCATCTCTTGAAGAAGATGTTTCTGAGGGGGAGAAATATAATGATGTGCGTGGATGTACTCTTTTTCCCTTATCATAGTTTTTATCCCATAGGGTTTTTCTATGAAAGGTTTTTAACGAGACATCAAAGAACACACAAATGATAGACACTTATAGAGGAATGTTATCATTATAAGGATATATGAAAGTCTATCAATCTCTCATAAGCATGGCATCCATGAATGATATCTAGAGAAACAAAGAGAATGATCCAGATGAATCATCTAGAAGACCGATGAGTTGCAGAAGAATTGCGGTGTACAAGTTCTAAATGTTGTTCAAGCGAAACTTTGGCAGATTTATTTTCAAGACACTTCCAACTACTACTTTCAAGAAACAAGTTTGCAGCATCAAGAAGATCTCAAGTTATGCACTCATCAGGGGGAGTAAAAACGCGTTGCACTTTTTTTTCTTAACCATGGTTTTGTCCCAATTGGGTTTTCCTAGTAAGGTTTTAATGAGGCAACATCTTATGCGTATTAGGATTATTTTTACTCTAATGGCATCCAAGGGGGAGTGTTATAAACCCATTTAGTGGATGCCCATTAGAGGCCCATGTTCTAGAATATCCCTAAACCCTAGTTCCTCTCCAAGTATTGTATCCCTATATATACTCTATACTTCTCATGGAATAACACAACACCAATTCCTATTCTCTTCTCTTCTCTTCTCTTATTCACAACAAAATCAACATATTAAACATCGAAGAAAACCCGTGACACATCCAAGTAAAAATATATGAGAGATTGCCTACAAAGATAAAACACGAAATATAAATATCATAAACACATGCTCGATAGATAATTTTAACTGATGTATCTTAATCATAAGAGAAGTCAAACGTACCTCCAAGATCAAAAATACTGACCACGCGGATTCATCGACCATTGATATAATGAACAAACTCGGAGACAAACCTTCCAAAAAATTATCAATGTGAGGTGAACTATAAACAAATACTTGTAGATGACCATACAGAACTTTAACGAAGTTCGCAACAAACAAATCAAGCTTACCTTACACCAAACGAATCAAGTTTGCAATGAACATCATCAGAATAAAGCTACGTTAGACCAAACGTCACACTTCACAGCTTCGATACCATCATCTTTACATAATCCCAAGAACATCAAAATACTCAATCCACGAAACAAAAGAGATTAGTCAAGGCGCAAGGTAAAATTTCAAATCTACTTCTCACGCTCCGTTCCCATGGCTTGTGAATTTATTCCATGTTACCCCCTCAAAGAGCCACTCACAAACAAAATAATGGAGGTGGCTAACGAAAAAAAACTAACAACGAAGAACAAAACAAAAATACATAAACCATAGACTTGCTATATGTAAGAAATTATGGAGCGTGCAATTAGGGTTTTTGAAAACTCTAGCAAGAAAGTGAGAGCATTACAATACGTGAGCCTCTCGTGAGGCTAAAGCCACCATGTGCGACTAAGGATAACTTGAATATGTGCATACACCCAACATATAGGAATAGTAGTAAAGCTCTTTAGATAAAAGTTTTTGTGTAATCTATGAAAACACATAGATCTATAACTTGCATTATAGACAAACACATTCATCGAACCAAATGATCTCTTATGCGGACATCATGAGAACAATACGAACATACATTAAAAATTAGGATTAAATATATATTAAAAAAAATAAAAATATGAAAAATGCATATAAACAGTTCGAAATGTTCATAGAGTAAGACAAATGAATGCCTACAATACAAAATGAAAATAGAGTTAAACACATTAAGAGAATACATTTACCAAAATACAACAAAAAAGAGAATGAAACCAATGCAACCTCCAAGATCTCAAACCGGGATCCCAAACAAATTGTAGAAGACAACCTAATGAATAATAAAATCCGGAAGTCTCATCTCATAACCATTGATATGACGGACCAACTCGAACAAAGACCATAAGAGATGTATTTATTTTGCAACTATTTTTTTTGGGTCAAAATTTAGTTTGCAACTATAAATCAATCAAAAGCTATGAATTCAAGATAGAAAAGTACAAAGTAGACTCACCGATCTATAAAGATGGAGAACATGATTAGTGAGTCTCCAAGATCCCAAAGACAAATAAAAAACAAAGGAGAAAGACAATGGAGGAAAAAAATATTGAAATACATTAAAAAAAATATGATAAACTTAAATAAATACATAATATAAACCAATATAATTCACTTGAAAAATATAGTCTCATAAATAAAATCGAGAAAGAAAATATGATGAATATTATGGATTGGAAATCTTGATATAGCAAATCACATCGAGTAAAGATCTGTCAACAATACAACATCAAATATTTATATTAAAAATAAAGAAAAGATATATAATAATATAATGAGACGGAGATAAGAGCATCATTAACAATGAAATGTTGTGAATCTCATTAAAATTAAAGTAGTATTAATTTAAATATTAATTTAGTGTTTGAGACTCATTTACTTTTTACTAATATTTGGGTGTACAATGGTGATACTCAAGTGAGGTTCTAAAAAATTTCAGTATTTTAGTTTACAAATATCAAAATCAATCCCAGAAATGTTTCGAGAATCAATTTGGCCTTTCAAACTTAAATTTTGAAATCAGAACAAGAACAACAAAAGTAGATATATAAGAATCGATCAAACATACTTGACTAGTGTCTACTGTATCTTTTGTCTTAGCATTATTTACCAACAAGGCTAGCTTCAGAACATCATCTTCCTCCAAGCTTATATCAGAAACCCTGAATGCAAAACAAGATATAGACACTCAAAACTGATTTATCAAAGGATTGAATGATTATATCACAAACTGAAAACACTAAGCAACATGATCATATTCTAAGAGACATCAAGATTGGATTATTCTTGTTTATTGTGATCATACCACATAATGATCCACTTTAGTGTTCTTTATGAGAGAAAGTGTCGGAAGAGCAACAATCACGAGCCTCTCATCCAAGAATGGACTTTTCTCAGCTTGGATCTTCACAAAACGTGTCTCAATCTGTTCCTTTGCCAATATACTCAAGTGTTTATCCATCACCTGCAACAAGATTTCCCTACTATTTAATCTTACACAAACAGGTATATATAGTGGCTAAGGACTACTCAACTGAAACCTGCGGGAAATGAAAAAAACAAAAACACTAAGAACATAAACACCAAAACTACATTGCACAAAGAAAGAGAAACTCAGAGACTCGGATACAAATCACAATATGTATAGTAGCTATGGACAAGAAGCACCATTACGGAGAAACCCTAACATCTCTTATCAAAGATCGTACATTGACATAAACCCAAAAAGACAAGCAATTAAACCAAAAGTAGACAACTTTTCAAAGAACATGTTAAACCCGCCAAAATCTCACAACTCAACTGAAACCTTCAAAATCTAAAGCCTCAAAATCCCAATGTAGCCTAACACTAAATTCCAAGTGCACAAATCAAAGAAGAAATGGTATGAAGTGTATACCTTACAAGGGCAATTCTTCAGTAGAAATGGCAAACAACGCGTTGGCTAGCTTTAGCAACGGAGAAGAAATCTTTCTCAGAATGGATCTCAGAATATTTTCCATGTCCATGACTCATCCAACGTTTCTTCTTCTCCGCCATTTTCTTCATCTGTTGCAATCTCTTCTCTCTCAAAACCTCAAGATCGTCTTCGTTAAGCTTTTCAAGTGACGATATATTGTTGGTATCATATGGATATTCTTAACTGATTCACACTTCTCCCTCTCATGTTCTTCATAGTATATGCCACTAGAGTTTCCCTTGAACTTCCATTGCCAATTGCTTGTCTAAAACAGAACAGCATCAACACAATAAAACCCAGAAACTAAAGATTATGACATAAAGAGCCTAACTTTCTATTCCTGGTTTCATAAGTACAACAAAATGATCTCACTTTCATCAATTTCTAGAGCTTATACAGTTTATGCATCACAATCCAATAGTCCCTAAATTTACCAATTCATGACAAAAACATAAAATCTGAAACAGTGGTAACTAACAAGATCATTGATATCAAAAACCCTAAATTTCTGACACAAATGCAACATCATTCCATTTGGTACAAATCGTCACTAGATCAATACAAAATCAACCCAAAATGAAAAAAACAAGATATAGAAACCACGAGATCCCGGGACTAATCCTAATATCACAAAGATCGAAACTGGCCTTAGCGGGATCGAACGGATCGAACCAAGAAACCCAATTCGAGACTGATTCAATCGAAGGTAATACAAGAGAATCGAGAGCCAAGAACACCGACGATTTCGCGACGATTCGTGTTGAATCGCATTGGAGAAGAAGAGGCTAGATAGATTTTTCGATTTGGTCGCAAATGAGCACATATCTCTTCGTCGGGTCAAACGAAAAAAATGCGGTCGAATCACACGATGACACGTGTCTCGGATGAGCGGTCTCATTTAGCTCCGTTTGTTTGTTAAGAAACCCAAAATCACCAAAAGCCCATTTTTTTATTCTGATTAAATGGATGAAACCCACACCAATATTATAATTGTGGATGCTCTAACTGAATTTGGTAGTTGATGTTTTGGCACTACTTGGCAAGTGAACATTATTATTCCATCTGTTCCTAAAAGATAAAAAATTTACAAAAAATGTTATTCCAAAAAGATAGAGTTTTTACTGTTTTCTATGCATTTTTACAGATTCTAAAACAAATACTGAAATACTATTGGTTAAACTTTATTGGAAACTGTAAATCGTAGAAATCAATGCGTTTTCTTATTAAGTGTGCATAACCTTAAACATCTATCTTTTTGGAACGGAGGAAGTACCATACTTCTCCGCCACACTACCTTATGGATACAAATCTCCTACACCTCCATAGTGAAGTCTCCTCCTCCACGTATTATTACCATTCTTCTCCTCCTCCGGTGAAATCACCACCACCAATGCCAATGAAGTCTCCTCCTCCACCCATAACTACCACTCACCTCCACTCCGGTGAAGTCACCACCTCCACCATATTATTACCACTCTCATCCTCCACCAGTGAAATCTCCACCACCACCGTACTATTATCATTCTTTCCCTCCTCTAGTGAAGTCGCAACCACCACCATACTACTACCACGCTCCTCCTCACCAGTGAAGTCTCCTCCTACATCATATTATTATCATTTAACCACTCCTCCAGTAGTGGAGTCTCCTCCACTGCCGTACTACTACCATCCTCCTCGTCCGATCACATATCCATGGATTAATATTTGTGTTTGTCTGATTATCAATAAACATAATATTTTTTTGGTAGAGAAAACCAAGATCAAACGATCACATATCAAAATCTGCGAGACCAAGATAATATGCAGGGTTAAAACCACGTGAGCTAATGAAACCAAATATATTTAGAATGATCACCAGACAAATTAAAACATGAAAATAATAAACAAAACCCATAAAACATATACCTTAGTAAAGAAAAGAAGACATGCAAAGAAATAAAACCTTAGGAGAGAGTACTAAAAAACCAACTAAATTTTTTGTGAAGATGTTATGACTATGAGAACATAACACATAAATTAAAAAAAAAATATTGTGGTTAAAAAAAAAACAGAACACATAAATTTTAAAATAGATAAGAACAAATTATACATCAGAGAAGAGGATTTTAACCTATAATAACAACATGACCAATATAAACAGCAAATATACAAACGAATTATACCTCGAAGAAGACATCCGGTTTGTATATGTTTAAAGCTTTACATGTAACATGTAACGCCCGCGAACCAGGAATTAGAGATGAGAATCGAATTGGACCGAATGGTTTAGTTTTAATTGCTCGGTTTGGCTGGTTTGGGTTAAGTGAACCCTAGGGCTTGAGTATAAAAGAGAGCAGCCTCCGTTTTGTGCAGATAAAACGTGGAAGAGGCTGAGAAATTGAAAGAGAAAAGAGGAGGTTCGTTTGTGGTGTTTTTTTTTTAAAAAGGAGATGAAGACAGTTCTGATGCGTTTTAGGAGAGTTGAGAAACGGACTGTCTAATCTATTTGGATTGGAGTGAAACTTTTAACATAAGTTCTCCACTATTATATCTAGCTTTAGGCGAAATCGGATTGTCATTTGGATGAGTATTCTGAGATTTATTGTTGTTTTCCCGAGAGAGGTTTGTGCAGGATTGGATCTGCAATCAGTCCACTTTGTGGGTGTTTTCCCGTCGAACCAGAAGGAGTTATGAGACGATCTTCATATCGTTGGAAAGGCCTCGGTCTCACGATTCCAGACCAGGTTTCTGAACATGATTCCGAGGTAATCTCCGTTCTCAGTGTGCTTTCGAAGTCGGCGTGTCGTTTCTGTTTCTAGAAAACCCTAATCCGTTTTAGGAGAAACTTCAATTGGTTTGGTTTTGCTTAGTTAACCGGATTGATTTGGTTTGGTTTGGTTTGGTTTAGTTAACCAGATTAGTTTAGTTAACCGAATTGGTTTGGTTGGTTGGTTTAACCGACTATTTCTGTTTAGGTTAACCGGTTTGGTTTGCCTTGTTCATCAGGCAAAGGAGGAGAGTTGCCAGAGGTTTAGGTCTGAGGCAACTGGTAGGCTAAGGTTATGAAACATTAGGATTCTTGGTGGTAGGTTGATTGATGGTTGGATTATTGATTGATTGAGATGTTTGTGTGGTGCAATCGTTTCTGTGTGTTTGTTGACATTTTATTGCAGGTGATCGTGTTTCCGCATGCTTGGAATCGAGCCAGAGAGGAGATGACTCGATCCTAGCGTCACTGCGACGTGGTGTCAATCGACACTCATGCGATTTTTTTTGCTTGTTGTTTGTTTTGTGTGTTTGCCTTGTGTTTCATTTACCTTGGTAATTGGCCGAGTATATGGGATGACCGCCTCACTGAGTATTTGTGATAATACTCACGCATCTCTTTTTACCATGTGATGCATGTAAAGGCAAAGTGTGATTGTGGAATCACGGCTACGAAGAGGGAGATGATCTGGGATCTCGGTTGTGTGGTTTATTTCTGTTGTTGTTGTTAGAACTGGCTAAGTTGTGGTTTAGTTCTGGAATGTTGGAATTGATCATTGCTGACTTTGGTTTATTTGGTTTGAAAGAATGCATTGGTTTAGTTATTTGAGTTGATTGTTTTGTTATCCGCTGGTTGCTCGTGAGTTTGATTGGATGTTGAGGGTTAGCATTTATGGGAATGCTAATTCGAGTCCAATGTAATATTTTTTTAAAAAAAACGGGCCGGGTCGTTTCATTTTGGTATCAGAGCCCTTACGGTTTTAGGACGGGGTAGAACTGCTAGGATTGTAATTTGGTTAAATTGGGAATTCTATGGGTTTGGGGGTTCCGGATAATCTTCCTTCGAGCCTTCAAAGAGATTCCACGGTAAGTGTTGTTTGTTTTGTGTTTTGTTCTTCAGTGCTTAGCGTGTGCTTTGGTAGTACAGTGTGTTGGCTTGAGGCACTAGAGATTGTGGCCTTGGTGGCCGGGGTGACCGTGGAGGTCAGGATGGTGGTCGGGGACCAGTAAGTGAGTCGACTGGGAATGCGGCTCGGGGTTCCACGTTTGAGACTGTGACAGATCCGTAGACGTATCAGAAGGGTCTGTGTATTAGCGGGAGTACCAGTTGGAGTGCCCGTGTGATAGCCAGTGTGAGGGCTGGTGGGGCCAGGGCTGGTACTCGAGCTGGTGCTGGATTGGCTCGCTGTTCGGGTGCGCCCGCAGGAGAATTCCATGTGACGAGATGATCGTCTGACATATCTGTTGCAGTAGTTATTGTGGCGGGCACCAACGAGTGAGTCTGCCGGGAGTGCGGCTCAGAGTGTTTCGCATGTGACTGAGAGTGATCCGTAGACACTTCAAGACGGCTTGAGCGCCATTGAGACTGCCAGCGTGCAACCAAATGTGAGCGCCAGTATGAGGGCTGGTGGGGATAGTGTGGTCCCAGGTTGGCTGCCGGGGGCCGGTGTGGGTCCTTGTGAGGTTGGTAGTGCGGGTGCGCCTGCGGGTGGGGATCAGGGTCGAGATGATCGTCTGGTGGATTGGCTTCAACAGTTATGGGAACGGTTACCGAGTGCGGTGCCAGTTAGGCTCCGGTGATGCCCCGAGTGGCAGAGGTGCGGCTGAGGGCTGTGGTTGTTGGTAGGGTTCCGTCTTATCTGCGGATAAGGGAACATATGCAGAGGATTGATATAGGATTCTTTCCGAGTGGTGTGTTGCAACTAAGAGGGTTCAAGCAGAGTTGGCTTGGGCGGACTTTTGGGTAGAGTGTGATGCCAATTTCTTTCCTCAAGAGGTTGCGGATCGTTTAGAGATGAGGTTTTTGGAACTGGATCTGTGAGAGAGATCAGTTCGTGGGTATGATTTGGAGTTTAATCGACTCATGGTTTATGCTGGTTCATGCTGGTAGGAGCATGGAGGGCGAGGAGGCCCAGGATAAGAGGTTCTTGAGAGGACTTCGACCAGGTTGGAGGACACGGTGCAGAGTGTCTAAGTATGCGACGAGAGCAGAGCTGGTTGTGACTGTTGGATGCATTGAGGAGGTCTTGAGGGAACAGGCTGTGGTGGTTAACCCAGCTGTTCAGTCTATTTGGCTTCAGCAGCAGGTGATACCTGACATGGCGGCAAGCCTGCGCAGGGACAGAAGAGGAAGTGGGAGGATACTTCCGGGTTGAGTTAGAGTGGCCGAGGATGCTTCGGGTGTGGAAGCATGGGTCAAAGTTGGCGAGCTTGTAAGGTTTCTTAGCACATGGGAGTTGTGTGGAGACCTTGGTAGTGGGAAGTAGTGAGTTCCATGTGTGGTTTGAGTCTGGAGCATCTTTGCTTAATCACTCTGAAGCGTGCTGAGTGGAGCGGTGTTCGGAGTGGCGCTGGTGAGCGGTTTGGACCGGTTATGGTTGTTGGAGGAAAGTTTCTCGTTACTTATGGCCGGGCGAGAGGCGTGGAGATTCTAGGGGCTGGTGAGTTGGTGCCAACAGACTTGGTGAACAGTCCAGTGGAGCTGTATGATGTTATCCTGGGTATGGATTGGCTTGATCAGTACAGAGTTCATCTGGATTGTCACCGGGGTCATGTTGTGTTTGAGCGTGGTGAAGGAAGGTTGGTTTATCAGGAAGTGAAACCGACTTCTGAGAGTCTCATGATCTCTCGGGAGTAGACTGACACTATGACTGAGGGGTTGCGAGGCTTACTTGGAGACTACTGTGCTGGCGGAGTCTGTAGGTGAGGTTGCAGTGAGGGATATTCGAGTTGTCCAGGACTGTGGGGATGTCTTTCGGTCGTTGCAGGGATTACCGTCGTCGCGGTCGGATCCTTTCACGATTGAGTTAGAGCCTGGGACGGCACCGTTATCTAAGGTACCTTACAGGATGGCTCCAGCAGAGTTAGTAGAGCTGATGAGGCAGCTATAAGATTTATTGAGTAAGGATTCTTTTGACCGGGTACTTCACCGTAGGGAGCACCGCTGATGTGTATGAAGAAGAAAGATGGTAGTTTCCGGTTGTGCATCGATTATCGAGGGCTTAACCGAGTCACCGTGAAGAACAAGTATCATCTTCCGAGAAATTGATAAGTTGTTGGATCAATTGTGAGCGGCTACTTGGTTCCTCAAGGTTGACTTGGCATCCGGTTAACACCAGATTCCTAGGGATGATGTGGATGTCATGAAGACGGCTTTTTTTTATGAGTCATGAGTAGTGTTTAGTTAGTGGTGATGCCTTTCAGGTTGGCGAATGCACCAGCTGCGTTTATGAGGTTGATGAGCGAAGCCTTTTAGGAGTATCTGGATGAGTTCGTGATTAACTTCATCGATGACATTTTGGTGTATTCGAAGAGTCCTGGGGAGCATGAGCAAGGAGAGGGAAATTTTGGGGAAGTTGCAAGAGTAGAAGCTGAGCAAGTGCAGTTTATGGCAAGGGAAATGGGTTTTCAGGGTCTTACTGTTTTGACAGATAGAGTTTCTGTGGATCCAACTAAGATTCAGTCTATCTGAATTCGGGCCTAGACCGAGGAATGCAACTAAGATTAGTAGTTTTCTCGGTTGGCAGGTTATTTTAGGAGTTACATCAATAGGTTTTGCGAGTATGGCTCAATCTATGACCAAGCGGTTAGAGGAGTAGGTTCCTTTTGGGTGGTCTTTGGTTTAGGAGGCGAAAGCGATGGGTGGAGTTGTAGCAGATTGGGATCTGTTTATAGTTTACCATCGTGGTAAACTTATCTAGAGGCGGATGCTCTTAGTCGGAGGCGGTATGCTTTGGCTCAAGAACAGGATGTGAGGTATGGTTGAGTGAGATTGGTACGTTAGGGTTGTGCATTATCTCACGAGACCCGTTGGGGCTGGAGGCAGTTAATTAAGCAAACTTTCTGAGCATGTTTCGAGTAGCTCAGGAGAAGGATCATGGTTGGTTTGATTCTTCTAAGGTTGGAGGTTCTGATTATCATGTCTCAGCTAATAGGACTATCTTAGGGCACTCGTGAGTCTGTGTCCCTAAGAATGAGGTTTGAGGCAAGAGATTTTTGAGAGAGACTCATGTGAGCATGTTTCTCTATTCATCCGGAAGCGACTGAGAGGCATAGTTATCGGAATTGGTACTATCTCTGAGTTAGGATGAAGAAGGATGTGGCTTATTAGGTCGTAGCTTGCGATATGTTGCCAGTTGGTGGAGGCTGAGCGTCAGTTCGAGTGAGTTGTTGTGCAGTTTACCCATTCCAGGGGAAGTGGGACATGTTTCCATGGATCTTGTGGCAAGGTTGCCGGTTTCTTGGACTCATGATGTTATCGGAGTGACTACGGATCGTCTGTCTATGTCAGCACATTTTCTGACCATTAAGAAAAACCGAGGGAGCAGCGGTTCTGGTTATGAAATATGTGAGTGAGTTAGTGAGGTTGCTTGGAGTGCCAGCGAGTTTTGTGTCAGACAGAGATCTGAGGTGCACCTCTGAGTTATTGAGGGCTTTCAGTCCAGTATTGGTATGGCTCCTTTGAGGAGTTGTATGGGAGGTCATGTCGTACGCCCCTATGTTTTACCCAAGTGGGGGAGAGGAACATTATGGTGTACACTTCGTTCAAGAAATGACGGAAAGGAGCCGTGTTTTGAAGCTGAACCTGAAAGAGGCTCTTGATCGGCAGAAGAATTATGCCGATAAGAGGAGAAATGAGTTAGAGTCTAAGGTGGGAGATAGAGCGTATCTCAAGGTGGAGATGTTGCAGGGTTCTAACAGATCCATTGCAGAAGATAAGCTTAGTCCGAGGTTTATGGGCTCGTTCTGGGTGGTGGAGCGAGTGGGACCAGTTGCTTATCGTTTGGAGCTACCTCAGATCATACAGAACTTTCTTGAGTGTTCCATGTGTCGAAGCTCAGGAAGTGTCTACATGGGTCTTGGGAGGTAGTGGTGAGGATTCCTGCAGATCTTCAGTTTTTGGCGGTTGAATTGAGGCCGGTAAGGATACTTGAGAGAAGTGTCAAGATCTTGAGCCGAAAAAGGGTGCCGTCATTGAGAGTCTTGTGGGACTGTGACGGTGTCCAGGAAGAGACTTGGGAACTAGAGGTAAAGATGAGACAAGGTTCGATTGTGGTTTGAGAAGCAAGCTTGTGGTGGTGGAAACCTGCACAGTTGAAATAGTCAATGGTCTAGGTCTGAAAGTTCTGAGATGAGAAACACTTAGCGAAGATCTCAAGAGAGTTTGTTATTAATCTGTTTGCAAATATTACAAGTGGTTTCTGTGTAAGAATGCGGATCCCCTTTTTAGAGATGTCCTAGGTCTATTTATACAAATCTAAGTCGGCCTAGGTCTACGCCTAAAGAGATAAGGTCGAATCCCTAAATCTTCGGGAGTCTCTCCCAGCGTAGTCGGCGGCCACCTTTAGGTCTTGACCTTGTTGTCGTTATGGGCCCAAATCCGAGAGCTTGTCTTCTGGGCCCAGTCTTGCAGTAGAGGTCAGCGTGACTTGTTACTCGTGGGCTCCCGACTCGTTCTTTCCAGTGTAGGCCTTCTAAGCTCGGCCCATTCGTTGTCTTGAAGTGAGATGATCGCAACGGTCTGTTGGAGTCTAAATGACCACTACAGACGTCGTCCTGGAAATGTGCCAGTCCTAGTCCCAGTTACTCTGGAGAGCCAGTCTCAGAGACAGAGCTGGTCCCTGAGAGAGAGCTGGTCCAGATAACTGTGCGCCTACCTCTGGTACTTAGTCATTTTAGAGAGCTCGTCCCAGAAGACAGGAGAGCTACTCCCGGAAACAGAGCTGGTCCAGATAACTGCGCGCCCACCTCTGGTACTTAGTCATTTTCTTGACGATCTCTACCGGAGTGAGATCTGACCCCAACAGTTAGCCCCCCAGCTCGGTAGTATCAGTTCTAATAATGCAGAGGTAAAAGAGTCGTAGTGAGGTTTCAAAAATATGTACTGCTTGGCCTACGTCTGACGAGACGAGATTGTGAAACCTTGTTCTGAGGACCTGCCGACATTTACTGAGCTTTCGTGTTCATGTTTAACGCATAGCCCAGTAAAGATTTTCAATAGACTTGTGTTTTAGAATTTGTGTTACAAAGTTTGAAGGAACTGGTCCTGTAAAGTTTGTAGAGCTTGTTCTCGTTAAAGCTCGTAAAACTTGTTTGTCTTGCCCAACTCTCACATGTTCACGTTAATGCTGAGTTGGGCGTCATGTTTCCGTTTTAAGTCGTTTTTCCAGACTTAGTCGTTTTCCCGGACTTAGTAAAGATTCTGTTTTTCCCGGAAGCTGAAAATTTAATTCCCGCTGAAAATCGGAAAACTAAATTTCTTTTAGAAATTAAGAATTGTTAATTCCCGCTAGATATTAAACACTTGATTCATTTCAGAAATCGGAATTGTTCCCGTGACTACTGAAACGTGCCATTCCAGGGTTTTGACAGTGGTGCTATAAATACTGCTTCCCCTTTTATTTTCTTCATAACTTCACTCCACAAAAAAAAATGTAGTTTCTCTCTCCTCTCTCTTTATTTGTTTCAGATCTAGGGTTTTATGCATTTTTTTTTTTTTTAAACTCACACGCCGCCGACCATAAACACACCATCTCCGGCGACGGCTCGTCTTCGTCTTCCGGGGGGTCCTCGTTCTCCGTCTCTGCTCGTCCCTTCCTCTTCGTTATTAGTCAACGGACTGAAATTGATCTTGTTCGTCGTCAGTCCTGGTCCGCCACCATTTTTTTCCGGCGAGATCTCGTTTCTGCTGTCGTTCACCACTTCGACGAGTCCTTGACTCTGCCTAGTTCACTATCATCGATCTCTCATCGGCGTGGATTGCTGTCAAATCGATTTTGCTCCGACTCGTCGTTCTGGTTTGACGTCTGTGAACCGTTGTTGTGGATTCACCATCATCTCTGTTTTGACGAGCTCCATCCTCGGCGCGTTTTACAGCCAAGATCTCGTTGGTCCTTGATCCGGTTCAGAGTTGTCACCGTTCTAAGGAAGCTCCTTTTATTCTTGACTTTGTTCTTTGCCGGAGGAGGAGGAGGAGGCTCTGTTCTTTGCCGAGGAGGAGGTTCCGTTTTTTGCCGACTTTCACCATTCCGACGAGTTCTATTTACCTCCGTCATTGCCAAGTCGCAGCTCCGGTGAGATTGCTACACTTCTTTGTTACGCCGGCTTGTCAAGACGTTGTCGTTCTTTACGTCTGCGAGCTTAGTCGTCGTCCCAAAAGAGCTTCGTTCTTATTTCTGAGTTGGTTTGCCTCTGCGAATTCCGACCACCTCACCGTCGATTTAGACCAGCGCTTGCTCGTACTCAAATTTGCGTCGAGAGGAGGCTTCGAGCCGAGGTGTCTTTGATCTGCCCAAGAGCTTACTCTAACGTCTCGACTTGTTGAGCACAAACGAGCCGAGCTATCCTCATTGATTGGTCGTCACTTCGAATTCACCGTCGAAACTGAGTGTTAGCTCCGTGATGAGCTTCAGGCCACACCAATGATCCCGAGAAATCACCGAAAGTCTCAACAAAAACCCTACCGCGTTCAAGTTTGAGCGTCATCTTACTTTGGACCCGAAGTCATGGCGAGAATTGTGAGTCGTCGGAGGACTCGTCATGGAGTCGTTGATGTATGACAACGATGTTTGATGTCGAAGACTTGATAACTTTGTCTCATATCATTGATTGTTAGTACCATTAGTGGCTTGTTGTAGAACACTAGATTTCGATCGCGTTCAACCGTGCCAAGGTTCTAACGTCTACGCTACCGTGACTTTTGAACAAAACGACACCATACTTGGACACCGTGCTTTGATGCCGAGTTCAGCGTCGTCTTTTGAAAAGTTCTTGGAATCTATTTCGCAGTTAATGACTACTTGTTTGGAGAGCCTGGGATCGAGCTTTGAAAGAAACTATTCTGATGCGGAGTCTAGCTCCTGGCTTTGTCCTTGTAAGGATAGAGATGTGACTCGAGTCCTGGTCTCAGATGTGAATGATGCAGTAAACGCGCAGAATCCATCTCTTGTTGATGAGCAAGTCGTCGATACTCGTATTTCTCAGAGAAAACGCCGATCTCAGCATATGCTTTAGTTGCGCCCACTACTGCACTTTCTACTGCGCCGACCACTACTGCATCCGCTTTAGCTGCGCCCACTACTACGCCTGCTTTAGCTGCGCCCACTACTGCGCATGCTTTAGCTGCGCCCACTACTGCACCCTGCTCTAGTTGCGCCCACTACTACGCCTGATGTAGCTGCGCCCACTACTGTGCATGTTTTAGCTGCGCCCACTACTACGCCTGCTCTAGCTACGCCCACTACTGTGCATATTTTAGATGCGCCCACTCCTGCACATGTTCTAGCTGCGCCCACTACTGCACCTGCTCTAGCTGCGTCCACTACTGCATATGCTGAAGTGGCGCCCACTACTGCACCTTCTACCGCGACGACCACTACTCCACATGCGCCGACCACTATTTATGCTGCCAAGACAAAACTTGTTGCTGGTGAACGAAGTTGGGAAGTTGTATGTATTGGCGAAGATGGGGCCGAGGTGACCATGACTAGAATCGAGGACATCGTTAAGGAGACTAGGATTGACGAGTCTTTGAGAAGACCAAAACTAACGAGGTCTTTGAGGAGACCAGGACCGACGAGGTAATAAAGGAGACCATGACCGACGAGCCTTTGGGAAAAACGGGACCAAGGCGGCAGCAAGGCCGACTACCATGACTGCTCCTGCGGGAGTTGTTGATGATGAGGGGATTGTCCCTTAGTTGCTTTGCGCGCCTATTAGTGCTTACGTTTTAGACTTGGCCTTGATTTTGCGCGTAGATGGCTTGTGTTTATAAAAAGTGATAATGAATGAAACTTTTATTTCGTTTATGTTTTCTGTGAAGTCCAGCTTTCTTGACTTAGACTTTAGAAAGACAACTAATAGTGATGAATTGTATCCTTGTTAAATCTATTTATTAGGATGCATAGTTAGTCTGGTTTAAATGACTTTGTTTAAAAATCCATATGAACAATAATCATGATTGAAGGCGTCGTTGCCGTATTTTGGTGCTCGTCCTTGTTATAGGAGTTAGGTCATCGTTGACCACCCAACTTCAGAAGTGAGCATGTTACGTTGTTGCAACCAGTGTTAAGGTTTGCTGGGTTATTCGAATGATCATTTAGGTTTACGACCGTGTCACTCTTTGAGCACGACCGCTCCTATAACGATCATTAGCTTTGACCAACGATGTTGTTGGGTTTTTTGAATGGTCATTTGGGTTTACAAGTGTGCTTCTCTCTAAACACACCTGCTCCTATAATGAACCATTGGTTTCGACCAATGATGTTGTTGGATTTTTTGAATGGTCATTTGGGTTACAAGTGTGCTTCTCTCTAAACACACCTGCTCCTATAATGAACCATTGGTTTTGACCAACGATGTTGTTGGGTTTTTTGAATGGTCACTTCGGTTACAAGTGTGCTTCTCTCTAAACACACCTGCTCTTATAATGAACCATTGTTATTTATATAGCGCGCTTATCCAATGGTGGATGTTATTGTAAAGATCTGCATAAATTTTTGTGAAAGGTCGTCGCTGTGGCCAGCAGCGGCGGTCGAAGGTGAGATGGTTGTTTAAGTGAGACCCTGAATTTTCCGTAAAGGATGTGATAGAGATAGTCGTTTTGACAAGATTTGGTAACAAGCGTTTATCTTCATAAAAGTCTGTAATAACAGAAGGTAGGAGTATACGAGTCTACGTACCCTACTCCCCCCCCCTTTTGGGAGGAGGGCAACTGAATCCATCCAAAAATGGGCTGCCTACGTACCCTTTGCAGGGATCAAGTCACTCGTAGTTCATGGTAAGTGATTGAGTGGTTGATGAATGATGGGATGTGTGTTTAATGGTAGTACTTCTTTCTTGGTCTACCTTGTGCCGAATCGTCGTTTTGTCTTCCGCGTTTAGGCGGTTTTTCATTGATCGGCGATACTTCCTCGTCTTTTTCCACTAATTCAAAGTCTTTGAGGTTGAAATTATCGCCGAGTTCACCGTCTAATAGCTTTTGGGAGAGCGCCGAGCCGAGATACTGGCAGTTTACTGTCGAGTGCCCGTAAGTGTGATGAATGTCGCAGTATAACGACTCATCGTAAGTTGAATTACCGGTCCACGCGTTAGAAAAACATCCTCCTTGGCCGTGCCCATGGCTGGGAGAGTCCACCTGATAGTTGTGGGCTCCTTCGTGTTGGACGAAATTTCCACTATGGGTTTTTCGCGCCTAGCTTGGCTGGTGGTCGCTGTCACTTTTCTGTTTTGACTTGCCATACTTTTTTGCGAGTTTCTTCGCTTCTTCTTCGCTTTTGGCGAAGTTCGTCGCTCGATGCAGAGCATCCTGGATAGTCGAAGGCTCGTTGAGAGACATCTCCTTCCAGAAGTCAGATTCATGCCATATGGCTCTTTTCAGCGCTCGGAGTGCGTCCGAGTCATCTATCCCTTTCACTTGCGATAGTACCAATTTGAAGCGTTCGATGAAAGTCTTGAGAGACTCGGTTGGTCCTTGGTTCATGGACCATAAATTGGTGCCAGATGTTTGAGTCTCAATGAAGATAGAGTAGTGCTTGATGAAGGCCGCTGTCAACTGTTTGAAAGTATCGATGAAATTACTTTCGAGCCCTTTAAACCATTTGAGAGCTGGTCCTTTGAGGTTTTCGACGAAAAGCAAGCACTGTCCGACGTCCATCTCTTGCTCTTTGAAATTTTCTCTTGTCATAGCCACACTGAATTCATTGAGGTGGTCAGCTGGGTCTTCGGTTCCGTCGTAGGTCGGCACCCTAATCTTGCCTGGGTCTGACACTCGAGCTTTGGTGATTCGCGCCGAGAACGGAGTGTGCTGAGCCTGTTCAAGGATTAGATCGAGCTCTGGCACCTTGCTAGTGGCGCGATGCATCTGCGAGCGGATAATTTTCAACTCAGCAGTAGTCCTGTTTAGCGAGGCTCGGAACTCGGTCGTCTCGTCGTGCTAGGCCCGAATAGTAGCTTGTTTAGCTTCAGCGACCTCTGCTCGTTTCACCCATTCAACGTTTTCCTCTTCTTCAGAGATGTGTCTAGCATATCCAGGATCGATCTCGTCGTCGAAAGCAGAGAAACGTTGTTGGGTCATCCTCTGTGGGTCGGCATGCTTTATCCTCGTAGTGGTTCGTCGTGCCACTTCTTCCTCTGGGAGATCGGCGTTGCGTGCAACTCTCCTCGCAGAGCCATCGTCTCCGAAGGTGGAGAACTGCTGTAAAGCTACGTATCGAGGATCGTCATTCCTTGCTTTGGTTGTTTCCTGCCGATCTCTCGCTGTCTCAGTGAAGATGGTATCATGAACGACTCTTCTAGCCAGATCTTTGTTGTCGAAAGCGGAGAAACGTTGTTGGGTCATCCTCTGCGGGTCGGCATGCTTTGTCCTCGTAGTGGTTTGCCGTGCCACTTTTTCCACTGCGAGATCGGCGTTGCGTGCCACTCTCCTCACGGGGCCATCGTCTCCGAAGGTGGAGAATTACTGTGAAGCTATGTGTCGAGGATCGTTGCTCCTCGCTTTGGTTGTTCCATGCCGATCTCTCGCTGTCTCAGTGAAGATGGTATCAGGAACGACTCTTCTAGCCAGGTCTTCGTCGTCGTTGTCGAGGTATATTGGCTCGTCGTCAACTTTTGCTTTTTCTCGTCGTGCCTAGGCTAAGAGAGCGGATCGTCCGTCGTTTGCGGCGGTCGATGGATTTTGCTGCCGAGGTCGGCTCGACGATCCTACTGGTGTAGTGAAGTTGAGCGCCACTGGATCGATTCGTGCCGCTGGTTTTCTGAACAGACTTGGCTCGAGGGGTCGTGCGCGGACGTCTGCTCCTATCGATATGAGCTCGTCGGTTATTGTCCCGTTGGCTCTGTTTTGTCGCTCGACGCTTTCCAGCAATGCGTCCAGTGTCGTGCTCATCTTCTGCAACAACTCAGGAAGTAGCGAGCTCGCTCTCGGGGTTTCCTTCGACTTCTCGCTAGGCCAATCGGCGCGAGCTGCACTTGCTGGTGGTGGATCGTCGCCAGCGGTTTGGTCCTTGTCGGTACTTCCTTCAGCCTGGATCTCGCCCTCTTCTAGATCTCTCGGCGTGACGTCTTTCGGATCGGCGATACGTCGTTCGTCAGTCATCGTGTTCTGGATCTCTTCGCGGTGGTTCTTCGGAGTAAGAAACTTTCAAAGCCCCCTCCTTCTAGCACCAAACTGTGGTGGTGGAAACCTGCACAGTTAAAATAGTCAATGGTCTAGGTATGAAAGTTCTGAGATGAGAAACACTTAGCGAAGATCTCAAGAGAGTTTGTTATTAATCTGTTTGCAAATATTACAAGTGGTTTCTGTGTAAGAATGCGGATCCCCTTTTTAGAGATGTCCTAGGTCTATTTATACAAATCTAAGTCGGCCTAGGTCTACGCCTAAAGAGATAAGGTCGAATCCCTAAATCTTCGGGAGTCTCTCCCAGCGTAGTCGGCGGCCACCTTTAGGTCTTGACCTTGTTGTCGTTATGGGCCCAAATCCGAGAGCTTGTCTTTTGGGCCCAGTCTTGCAGTAGAGGTCAGCGTGACTTGTTACTCGTGGGCTCCCGACTCGTTCTTTCAAGTGTGGGCCTTCTAAGCTCGGCCCATTCGTTGTCTTGAAGTGAGATGATCGCAACGGTCTGTTGGAGTCTAAATGACCACTATAGACGTCGTCCTGGAAATGTGCCGGTCCTAGTCCCAGTCACTCTGGAGAGCCGGTCCCAGAGACAGAGCTGGTCCCTGAGAGAGAGCTGGTCCAGATAACTGTGCGCGGTACTCAGTCATTTTAAAGAGCTCGTCCCAGAAGACAAGAGAGCTAGTCCCGGAAACAGAGCTGGTCCAGATAACTGCGCGCCCACCTCTGGTACTTAGTCATTTTCTTGACGATCTCTACCGGAGTGAGATCTGACCCCAACAAAGCTGAGGAGTGAACTAGTTTTTCATGGTTTCCAGTTTCAGTTTTATTGTATTTCACCATGTGTGGTGATGTTGTTTCGGATTATGTATTTTCGTTTGAGTTGCAACGATTATGACATTTTTTCAGATTTATAAGATGAGTATTTTTTTTATGGGATGGCTTTGGTAGTCATGAGTTTGTGCTTAGAGAATATATGAATAGAAGTTTTATGAAGAGTTAAAACTTGTCTATTTATGAGAGACTCTAGGTGAATTGGTGGTTAGAGAATCTGGAATTAGAAGTTTTATGAGGATTTAAAACTGTCTATTTCTGAGAGATTCTAGAGGAAACACCCTGTGCGATTGGGTTGTTTCAGATGACCTGAGAATTGGTCATTAGATATAGAAGTTTTATGAGGATTTAAAACTGTCTATTTCTGAGAGATTCTAGAGGAAACACCCTGTGCGATTGAGTTGTTTCAGATGAACTGAGGATTGGTCATTAGATATAGAAGTTTTATGAGGATTTAAAACTGTTTATTTCTAAGAAACTCTAGTGGAAACACCCTGTGTGATTGGGTTGTTTCAGATGACCTGAGGATTGGTCATGGTTGAGACGATATTTCTGGGGTAATGGAATGTCATGTTTAAGGCCACGAGAGGTAGTTCTAGTAAGAGATGCATATATTGACGTTTAAGACTTGATCGCTCTAGGGGATGAGGATTTCCCCGAATAACTCTTTGGGAGATAAGGATTTCTCCAGAGGGGATGAGGATTTCCCCTGTATTTTTTTTGGAGAGATGAGGATTTCTCTCGAGGGGATGAGCATTTCCCCTGTATACCGATAGCTCGACGGACTGTGTGTCCTGAGGGTGTGAGTGGTATGGTGCACCGATAGCTCAAAGGATGACGATCCTGAGAGTGTGAGTGGTGTGATTATGAGTTAAGAGCAATCAATGTCTAAAACGTGGCTATAAGCATATGACTGGATGTGAACCTCAAGGTGGTCTGGGAGATGTTGATCTCCGGTTTGCTGGCTGGTTGGCTAGGTGTTGAAGTCGTGTTGGCAGTAAGAGGTGTTGATCTCTGGTGTTGCTAGCCAGGAAGGTCAGGTGTTGGGCCATGATGGTAGTGTTTTAGGATTCGAGGACGAATCCAGGTTAGTTGGGGAGAGTTGTAACGCCCGTGAACCAGGAATTAGATATGAGAATTGAATTGGACCGAATGGTTTAGTATCAATTGTTCGGTTTGGCTGGTTTGGGTTAAGTGAACCCTAGGGCTTGAGTATAAAAGAGAGCAGCCTCCGTTTTGTGCAGATAAAACGTGGAAGAGGCTGAGAAATTGAAAGAGAAGAGAGAAGGTTCGTTTGTGGTGTTTTTTTTAAAAGAAGGAGATGAAGACAGTTCTGATGCGTTTTAGAAGAGTTGATAAACGGACTGTCTAATATATTTGAATTAGAGTGAAACTTTTAGGGTAAGTTCTCCACTCTTTTATCTAGCTTTAGGCGAAATCGGATTTTCATTTGGATGAGTATTCTAAGATTTATTGTTGTTTTCCCGAGAGAGGTTCGTGCAGGATTGGATCTGCGATCAGTCCACTTCGTGGGTGTTTTCCCGTCGAACCAGAAGGAGTTAGGTCTCGGTCTCATGATTCCAGATCAGGTTTCCGATCATGATTCCGAGGTAATCTCCGTTCTCAGTGTGCTTTCAAAGTCGGCGTGTCGTTTCTGTTTTTAGAAAACCCTAATCCGGTTTAGAAGAAACTTCAATTGGTTTGGTTTTGTTTAGTTAACCGGATTGGTTTGGTTTCGTTTGGTTTAGTTAACCAGATTGGTTTAGTTAACCGAATTGGTTTGGTTGGTTGGTTTAACCGACTATTTCTGTTTGGGTTAACCGGTTTGGTTTGCCTTGTTCATCAGGCAAAGGAGGAGAGTTGCCAGAGGTTTAGGTCTGAGGCAACTGGTAGGCTAAGGTGAGTGCATGACCATGTCCCAAGTGGATGGAACATTAGGATTCTTGGTGTTAGGTTAATTGATGGTTGGATTATTGATTGATTGAGATGTATGTGTGGTGCAATCGTTTCTGTGTGTTTGCTGACATTTTATTGCATGTGATCGTGTTTTCGCAGGCTCGGAATCGAGCCAGAGAGGAGATAACTCGATCCTAGCGTCACTGCGAGGTGGTGTCAATCGCACTCATGTGATTTTGTTTTGCTTGTTGTTTGTTTTATGTGTTTGCATGGTGTTTCATTTACCTTGGTAATTGGCCGAGTAGATGGGATGACCGGCTCACTGAGTATTTGTGATAATACTCACGCATCTCTTTTTCCCATGTGATGCAGGTAAAGACAAAGTGTGATCATGGAATCACGGCTACGAAGAGGGAGATGATCTGGGATCTCGGTTGTGTGGTTTATTTCTATTATTGTTGTTAGAACTGGCTAAGTTGTGGTTTAGTTCTGGAATGTTGGAATTGATCATTGCTGACTTTGGTTATTTGGTTTGAAAGAATGCATTGGTTTAGTTATTTGAGTTGATTGTTTTGTTATCCGCTGGTTGCTCGTGAGTTTGATTGGATGTTGAGGGTTAACATTTGTGGGAATACTAATTTGAGTCCAATGTAATAGTTAAAAAAAAAAAAAACGGACCGGGTCGTTTCATAACATTTCGTTGATATCTCAAAAATCGGAATTGAGAAATATACTTTACTATATTCAATAGAAACTCATGAATAAAAAAATCAAAAAAGGGGAAAAAATAGTTTAATATTAAAAATCAAAAAAGGAAAAAATCAACAAACCCTATAAACTAATAAGTTGATCTCGACATATCAAGAGACTCGTTGACCAACAAAAACCCATCAACAGAAGAATTGTCCTTCTTGTCCAATACACCTTTGAGATATGACACCATCAGCTCAATATTCTTGACACTGTCCTCGACATCTTCGAACCTAGACTCATCAGCATCAGATGTTTTCTTCTCTAATCAAACCTCTTCAATTTTTGTATTCAAACATTCGACCTTGACTCCCAATTGCTTCATCCCAAGATTCTTGATATTTTGCTCGAGTTGTTTAATCCTAGACTCATAAAGACTATCTGATTTCTTCATCTTCAAAGTAACCTCCTCAAGCTTTCTATTCAATAGTCCACCTTACATTCCAATTCCTTAACCTCGAGATTGCATCCTCTGATTTCTTCAACTTTGCCTTCAAAGACTCAATCTTGGAGTCCAATTCCTCGAGTCCAATCCTCACCCTCCTCATCATTTTCTTCTTCTTCGAAAATATAAACAGAGCAAGGTAATATATAAGAGATAAAAAAACGTGGCAGAGCACAAGCCTATAAAATTCCATGGAGATAAATGAAATTTATCTGCAAAAAAGGGAAGATGAAACCATAAAAGAAAATAATCAAGATATGTACATAAAAGAATACTCACTATAGGGAAATCAAGAGGATAAAGAGAATCACGATAAGCACATGGAGAGTATTGCAGTGCCACCATAGCCACCTGAAAGTAAAACCCTAAAAAAAAGAATAAGTTGGTGATTTGTTTGCTATTAAAAAGATTAATCATGGTAATATATATTGATAAATAAAAATATGGGGTTACTAATCTATGAACATGGAAAACTAAACAACATACCCGACATCATCACGAATCGACTAAATTATGTTAGCCTACATATAAGAAGAAAATAAAACATACAACAACAAATAAATCATTAGTTAAAGTGTGGTCATTAGTAAAAGGAGGCAGTTGTATAAACGTGAGTCTCTCCAAAAGGGCAAGAATAAGAGCAAACAATAAGACTACAGTTAAGATTTGGAGAAAATAGGCTGAAAGAATCGAGTACCACTCACCTGACATCATCGGCGGTTGAGAGAACAACAACATCTATACAACCAAAATCAAAAAACAAAGAAACAATGAGTAAAAAGGTAACAATAAATAGAAAAAGCAAGGCACTATTACGATGCAAAATTTATAAACATAATAATACAAAATAATCTTGAAAATTATGAGAAAACACAAACCCTAAAAATGGTCTCTAAGTCTGAGATGCAAAAAATGAATGAAAAGGATGACATATATATAGTAATACGACGACCTAGGGCTACATAAGATACATATGGAATATATTAAAAGAATATCCACCGTCATATATTATGCAAATCCATGAGATGATAATTTCATAATTAATTAGTAGATAAATATACAAGAACAACACATTAAACGAATTTAGTTATAGGTTTGATTCTATAACGTTTTGATATAATAAATACTAGGTGATTTGCCCGCACCGTGTGCGGATATACACACTTTTTTGTAATATGTTTGATTGTAGTATTGATGGTATTATAAATTATGAAAATTTTAAGATTTCATAACATGTAAAAGGAGATAAAATTATATAGCTAACTCAATGATATGTTGAAATGAAAGAAGACATATAACATAAGTGTGGTAAATAAAACTCAAATAAAACAAAAGTCAAATTCGTAAAACCGATGAAAGTTGAGAACAAAAGAAAAAGTAATGACAATTTTGAAGCATTTTATTTTAGACAATATTTATAGCTTTTTCTGAATTTTTTCTTCGTTGTAGGTT
Organism: Arabis alpina; assembly: GCA_900128785.1. Lineage (NCBI taxonomy): Eukaryota > Viridiplantae > Streptophyta > Magnoliopsida > Brassicales > Brassicaceae > Arabis > Arabis alpina. The sequence continues at coordinate 20,502,515 of LT669795.1, forward strand.
ATTAGGATTTTCAATCAAAACCTAGATTTTACCTTTGATATTGCAACATATAATTGTCTATGAGAGAACACATACCTAGGTAGAAACACACCACCATTTTGTAGTGTATATCCTTGACTTTTATTTATGGTAATTGCAAAAGCCAAAGCCATGTACAAACTTTATGGAAATGAAACTTAGTTTCCAGTGAGATGACAAACATCCTACGAATTAACTAAAACTTTGTCGCTTGGTTTATCATTTCTAATTATGATTCAACCCTTAATCACAAACCGTGTCAGCTGAATAACAATAAGTCTAGTCCATTACATAACCTTTTTTAAGATCAATGTTACGAAGATACATGATAGGAACAAAAACATTTTAATGTTTAGGCATTACATATACTTTGATATTGTTCAAAAACTCGGTTGGATACACCAGGTTACCATTTTGAGTAAGTATATGATGGAACAATCCTATCTGAGCTTAAATATACTTTATCTTCACTTGCATTGATTGCATAAAAGTACTTGAGTACAATTCATTTCAAATTATAATGGATATTTTTGAGTTGTGCTATAGTTAACAAAATTATAAAATTGGTTACATGGTAATTTTGAAAGCATTTAATCATTGATCTGATCACTATGTTTGTAGAAATCAATATCAGTTTGAATTTTCAAATGACCTTTCGTAGATTTCTTTTACTATAGTTTCAATTGGATCTTTGCACTCAGTGATCAACAAATTTTTTGGGATGTCAAAAAATGTTTCTCTGCCATTTTGCATGTTGATCTTTTCATAACTAAAAGATGATTTTGTGTGGATATTTTTTTAAAAATAATTTTTCATGGGAAACCTAATGATTTTATACGAAACTCGTTTGCTATTTGAAATTTTTTTTTAAAAAAAATCTTTCAAATTCAAGAAGTTCGGGGCGAATCCCGTAATCCTCCAGGCCCGAAACATTATAATCTTATATAACGGTTGTTACTGATTGATTGATATGGGGGGGGGGGGGGGTTATTGAATTTTTCAATGCTTTTGTCAACTCTCGAGCACTTGGCACTGATCCCATTTCCCCTGAAAGTATGAAGTTTTGAAAATTGAGGATTAAAAAATGGTATGCTCTAAAACTATGCTCTATATTATATGTAACTTCAAAGTTTTTATCTCTGAACAAACTCTCAAACTCGAGTTGTGTATTGGTGAGTTCACCCCGAAATGAATTCACCTTAATTCTTTTATAAAAGGTATTATCAAAAATATACATTGATACTATTTCAAATTAACAATTAACAATATACATAAATAATATTTGACCCAACAAATACATAAATGGTAAGGGATTCTCTCTCCTAATTCTCTCTTTTTCAATTTCCTCCTCTTTCTCTCTTCCAAGAAAGAAAGCAAACTCCCATTACGTTCGATCTAACCTCATTCAAATACTTAGCCATATTGTACCCTTGTATTGGTATCATCATGGTTGGTCAAGCTTATCTCTCCACTAAGATCCTACATATGGCCTTTAGAGTTTTAAATCTCGTCTACATAGAGTTTTAGACAACTCATATTTACCGGGTCCGGTATTCCCTTCTTTGATCAATAAAATCTAATTCAATCGATGGATGATCTCCTTGTTCTTTGCATTCATCATTGAAACTTTCACTTTATTAGCTTTTATCTTATAAACCAACAAACCAAGTAAATTAAAGTTGATAAAATTATCTTGTTCATACAAAAAAGCTAAACAAACTAAATCACGAAAAATGGTTTAATGAAGAAAAAACAAAATAAGCAGAAAAAGAAATAGTAATCCAAAACAAAACAAACTAAATGAAATAGTTCATCAACAACTTATTGAAAACGATGGAACCAATTACTTTATTTTATTTGATCATTAGAGCATATGAAAAAACTGAAATATATAGAGAATATAGTTGATCAATTTCTTTACACACGATTTTATCATGAACAATGGTTTAGGATCCTATATATATAATATTTATTGTAATTATTTTATTGGTTTGTTTGTTCCTCAAAAAATGGGTGGCTCAACAATATTATTTTCTATTGAAGTGAGAGTTTAATACTTTTGTTTGATTTTAACTAAGAAAAAAATCTATTTAATTAGCCTACTATGCCATGTCATATTTTTAGCAAAACCATGTCATCATTTTGGCTTGACACGTCATAGTTTTCAACCAATCAAATTATAACGTTTAGTGAATTTAAATAATTCGACTTCGCTTTTAATAGGTTATTAAACAGATAAACAGATTTAAAGGCCCAACAAAAGTTAAATGGAAGAAGCCCATGACATGCCATCGAGTATGAAACCCACCAGCAGATAAATCACAACGTTTTGAAGCCCATCACGTGTATTAAGGGTGAAATTTTGAAGCCCATGACGTGTATTAAGAGTGAAATATCTGATGGTAGAGGTTGTAATTATATATTTTCCCTGAAGGTTAGCCCTGTAAACAACTATTTTTAGAATTTTGTGGAAGTGCCAGCTTATATCTTTCCACTGCCTTTTACTACTATAGATCATCATACGACGTCTGCAAATAATAATTTTACTTTAATTGTGGCATAACGAACGCTGAATTCTCTATCCTAAAATCAGATTTACTCAAGAAAAAGATGATGAGAATTAACAATATCCTTTTGAAAAAAAAAAAAAAAAAGAGTTAATACCTCCCATCTAGCAATTACCATTTACTTTTTTAATATAGAGTGAGTCTTTAAGAAGATTTGGGAACTTGCATCATATACCAGTCAGATGATCATCTCATTAACAATGCACTATATTAACATGTTGAAGAGTGGATCAATCTTAATAAAGACAGTAAGAACTATTGATCTTTTCAACCTTCAAGAAACTATGGAAGATAAGAAATTATTTGCTTTTTTAAAGAAAGAGAATCGTAACCAAGATTTTTATTGCCTATTATTATTGGACAAAACCTTTACACCGTATAGCAAGATCTAAAATGAGCAAATATGTCCAAGTCAAGTCCATCAAGAAGCCTAATAGGCAACAACAACGTTGTTTGTAAATGGCTCATGGATCTTTAAAGATCAAATGATAATTAACATAAACATTCTTTTAAAATAGAAAATATTTTAGATATTTTTAATTTTTATATATTTTTTAAAACATTATGATGTTTGTGACCATTTTATCATGTTGTCTTTTCCATGATTAACTGAATCGCTTAAAATTAAATATTAGATGATGTTTTATGAAACACCATCAAGAAGAGGAGAGATTTAAATATAGAGTTTGGTTATTGTGGTTATTTATGGTTAATTATTTTATTAACAACATTTTATCACAATGAACGAAGAATGCAATTACATTACTGTTGTTTCTAAACAGCTTAGTATGAAGATGCTCTGAAACATCCAGTGATCTCCAAACGAGCATGCCTCTTGTTTTCGTTTGGATAATCAAACTGTTTGGAAGCCACTCTCTCCTGAAAATGATTTTCTCATGTGATTTTTATCCTTTAATTAATTATTAATATAAAAAAGGTTAACTACAACGGTTAGAAATTTTTAGCAAAAAGACAAAACTAACGATTAGAAATCAATAGATGAAAATCGGATCTAGTTCCATCCACCTTTCAGATCCCTATTATACTAAAACACAAGTTACAGAGAGATTCCTAAAATCACTCTCAAAACAACACAATCTGAATTCACTTCAATTTCCAAAATTAAATAATTTCAGAATTCCAACAATTACAATTAATAATTAAAAAACCCAAAAGGAAATAAAAACCTAATAAACCCACGATCTCTTCTTTCTCTCCCACCACCTCCATTGATATCACAGCTTAAACTGCTGATTATTTGATGTTCATAAAACTTCATAATCAGTGTTTTTTATTACTCCAATTTGTTCATTCTTTTCTTCCCCTCTATTTTATCCAAACATTTTATCGACAAAGAAAACTCCAAATGCTAGATTTTACATCAATCTCAGATCTGTCTAACGAGACTACGGTATGGAAAATCAAAGTCCGCATCGTCCGTGTTTGGGGATTTCAAAAACCAGAAAATCATGGTGCTTATACTGGGTTAAATATTCTTCTCGTGGATGAAAAGGTCATGTTTCTATCTTGGATTTAAGTTTCTCAAAATCTGATTTCATACTTGTACAATCAGCTTAAACGTTTGATCGATATTATAAGAGTTATGTCCATGATTCAAAATCGTATATTATAATCCTAATTTTTGCCATCTAGATTTCTGTCTATGATTCTAAATCGTAAATTATAATCCTAATTTTTTCACTCAATACTAAATTATAAGATTTTGGTCCATGATTTAGTACATGAATTCCACGATTTTTTTTGTTGATCTCCACGATTTAGAGAGAGATTATCTTTTAGTTAACACAACCTGATTGCATGTTTTTTTTCATAATCACGGAGATAGAATACAAGCTTTTATCAAAGGCAATATAATCTCTAAATACGAAAAGTATCTTCAAGAAGGAGATTGTCGTATTATTATGAACTTCGAAATGGTGCCTAATCGTGGTAGCATCGAGGAAGCTCACATCCTTACAAAATAAACCTATTATTCACAACATATGTGAAGGATTGTGAGGATATTCCAAGCCTACCGCTGCGTTTTAACTTCACTAAATTTTCCTACATAATTGCTGGATCACCTGATGAGAATGTCTTCATTGGTATGTATATTATCTCTCATTTGTGTATCTTTATTTTTCACATATGCAGATTTATTATATATAGCAAACTGATTTTTCAGATGTTATTGGTGAAATTATTGAGATGGATGACATTAAAAATGTTTCGTGTCGTGGCCGTCCCTCAAGACTACTCAATGTGCAACTCAGGGACATTGAGTAAGTATGATATTCCTTTTATTTTTCTTGATGGCTATGTGTAACACACGTCTCTTAGAATATCAGTTTATTATTACTCACACACCATACATCATAATATCATATTATGCAAAGACTAAATCTCTATTTTGCATTTCAAGTAAAAGATTAATTGATTACAAGTTAAAGTTATTAATCTTTTCCTATATATTATTTGATGATTTAAGCTACGCCTACTTACTTGTTGATTTGATCATTCTTTTTCTTTTTCTTTTGCAACTAATTGTTAATCCAACTTGCTCTTTTATGTCATAGGGGTTATGTTATCAAAGTCACTCTATGGGCGCAATTTGCAGATGATATACTCACCTATGCTATGAGAGACACATCTGGCCCAATTGTCTTTATTGGTAGTTTGATGAAGATATATTCATATCATGGTTAGTTTTTATCTCAATGTTATCGTTTTAGTGAAGATAACACAACTAGTTAAGTATTTTTTTTCATTATTTTCTCAGGGGACATCTCAGTTCAGACTTCAATGTTTGCTACAAAACTCTTCACTGATCCATCCATTGAAGATATTTCAGAATTTAAAACAAAGTAATTTCACTCATATTACCTGATTTAAAGTAGTGTATACGTTCTTTTAAACTTTTCATTACTATGTTTATGCATTTTTTTTAGAATGGGTAAATCAAGCAACGAAGAAGTCAATTTTGTTATCTCAGAGTCCACATCTTCACATTCCATACAACTACCAACTGAAGATTACTCATTATCTGAGCAAAGAACAATTTCTCAAATTAGTGATTTGGCTAAGGTATGTTACGCTTTAATATTCTTATGATTTTAAATATTTAAACATGCCTAATTACCTTGTCTTACTAAAATTATAGGGACAAATATGAAATGTACTTGCTACACTATCTTCCATCCAAACTGAAATTCCTTGGTTTTATATCGGATGCATAACTTGTTCAACAAAAGTTAAACCTTACTTCAATTATGTGACTGTGGAAACGGAACCAGGCATATTTTCCTGTGAAAAGTGAAATAGAGATAAAACTACCACATCAATAAGGTCACATAACACATTTGTTTTTTTTTTTTTACCAGTTTCACTTTTCAACAATAATTTATTCACCTTTATGTTAATATCTCACTACTTTTTTCAGGTTCAAAGTGCAAGTTAGAGCAACTAACCATACTGGTAGTGCATCGTTGCTCTTATTCGACAGCGCTTTGATTAAACTTCTTCATAAATCTGCCAATGATTTGCTCGAGCAACAACTTGAGGTACACAAACTATCGTAAACATCTTATATTTGTAATTAGGATAACTCTGATTTCAGTCTATTTTACTTCCATTCATACTTATTATGACGTTTGATCTATTCATTTGTGTGATTACAAATAAATTAGGATGTTATCGTAATTTTTTTAAGTACTAGCATTGTCTTATAAATTTTAAATTTGGGTTATGAACCAGAAGGTGTATAAAGAATAAGTTCAAAGCTATACCATAAATTGCAATTCATAATCGTGGTGTAAGTTCAAAGCTATATCATAACTTTGGTTTCTAATCTAAGTTTCACACTGTATCTCATTAAAATCTCTTTTAGGTTCTCTTGATTGTATGTGGTACGACAATTTATATCATTTAAACAATGATTATAGAGAGATTAAAATCTCTTATAGGTTCTTTTTACCCTTTAATCAAGGTGTGAGTAGTTAAAATGTAATTGGTCAGAATGTGTTTCAATTTGGAAAATTTGTTTATAATGTCTATAATCTGCTATAGCAATGTAATGGTGTTCTTGACATTATTTACTCTTGGATATCAGTTAGTTTGAAGTATATGAGTTAATCGGAGTTCTCCTTTTAAGATATTGTTTGCTCTTGCACATGCACTTTTCTGTCAACTTATTATCTCCTTTTCCAAAATTGTCGCAGTTGAATCACTCAGGTCATGTTCCTCAAGAGCTACTAGATTTGGATGGGCATCAATTTGTTTTCAAAGTTAAACACACGGACACGACCAATTATAGAGGATCTGCAACATATCACGTCGACAAACTTACGGCCGACAATGAAATTACAACAAAGTTTGAAGAAAGTTGTTCATCGTTGGTATGACCATCAACTGTGTTTATATAGATTACTACCAATTGTCTATTAGAAAGCGGATAATACTAACTTTTTCTAAAACGTTTATTAGACTTGCGGTGATTCTGAGATACGTCACGGACCTGTTATTTCATCATCAGCTATAGATTAGGTATTATTCATTCCATATTTGTTTACATATATGTTACCTTCTAACATCGTTATGAGATAATTAAACCATTCTTACCAATTTTTCAGATTGACACTACTTCTTATCAGAGCGAAAACAAAGTTGCAAGTCACAACTCAAATTTTCAACTATCAATCACAACTGTTGAAGACACTCCTCAAATGTCGACTCCAAGCAACAAACGGACTATTAATTTAGCTGATGATGCGGATTTCGAGCAATCAACTACAAAACTCAAAATCACTAACAAATCCGTGTCTAAGAGAGGTAAGAAGTAAAGAAGAGGTTTTATGTTGGGCATTTGTTTTATTTTCAAGCTAGGACCATCTTTTAAAATGTAGAATGTTGTTTTCTCTGTTTAACTTGTAAGATATTAAATTTCTTAAATTTAAAAACTAGGACGTAAGTGAGAACCAAAGTCTCTCCTTATCTTTGTTCTGACTTCTTATATTGAAGTAAGGTGTATTGTTCTGAAGAAACAAGCGTTAACGATAAACACTACCGACATTTCTCTTAAGGAACCGCAAAAAACAAAACCGACAAAGTGTTTGTCATCACTTTCGCGATATATCTAACCCCTCGTTTCATCAAAATGATTTAATATTAAATTTCAGATGGAAAATAAAGAAAATATATGAAACAATATATATTTTTACATTCATTTAGATAACGTGCATATGATGCTTTAATATTCATATAAAATATAATTACAGATTTTCTATTATCTGCGCAAATAAAGGTATTTTTAGTGTTTCACCATTTGATTTAACACTATTTTGTTCTCATTAATACATTTTTATTGGACAACGTGGAAGTTAATGAGTCCCACTCCCTAAAAATTTGCCCACTCTCTATTTCTTTGTAACTACAGACATTCATCTTCGTCTATATAAATCTAATAACCGTGCATCTCTTAGAAACTTCACTATTTTCTTTTTGTGTTTTAGTTTCTCCTCGCTTCTATCTCTTACCTTTTCACGTGGCTTATTCTTAGAACAATATGATAAATACTCAAACCTCTTTTGTTAGGATTACGGCATAAATCTCACCTTCTCAACAAGAAAACGAAGTTAGCCAAGAGTACATTTCAAGCCATCATATGGAGCTTCTCCGTCATAACCCAACAAGCATTTGAAGCTGCCGTTCGAAGTCCGAGCTCTATATCACAATTTACCGATGGTGCTTCTTGGGTACAATCTCATTTGCTAGGGAGAGGTGCCTTCAGATCCGTGTATTTAGCATATAAACTTTCTTCTGGTGTTGGGTACGAGCTTCCAAATGAGTTGGCGATCAATTGTGCGGATATTCAATATGCTCTACGTAATCCGTACGTTGTTACTTGCTACGGTAACCAGATCACTCCCTCAAACACGTCAACGGGTAATAAAATCTTTAACTTAATGCTTGAATATTGTTCTGGACAAAGTCTTTCCATCTTTATCACAGACAATGGATTTCTCCCGGAGAAACTTGTCAAATTCTTTGTGAATTGCATTCTACAAGGCCTCCGACATATTCACTCAAAGAAAATCATTCATTGCGATATCAAGACAGACAACATTCTTCTTTTCCGGGTACCCACCATGTCTACTGGAATTGGCTTGATTCCAAAAATTGCCGATTTTGGATTGGTCATGGAGAGAGATGGTCCAGAGTATCATCATGGTGTCGGTCATGTTCGAGGTACAACTCAATACATGTCTCCAGAACTAACCAGGGATGAATATCTTGATTATTGTGCGGATGTATGGGCGTATGGATGTGCGGTTTTAGAAATGCTTACAGGCGAAAGAGCTTGGAGTGAACACGGAAAGATAGAAAATGAAGACTTTAAGACGTTAATTGGAGAGAGCTACATGATTTCGTATGTACCAGATTGGTTATCAGACGAAGCACATAATTTTTTATACAACTGCTTGGAGAGGGATCCGCTGAAACGGTGGAGAGTTGAAGCATTTCTTTCCCATCCATTTCTTACCACAAACTGAAGAAACCCCAATGACAACATCTTTAGTACTACGCTTTTAATCTTTCAAATCTATCAAAGCAGTTTATTAATTGTTCTGTTAAGTTTTTATTATTGTTTTTGAATTTTTAGGATACTCCAATGTTTCTTTTACTGTTTTCCAACAATGTATAGCTTTTGAAGTTGCTTTTTTCTAATCAAAACTATTCTATTAGATTAAATTAATATGGTTTGTCATTTACCACGCTAAGTTCATATCAAATAAATCTGTGGTAGAGCAATCCAAAACCATTGTGTGTTTCCTCTGTTTTTTAGTACCACATAATAACTACACCTATATATACAAATTTTGGTTATTTTTGGAAAACATGCCACAAGTAGTTACAAAATACTATTGTAATCTCTCTATTTCTAAGAAGGAAAAAAATTATCTAAATAAAAGGTTAGTGGAGATGGTAGATGTTCCACGTAACTGTTTTTCTCTAAAACTACTTGTTCTAAAACTAACATATTGACCATCTGTTGCTTTCTCTGTTTTGTTTTTCATTCAACCTTCCTCTGCTCTTCAATCATCTAACCTCTGCAATATCTTATATCTACATTGTTGTTGTCCACAGGTAAAACATATCTCATTTTGCCCCCTAATGTTTGATTTCTCTTTCACCTACTCTAATTGTAACTGCATATATGGTAAACATAATATCAATTTCAGTGAAGAGGAAATGGAACAAGACACAGGAAAAAGGAAAAGGATTGCAAAGGCAAGAGATAGAGCGTATCAGAGAAGAAACGTTGGATTAGATCAAGGTAGTATTTAAAGCCAACTATCAAAACATCAAAGACATCACACGAAATGATAACGAAACTTCTATATGTTTTTTTTTCCAAGTCACACTTCTCACCTTGATGAAACTAATGTCACACCATCATCAGATCAAAGTCTCGGTGATATCACAAATGGTAATATATATTCCTGCCTATAAATATACATCATCTATTCTTTGGAAACCAAAATATAACAATTCATATTGACAGTTTCTTGCCCTCCAAAGAATTACCGTATGCAAATTTTGAAGAATAAAAGACAGAAAAGAGTGGCTTACAAGAGAGTAAGTTCGTATAATAAATTATATATGAACCAAGTCTATGATATCACAACCCTAACTGTGCTTAAATCTTCTTGTCAATTATCAATTCAAGCAGTAGCAGTATACCATTTCCTAATGTATCATAACGAAATGTATCAAGCAACACCACAAGAACTCTACACCACCACCAAATTGTACCATCAGCTACGCCAACATCATCAACAATCAAACCGACTCTATTCCATGAAAGCGGTAATAAAACTTTGATAACAACCTCTAAATAATATATATAACTAATTATAATATATTAATGTCATTTACCAAATTATGATGATCTTGGTGATCCTACACACGCTTGCGAGCATTGTAATGCATGGATGTGGTATGCAGAGCGTATTGAGAAAAGACGTATATCAGGTCCACCAAAATTCTCACTTTGTTGTATGTATGGAAAGATTGAACTTCCTCCAGTGCCAAAACCGCCTCAAGAACTCCTTGATTTGTGTTTTGGAAAAGATAGCAGAAGCAAAAAATTTAGAGACAACATTAGAGCTTATAATTCCATGTTTGCATTCACTTCTATGGGTGGACAAATTGATACATCTATCAACAAAGGTAAAGATCTATATATCTTTCGACTTAAGGGTCAAAACTGTCACAAAATTGGCGGTCTACTCCCTCCTGAAGATGGATCTCCAACATTTGCCCAGCTCTATATTTTTTATACGGAACACGAAAATGTCAAAAGAATCAAAAGCTACAAGTAAGACTTCCTTCTATACTATATTTTTTACTCCAAAACCCTTTCTATCTTTTTTTTAAAAGAATCACGTTCTAGATCCTCTTATCAATTGTTGATATTGCAACCATATTAACTTATGTGTAATCTTACCTAATTTCATGAGGGTTATCTTTTGACAGCTTGAACAAAAAAGAAGGAACAAGTGAGCCAAGAAATTTCCGGTTAGATATAATTGATCTAATCAAAACAATGTTGGACAGGACTAATCCTTATACTGACATTAATTCTAAGAGTGGCACGGGATCGGTTTAAAGAATCTGGTACAACTTGTGATGTTAAGTTACAATTGATTTCAAAGCGCTCAACAGATAGCAACACCTACAATTTACCAACAACTTCAGAAGTTGATGCAGTCTATCATGGAAAATTTGACGAAAATTTCCAACCTAGGGATATCGTGGGTGAAACAAAAGAAAGAGTGCTTAAGCGAATACGTGAGATCCACCCAGCGTACTTACCTCTGCAGTATCCATTGCTATTTCCGTATGGAGAGGATGGTTATCACGTTGATCTTCAGTTGAAGAAGATCTCAACAACATCAGCTAATCCTAGGACAAAGGTGAGCATGAGGGAGTTTGTTGCTTACAAACTCATGGAACGTGAGAATGATCCAACTACTTTGATGTATTCTGGGAAATTATTTCAATAATTTCTTGTGGATGCCTATACCATGATTGAAGCAGAGCGAATAGGGTTTTTAAAGCTCAACCAAAAGACTATACGCGCAGATAAGTATGCGAAGGTATCTGCTTTCACTGATAAGGGAAATACTGATTCATCACAGTGCGGTAAACCCGTCATATTGCCATCGACATTTACTGAAAGTGATCGATACAAGCAAGAAAAATATAAAGATGCAATGGCTCTTTGTCAACACTTTGGATATCCACAATATTTCATCATTTTTATTTGCAATCCGAAGTGGCATGAAGTAACAAGATTTTTGAAATCACGTTCTCTCAACTCAGAAGACAGAGGTGATATTCTAGCAAGAATATTAAAGGTGAAGCTAGACAATCTTATTTTTGATATAAAAAACAACGACATTTTTGGACCACCAGTAGCAGGTAAAATTCTTTTCCACAATTCATCAAATGCCTAACCTTTAATACTCTTTTATTCATTTACTATGTCTACTCCTAAAAGTTGAAATAATTTTAAACAAAATGCAGTAATATACACCATTAACTTCCAGAAAAGAGGTCTTCCGCATGCCCATATCTTACTGTTCTTAAAAAAAGGAGATAAACAACCAACTCCGGAAGACATTGATCAACATATAAGTGCTGAAATTCCAGATAAAGCAACTGATTTGGTCCTTTACGAAGTTGTAAAGGAAATAATGATGCATGGTCCTTGTGGTCCTTCTAATCCAAAAAATGTATGCATGGAAAAGGGAAAGTGCACCAAGAAATTCCCAAAGGAGTTCAACGAGAAGACAAAATTGAACGAAGATGGTTTCGCGGTTTATAAACGAAGATGGTTTCGCGGTTTATAAGCGAAGAGATGATGGAAGATTTGCTGAAAAAATGGTAGACGACTTGACAACAGATTTGTCATACCGTTCAATGCATATCTTCTACTCAAGTATCAGGCCCATATAAATGTTGAATGGTGCAATCAAACACGAGCAATCAAGTATTTATTCAAGTACGTCAACAAAGGAAATGATCGAGTCACTGTTGGTGTTACTGATGGTGCAACTGATGAAATCAAACATTACTTAGATTGTAGGTAGAATTCAGTCTTTAGTTTCCCAATATTTTTTGTGATTAAATTATTTGTCTAGCTTTTAAAGCATAACATTTATGTAGGTATATTTCTCCTTGTGAAGCAGCATGGCAAACCTTTGGGTTTGAGATGCATTATAGCAGCATTCCTATCCAAAGACTCACTGTTCATATGCCTGGAGAGCAGAATATAACTTACGAGGATGATGATGATGTAGACGATGTGTTGAACAAAGAATCTAATCAAACTTCCCAATGGTTGGAGTATCTGAAAATGTGTGCTTCAAATTCAAATGCAAAGGAATTTACTTTCATTGAGTTTTCTTCCAGATTCGTGTGGAACAAGAAACCAAAATCATGGACTCCAAGAAAGAGGAACATATCAGCTGGAAGAATACACAACATTACTCCTTCTTCGGGTGAATCCTTCTACTTACGGATATTAGCAAACATCACCAGAGGACCTACAAGTTATGAAGACCTACGTACGATTGATGGGACTCTATATCCTCCATTTAAGGATGCATGTAATGCTTTAGGTCTTCTTGAAGATGACCAACAATACATAGATGCAATTGTAGAAGCAAACCAATGGGGAAGCGCACATCACATGCGAAGGTTATTTGCTAATCTTCTTACATCCGAAACTTTGTCAAACCCAAGTCATGTTTGGTCAGATACGTGGACTTTACTTTCAGAAGATGTCCTTTATACGCAACGGAGGATACGAGAAGCTCTAGGTAAAGCAATCAACATTTGTATTGACATATATTATTTCATATACCTTCACTACTAATATTTATGTTGTAATCCAGACTATGAGATGACCGATGATCAACTTCAAAACCAAGCTTTGTTGGAAATCGAAAAGTTGTTACGCACAAAGGGAAATTCTCTACGAAACTTTCCATCCATGCCATTCCCAGAAGACAACAATTTCCATCTAGAGATTAACAGACTGATACAAGATGAGATGTCTTATAAAACACATGCATGTGGAGAGGAGCATTCTGCTCTTTTGCCAAAGTTAACTTCTGAGCAAAGGACAATATAAGATCGCATAATGGCTGAAGTAGATTCAAACATCGGTGGACTTTTCTTTGTCTACGGATTTGGTGGAACAGGGAAAACTTTTCACACTGTCTACATACATCCGTTCTAGAGGGGAAATTGTTGTTAATGTGGCATCAAGTGGGATGGCAGCATTGTTATTACAAGGTGGACGGACTACACACTCTCGTTTTGCACTCCCCATAGAGTTACACGAGACATCTACTTGCAATTTTTCACCTGAAAGTGAGGTTGCCGAGGTGTTGCTTCAAGCGAAGCTGATCATTTGGGATGAGGCCCCTCTGTTGCACAAACATTGCTTTCAAGCACTTGATCGGAGTTTACGAGATATTGCACGAGCTGCGGGACACATTAATAGCGACAAACCATTTGGTGGCAAGACTATTACATTCGGAGGTAACTTTCGTCAGGTTATACCAGTTATTACCAAGGGTAGTAGAGAACAGATTGTCCAAGCATCTTTGACATCCTCATTCTTGTGGGATTCTTGTGAAGTGTTGGAGTTAACACACAACATGCGGTTAGCTGCTCACTCGGATAGATCAGAAACGGATAGTATCAGGGAGTTTTCTGATTGGATTCTTAGGATTGGAGATGGGAAGCCTTCATAACCAAATAATGGTGAAGCTGTTATAGATATACCCGATGATATGCTCCTAACAGACTCAGGTCATCCAATCGACTCGATTGCTAATGCCATATATCCTTCTCTACTTGATAATCTTCGTGACGAGTCTTTCTTCAAGGAACGTGCAATCCTCTGCCCCACAAATGATGTTGTTGATGAGGTCAACAACCACATCATGAATATGCTCTCAGGAGAAGTAAAGGAATACTTCAGCTCAGATAAAATCTGCCCTTCTAATTATTCAAAGGCAAGAGATGATCACATCATTACAGAATTTCTAAATGCCATTAAATTGCCAAACCATGTTCTCAGATTGAAAGTTGATGTTCCGGTTATGTTAATACGAAATCTTGACCAGAAGTATGGTCTTTGTAATGGAACGAGGATGCGGGTTACACAACTGGAAAATCATGTCCTTGAAGCAAGAGTCCTAACAAGGAATAATGCTGGTTCCAAAGTCTACCTACCGAGGATGGTCCTAACACCTACGGATGCTAAGCTACCGTTTAGCTTTCAGCGTCGACAATTTCCAATCATACCTTGCTTTGGGATGACCATCAACAAAAGCCAAGGTCAGAGTTTGTCTCATGTTGGAATCTATTTACCTAGACAAGTCTTTTCCCATGGCCAGTTATACGTTGTGGTTTCAAGAGTTAAAAGCAAACGAGGCTTAAAGATCGTAATCATAGATGAGAATGGTAACAGAGAGACAAAAACTACAAATGTCGTTTCGCTACATCAGCTCATTTAATTTCAAGTGATTGAACTTCACCAGAAGCGAGTTATCTGCAGAGATGATTTGAAGCTAATTTTTGTGTTGTCTGTAAACAATGGAATCGAAATTGTGTACGAGAAATACAACCCGTTTCAAGAGATCTTCTCATCGTACCCTAGCTGATGCGAAGACGACGAGCATGAGTTTGGCCATGAGAGAAGAGACCTTGTTTAAGAAAGCTTATGAGCTCTCGACTCTGTGCGGCAACGAAGTCTGCGTCATCTATTACGGCCGTGACGGAGAATTCATCAAGACATGGCCCGAGGACAAAGCCAAAGTGAGAGACATGGCCGAGAGGTACGGATTTACTTGGGGCACACAGATTTGGTGGCTGCAACAACAACAACATTGTTGATCTTCTTCCTCCACCTCTCATGCAGACATTCTCTTCTTCTTATAATTGATTAAGTCAAGATTTGTTTCATAGACGACTGAGTATTTTTGTTTACTATTGTTAGGTTGAATTTTGTCTATTTTAATTTGTCATTAACAGTCTCTTCTCGAGTAGAATTATGTAATTTGTCTGTTTAATTTCCTCTAAACATAAACGTTAAATCTCCTAGTTTCTAAACAGGTCTTGACTACTCTGTTCCATAGATTTCTTAATGTCAGATAATTAAATCTTTTTAATTGTACCTTTGATGGGAAGTGAAGATTGTAGATTTTCCTACACCTAGAACTATTTTGTTGTTGGTATTCGTTAATTTGATCTGGCTTTAGTTGAAGAAAAAACAGTTAGAACTCTTGATTTTCATCTGGAAAAATTCAGGGTTTTAGATTTGACCAAGCTTCTTCATTTATATCCAAATTCCTTCTTTTAAATGGTAATTTGCAGCTGTGTTGTGAAAAGAATGTATTAGCTACTTAGGTCTCTAGCTCGGAGTTCAACTTTAATTTGAGGTTATGTGAGATGATACTTTCTCCATCAATCAGGATAGTCAACTAAGATATACCAATGGATCTTTATGTCTCAATTGTATGCTTTTATTAGCTAAGTACATGTTAGTTGTCGAACTAAAGTTTATTATTCTGACAGGAACAAATTACTAAACTTCTTCTTCTGCTAGGAACATGATCACATCTACAAAAAAACATCCAGCTAGGTCAAGTTTAGCAGTGAGAATTTTTTTTAAGCAAAATGTGACAGTTTTCTTTATGGCTTGTTATTGTTTCTTTGCAGGTTCAGAATCTAATAGAAGGATGCCTCCAACTTTACATGAACCAGAAACAAGTTATGGACACTCTACTGGAGCATAAAGTAGCTATAAGCTAAACTCAAAGAACAACTGAAACTTAAAGATTAAAGAACTCCACTTCTTTATTAGATTTAGAAACTCTCTCAAAACAAAATCTCTCTTCTCTAGTTCTTATGGAACATCTCTCCATAGAACATCTCTCTAAGTCTTATTCTCTAAGTCTTAGTCTTATGTCTTATGTCTTATGTCTTATGTCTTATTGGAACATCTCTCCATAGACCCCTCTATTTATAGAATTTAACTACACCTAATTTCCATATTGATTATGACAAGAAAAGGATAATTCCTATTTCTAATAAAACTCCTCTTTTACATAGAAATAACTAATTTCCTTTTCTTGTTTGTAGTTAGCTTCTTTCTCAAGCTTTGGAATTTCCAACATTCACCCCCCGCAATTCCAACTTGAACTCCGGGGAACTCGATCGCTTGAACTCCGATGAGGTTTCTCATTTCTTTGAACTTGATCCTTGCTAACGGCTTAGTGAGAATGTCCACCTTCTGTTCTGTGCATGGTCCATGCTCCACTTCGACTTGTTCATTCTCCACGCATTCACGAATGAAGTGATACTTCTTGAGAATGTGTTTACTCCTCCCATGAAACACCGGATTCTTGGTTAAGGCTATGGCTGACTTGTTGTCGATTCTTAGTGTGATCTTCCTATCCAAACTCTGTATTTCTTTCAACAACTCTTTAAGCCATATAGCTTGCTTTGCAGCTTCCGTGGCTGCCATGAATTCGGCTTCACATGATGAGAGAGCAACTGTAGGCTGCTTCTGCGACGTCCAAGTGATCGGCGATGACCCCAAGTAAAACATATGCCCTGACGTGCTTCTTCCATCATCAACATCGATGTTGTGACTGCTATCACTATAACCGATGATCTCTCTTGATCCATTGATCTTGAAAAACAAACCCATGTTTGTTGTTCCTCTCACGTATCTTAGAACATGTTTAATAGCTTGGCCATGCGACTCTCTTGGGTTTTGCATATAACGACTTAAGACTCCCACTGAAAATGCTAAGTCTGGTCTTGTGTGAACAAGATATCTTAGGCAGCTTATTGTCCTTCTATACTCCGTTGCATTGATCTCTTGCTCATCTTCTGCTTTTGATATCTTCAAATTCGACTCCATTGGCACATGAGTTGAATTGCACGTATCCATCTTAGTATCCAAGAGTATTCCTTTAGAATATCCCTCTTGCTTAATTCTTATTCCATCGTCTCCTTGAATTTGTAGACAACTTGGATAGCTTATCTCCATTGGCGTTTTGTAGAGGCGGCTTGGGGATCTTACTACTTGGACAAGTAGTCTTCCATTAGGATCTCTTAGTGACAAGATATCTCCCTTCATGTGTACCTTGCACCCATTCTCCGTTGCTTGTCCAAGACTTATTATGTTGTGTTTTAGGTCGGGTATGTAGTAAATCTCATGGAGTGCTTTCTTCTCTCCTGTTTTACCTATAAAGACAATGGTACCTTTCCCAACAATATCAACACACGAACCATCTCCAAACTTAACTTTTCCTTTTAGACTTTCATCCAAACTTGAAAAATAATCTTTGTTTCCCGTCATGTGATTGCTTGCTCCATTATCTAGATACCAAATACTTGTGTCGCCGTAGTTGGTATCGTAGTTCTTTGGGAATACTTTGTCTTCATTCAAAAACACCACCTCATGAACGTAAAGAGCAGCATCCGCTATTTGAGTCTCGTTTAAGTTCACCTCTTGTGGTTTTGGTCTCTCGGGGCAAATTGCTACAAAGTGACCTGGCTTATCGCATCTCCAGCATTTTACTTTAGATCGATCTTTCTTCTGTCTTTGATTGCTTTCTCCGCTTTCTCCTCCTGAGTGTTGACCATTGAATCTACCTCGACCTCTACCTCTAACGCCACCACCTTTGCCTCTACCTCTTCCTTGGAAAGCTCCATAACCTCCACGATTGCTTTGATCGTTATTTGTCCACATGAGTTTTTCCTGATCTTCCTTTTGATTTTCTTCACCAATACGTTCTTCATACGCCTTTAGTCTCCCAACTATGTCCTCAAACCCTGTTTTTTTTAGGTCTAGGACTTGCTCTAGGGAGGCTACAATATGAATGTACTTAGTTCTAAGGAGTCCTTTTAGAAACTTCTTCACTTGCTTTGACTCTTCTAAAACTTCTCCCAAAGACGCTGCATTCGATGTTATTCCCGATATTTTTCCTGCAAAGTCATCAATTGAATCGGAATCATTCATCTTGATTCTATCAAAGTCCGTCATCAACGTTTGGAGTCTCGCCTCTTTCACACGATCCGCTCCTAGATATCGCGACTTAATGGCCTCCCAAATTTCTTTTGATGTGGTTAGTTCTCCGACTTGCAAGATTAGGGTCTCGGGAATGGATTGAAATAGAAGAGCTATCGCTGTGACGTTCTTCTTCTGATCTCTTGATCCAGGATCGATAGTTTCCCATGCTTCGTATACTTGCAGCGTAATCTTCATCCTTATCGACCAAACGGTATAGTTAGTCGATGTTAACATTGGACATTGAATTGATGAGGTTCTAATGTCTTTCGTTTGTGGTTGTGGTTGGGCTTTATCATGGTCTTCCATACTCGATGACGTGAATTTCTCCTCTCCCAACTTGTTCGAGTCTCCTTCTCAACAAGGCTCTGATACCAAATAAAGTAGCTATAAGCTAAACTCAAAGAACAACTGAAACTCAAATATTAAAGAACTCCACTTCTTTATTAGATTTAGAAACTCTCTCAAAACTAAATCTCTCTTCTCTAGTTCTTATGGAACATCTCTCCATAGAACATCTCTCTAAGTCTTATTCTTTAAGTCTTATGTCTTGTGTCTTATGTCTTATGTCTTATTGGAACATCTCTCCATAGATCCCTCTATTTATAGAATTTAGTTACACCTAATTTCCATATTGATTATGACAAGAAAAGGATAATTCTTATTTCTAATAAAACTCCTCTTTTACATAGAAATAGCTTATTTCCTTTTCTTATTTGTAGTTAGCTTCTTTCTCAAGCTTTGGAATTTCCAACAGAGCAGGCTAAGATGGGACCTGGTTTTACAGAACTAGGTAACCTCAATATATACTTCTTGGGTTTGTTTGAGACAATTAGTACCTAATTTTGTGATCATTTTTGTCCAATGGTTGGTTCTGGTTTCTTGATCTCTCAATTAAAGTGACATGTATTAAGGTATATTTGTGCACATCTAAGACATCCTTAGCCAAGAGCACTTCTAAAAGATTTTTATTCTCATGGACTAAAACATGAAACCTAGCTTCAAATTCCGTTGGTGAATATGAGCTACATGAGTTTTGCTCTTTAAAATTAAGCTTAGTAGCACATAATTATGGTCTATTATGGACCAAGATTCAATGTTTGAAGCATTGAGAGTGTAATTTAGACGAACTCAATATCATGTTAAGTCATAACTATGAACTGAGTCCAAAGACTTTTTACCGTTTAACGCTATTACGGTTAGATACTGCAGGGAGTTAATGAGTTGTGAATGGTTTATGGTCGCATCAATTATGCTATAATGCACCAAAGGCCTCAGATCAGTCCTTTCTTAATCTTTCAAGGGCATACCTCAATGGAGGGTCATCACTTAACACAAATATTCCTTCTTCTGCGGAAAAATTTCATTCCATTCTAGAAGAGTTGATCTGTCGCCAAACATGCTCTCCTTGCAGACCACAAACATGCCTTTGATGCAAGGAATGATCAAATCTGAGATTGTATATTCAAACTGTGTTCCTATGGTGGTGAAGCACCCTTCCACAGCTGGAGATGCCTCCATTTCATCTTTCAGGAACCAATCCCTCAGTTATCCACTAAAGATTGTGCTTAAGCTCTCAAGAATCTAGTTTTTATGAACCTCGAACAAACTCTCGACACATTCTTTACTAGATTTGAGCACTATAATCATTGGAGTCTTCATTTTGTACAAGCCTCTAGTCGCAACATATATACATTGGTAATCCACCCTTAGGCCCTTAGCAATTCAATATATATATGTGAACACTTTAGAAGAGAGAGAGAGATAGATAGATAAAGCTTCTCAAAAGTATGGCTTAGAATCGTAACAATTTGACCCATTGAGTACACGTACAATAAGAACCATTAATGGTTTAGAAGTGAAAGTTTATGAATACTTAAAACTAGTAAAAATCGACGTATTGCGTGGAACAACTATTTTAGATAATTTTAATATTATATATATATATAAACAATAATATAGTTAAGGGATGAAATTTAATTGTTTTGAAATTGACTAATCACATAGTTGGTTTACATCATTTGATTCTTAGATATCTAATTTATATAGCTTCTATAGTGTTTTAACAAAATGAAAGTTTTCATAGACAACTTTTATTTATTCATGTTTTATGGGTATTTTCATAAAACAATTTCTATCAAAATTTATTAAGTTTTTAACTGATCCTTTACAATACCATTTGTTATCTTATCAGTAAATGAAGTTTACTATATTTTCTAACTAGGGTATGTCCACGCGTTGCGTGGATTTAAAACTTAACATGTTATAATATACAATAATTGTTAAGTTATTGACAATTTTGATATTTAATATTACAGAAATTTGAAGTTTATGGTAAATAATTATATAAGTTCAGAGACTAAATATTTGAAATATATTTTAATCTATTTTATGTGAATTATTTTCAATATATAAAAATCTATCATATTAATAAAATATTGATATATATGAAACATGATTAAGAAATTATATAGTGATATTATGGCACATATCGTGAATAGAAACATATTAGAACATCTTATAAAAAAATTATTATTTTATTACAGAATAAGCTTTTTTTTAACTTATTTGTAAAGAGATATTGTAAAAAAACAAATCTTATATAATATTTTAAGGTTCCACTAAGTTAAAGCTTTGACAAGTTGCCATGTGTCACTTTTGGTATCAGCAATTAATGAAAAATTAGATTTTAAATAAAAAATAGGCATTAATTGCTGATACCAAAAGTGACACATGGCAACTTGTCAAAGCTTTAACTTAGTGGAATCTTAAAATATTATATAAGATACTCATTTAGTATTATATGCATAAGGAAAAGAATTAGTACAAACTTGGCCTATACTTTAAAACGTTACAAAAAATTTAATATCATGCTTTACAAATTAAAACGTTTACGGATAAGATTTATTGTAATATAATACATGTACAACCATACGTTTAAAAAATGTTCTTACTAGATTATGATTTTTTCAGTTGTGGAGTTAATTTGATCTTATAATATTACTGAAATGAAGATTAAAAAATAAACAATAATTTTAAACTATTTTATGTGAATTATTTTAAAATATATAACAATTTATCATATTATTAAAATATTGCTATATTAAACATGATAGAAAATTATATAGTGATATTAACATATTGGAACATCTTATATACTTTTTATTAGTTTATTTTAGAATATTAAGTAAATGTTAAAGTATTTGCTAAGAGATCTGGTAAGAAAAGAATATCTATTAAGCTATGTCTTTACATATTTTTAGTTAATTCATGAAGATTATTTGATGTTAAATATTTACTTTAAATTAAAATTGATATCACATTTTTTATTTTAAAAAATCAATATAGAAATCCTAAATTCTAGAGAGACACTATTATATCAAGGGTTTTCTGCAAATAAACCCTCAAAGTGGCTAGATTTTGCGACTTTACCCTCCAAGTCAAAAACCCACAGAACAACCCTTAAAGTATGAGTTAACCCGCAATATAACCTTCGGCCATATATGAATTTTTTCAGTCCATATATAAGCGATTGCATCTTCTTCTAAGAGAAATCCATTATTTATAATAAGTTTCTAAATAAACATGTTTCTAAATATAGTTGTCAGATATTGTATAGTTCTACATAACGATGAACCCATATATATATAGAGTAACAATTCTTAGGTCCACCCCTTTCTCATTAGCCAATCAAAATTAAGAAACAATTAGATTAAATTAAAATCACTAAGCTGTGGGGACCACTAATTCTCTTTCTTTTCTCTTTTTCATCATTTATTTCCTCTTATTTTTTTTATTTTTTTTGTTTTTTAAAGAAAAAAGATTAACAAGTGACAATACAAAAACCTTAAACCCTAAACCCAAAAAACTAAACCCTAAACCACAAATACTAAACCCTCAACCCAACATATTAAACCTTAAACCCAACATATTAAACCCTAAACCACAAATATTAAACCCTGAATCACTAATACTAAACCCTAATATGTTGGGTTTAGTATTTGGGTTTAGGGTTTAATGTTTTTGTATTGTCTACTTGTTAATTTTTTTTCTTTAAGAAAAAAGAAGAAAAAGAATAAAATAAAATAAAGAAAAGGAAAAAAACGTGAAAGAGAGGGGAGAGAGAATTAATGATCCCCACAATTTGGTGATTTTAATTTAATGTAATTGTTTTACTTAATTTTGATTGGCTAATGAGATTGGTCCATAGTGGGAGTCATAGTGGTAGCAAGGATTATAGAAACAGATTTTCGGTGTTGATGAAGTAAAAGCAACCAAACAAATACATTGAACACAACTAGACGTGACACGAAATATTTTGAAAACAATAAATACTTTTTCAAATGACAATTTTTCCATAACACTCAAATAACTTTCATAAGTATTTCACATCATTTAACGTATCTTATCAACCTGTTATGTTATATTTATACATATAAATATGAAACAAGTACATTTTAACTTTGTATCACTATATATATATATCTTATTATATAAAGGAGAGTTTGTCAACATTGTAACTCACGAGATCGTGACATGTGTCTATTATCAATCGAGATGATGACACGTGTTAAAATACTCTATTTAAAATCAAACAACTATAAAAATAAAGATATCATTATGTTAAACCAACAAAATAAAGACACATTAACATTTTTCTTATTGTTTCACTAACATATTTCTAAAAACCAAACCAAAATTTATGTAAGTCGTTGAAAAAAGGGTTTTTAATGAAAAACTCCTTCAAGTATAGTTTGATCCATTTTAAACCCCTCAAGTATAAGATTAATGATAAAACCCCTCATGTATTAGTCTGTTAATAAATAATCCCCTCCATTGACATTAAGACTTTAAACTACCTGACATTAAATTATAATTCTACGTTTTGGCTCTAAAAATCGACACGCAATAAACCCTAAATGGCAAAGGTCGATTAAGAGAGATTAAGAAAGATTTGGTTGTTCAGATTAAAACCAAAATCGAGCAAACTGCAATTTGCTTAAGAGGATATAATTCGTCTTTAGCTTGCAAGATGACGAGGTAATATTTTATTTACGTTTACGCTTTCTGTTCTAAACTAAACTTAAATTGGATTTTACACAATGTTATTGTTTTGAGAATTTCATGTTACAACTCAAGTGCTATCATATTTTGATTTTTTTATTCTCTCTAAAACTGCAACCAAAGCAGCATATCTTGTCTCTGAAACTAAAATTTTCTGCAGGCTTAACACAATTGTTAATAGTCCAATACTTCCTAAGTATTCTAGAATTTAAGTCCATCGATAGGAAGAACTCTTGAATTTGGGATTTTGTGCAAACATCATGTCGTTTTTTTAGAGATAAAATATATAATTATATTTTAATGTCAGGTAGTTTAAGGTTTTAACGTGTGTATAGACGGAGGGGATTATTCATTAACAAACTAATACATGAAGGGTTTTATCATTAATCTTATACTTGAGGGGTTTAAAATAGATCAAACTATACTTGAGGGGCTTTTTCATTAAAAACCCTTGAAAAAAAAGCAAAACATAAATTACATTATGTTAAACAAAATAAATGTTACATCACAATAATGAAACTTTATATATAAAAACAAAATAAATGTTAGACCATAAATTATTTTAAAAGGAAAAGTAAATAGACACTCAACCTTATAATTGTTAAACCATAATATTTAAAAAGAAAAAGTAAACATACGTTCAATCTTCCAAAAATGTTATTACTTTCGAAAAGACAAATCTCAAAACTATATAATAACACACACCTCCCACAATTTAACATACATCCCAAATCCTCAATTTTCTTTGAATACCACCGTCTCACAAATCAGTCAAAACTATTTAATTTTCGATCAGTTAGATCGAAATCGTCTTTATCGTCGAACTATTGCATGTATTCTTTGAAAGTGGGAAGCTAGAAATCTTTAAAAAATAACGTACTTATGGGAATCGAAGTTCTTCAACTTGATGAAAAGGTTAGTATATATCAATTATATCAAATTTAAATTCTTCGACTTATCCAATATTTACCATACTTTCTTATTGTTGTCATTTAGATGAATTACTTTTATAATTTTTTGAAGATTTAAACTCATTATTGATTTTCTTACTCACGGTTAACAAAATGTAATTTATGATTATATTAACATGGTTTTAATTTAGAATATAACTATACGGGTATAACTATACAAATTATCAATTTTAATATCAAATACCCGCATATTATGCGGGTCCTAATCTAGTATAATATATATATTTGATTAAGAAAATGTGAAAATGACATAAATTTCACTTTGGTCACATTATATGAAACACGTACATTTTAACAGGCTAAAACAATTATAAATCAAAAAGCTTTCTTTTATACCTCTTAATTAATTGAACCGATATTAATTAAGCAAAAGATTATGCAAACATGTTAAACTTATTCAAAGCTTCAAGATAATCTAATATATTACATGTTCCCCACAAATCACGATTTTCCTAACAAACAAATTAGCACGTCCTCTAAATGCATTTGGAAGTGCCTCACACGAAGCCAAGTTGGGAAGATAATATATATTCTACACAAACACGAGTATATATATAAAGGGCCTTCATGTCAAACTATATCATAACCACAAGAAAGAAACAAAAAGAGCAGCTAAGGGTAGAATGAGATCTTCAAAAATGATGGGGCTAAGGCATTGCATGGTTTATGTCATGGTCTTTATTGCCATCGCCGCTACGGTGACGGCATATCCTTACTCATCTCCTCCGGAGCCAAAATACAATGCTCCGGTACATAAATACAGAGCACCTCATTATCCAAAAAAGTATTCTCCATACTACTCGACATCACCACCTCCTTCGCCATATTATTCTCCTTCTCCAAAGGTTAACTACAAATCTCCTCCACCAACATATGTCTACAGCTCTCCTCCTCCACCATACTATTCTCCTTCTCCAAAGATATACTACAAGTCTCCACCACCACCATACGTCTACAACTCTCCTCCTCCACCATACTCTTCTCCTTCTCCAAATGAATACTACAAGTCTCTGCCACCACCATACGTTTACAACTCTTCTCCTCTACCATACTACTCTCCTTCCCCAAAGATTGACTACAAATCTCCTCCACCACCATACGTTTACAGCTCTCCTCCTCCACCATACTACTCTCCTTCGCCTAAAGTTGACTACAAATCTCCACCATCACCATACGTCTACAGCTCTCCACCTCCACCGTATTACTCTCCTTCCCCAAAGGTAGACTACAAATCTCCACAACCACCATACGTCTATAGCTCTCCCCCTCCTCCATACTACTCTCCATCTCCAAAGGTTGATTACAAGTCTTTACCACCACCATACGTCTATAGCTCGCCACCTCCACCATATTACTCTCCTTCCCCAAAAGTAGACTACAAATCTCCACCACCACCATACGTCTACAGCTCTCCCCCTCCTCCATACTACTCTCTTTCTCCAAAGGTACACTACAAGTCTCCACCACCACCATACGTATACAGCTCTCCTCCACCACCATACTACTCTCCTTCCCCAAAGGTTGACTACAAGTCTCCACCACCACCATACGTCTACAGCTCTCCACCTCCACCATACTACTCTCCTTCCCCAAAGGTTGACTACAAATCTCCACCACCACCATACGTCTACAGCTCTCGTCCTCCACCATACTACTCTCCTTCCCCAAAGGTATACTACAAGTCTCCACCACCAGCATACCTCTACAGCTCACCTCCTCCACCATACTACTCTCCATCTCCAAAGGTTGATTACAAGTCTCCACCACCACCATACGTCTATAGCTCTCCACCTCCACCATACTACTCTCCTTCCCCAAAAGTAGACTATAAATCTCCACCACCACCATACGTCTACAGCTCTCCCCCTCCTCCATACTACTCTCTTTCTCCAAAGGTACACTACAAGTCTCCACCACCACCATACGTATACAGCTCTCCTCCACCACCATACTACTCTCCTTCCCCAAAGGTTGACTACAAGTCTCCACCACCACCATACGTCTACAGCTCTCCACCTCCACCATACTACTCTCCTTCCCCAAAGGTTGACTACAAATCTCCACCACCACCATACGTCTACAGCTCTCCTCGTCCACCATACTACTCTCCTTCCCCAAAGGTATACTACAAATCTCCACCACCACCATACGTCTACAGCTCACCTCCTCCACCATACTACTCTCCATCTCCAAAGGTTGATTACAAGTCTCCACCACCACCATACGTCTACAGCTCTCCACCTCCACCATACTACTCTCCTTCCCCAAAGGTTGACTACAAATCTCCACCACCACCATACGTCTACAACTCTCCACCTCTTTCATACTATTCTCCTTCTCCAAAGGTACACTACAAGTCTCCACCACCACCATACGTCTACAGCTCTCCCCCACCACCTTACTACTCCCCGTCTCCAAATGTTTACTAAAAGTCTCGAGCAGCACACCCAACTATTGAGTTTTGATTGCAATTATTTTTTTTGATGATTTTTTTCTTCGTTTCTTGATTATCTTGTGGCTCTATTATTTAACTAATAAATTTTGGCTATATTTTAATTGCACTTATTGTTTGCTATAAATTCGACGTTATTGAAAATTTAGGATATTAACATTATCCGATGATCGTAAATAATTCATTAGGATTTCCTGTTTGTTACATATTAGACAATCCTAAGATTTTGTTGATTTATTTCAAAGTTATTTAGTGATAAAATTCGTACACCAGTAATGGTTTATTACAAGCTCTCCATCTCCACCATACTACTTTCCATCTCCACCATACTACTTTCCTTCTCCAAAGGTTGACTACAAATCTCTACTACCACCATCATACGTTTACAACTTTCCATCTCCTCCGTACTATTCTCTTTCTCCAAAGGGTTTTTATCCACCATTATATGTCTACAAGACATCTTACTATTGAGTTATGTTCGCAATTATTTTCTTAATGATCTTTTCTCTTGATTTCTTTGTTGTTGTTTCTCGATGATCCTGTTGTTCTTTTGTTTAACTAATAATAAATTTGGTTATATTTTAATGACACTTATTGTTTGAAA
Organism: Arabis alpina; assembly: GCA_900128785.1. Taxonomy (NCBI): domain Eukaryota; kingdom Viridiplantae; phylum Streptophyta; class Magnoliopsida; order Brassicales; family Brassicaceae; genus Arabis; species Arabis alpina. The sequence goes on from LT669795.1 coordinate 20,530,353, forward strand.
TATGTTTGACGTGATTGAAAATTTGGGATATTGACATTTCATTATCCGATGATCGTAAAGTATTCATCAGGATTTCGTATTAGTATACATTTTGAACTTCTTCTTTTTAATTTATTATTTTTTATTTGTTTTTTTAATATGGACATCATTGGAAATTATAATTTGAAAGTTGGAAGATAACAACTACATATGAAACTAGCTTATAAAAATGGACATTATTTACCAAAACCAAAAATGACATATGACAAATTTTCAAAACTTTAGATTAGTGGAATCTTAAAATATTATATAAGATATTAGAGAGACATAAATCTTTGTTTAGAACCTTACATGTGGATTTGGGTGAGTGAATGATTTTCAAGAACATGGTCGATTTCTGTGTTCTTTGAGTATGTGTGTTTCAATTCAAATGAGATGCAAAAGTGACTGAAATTTGTGTTTTTTTTTTGTTCTCAACATAAGTTTATATGGGAAAGAATAGTTTGTGGACTTTTAAGTTTTAATGTTTGCGAGAGAAAGAGAAACTGGGTTACAATTGCATTTAATGGAATAAAGAGGTTAAGAAAAGGTAGAAACCAAGGAGTAAAAGATAATAAATCCATAAAAGGTAGAACTTGCCGGCTCTTTCACTACTCTCTGGCTTTCAAAACCCTAAGAGGATTTGCTCGAGCTTGTCTCTGTGAAATTCTTCTGTTCAATTTTCGATTGATGGAGGAAAGCAGTCCGAAAAGGAAGCGATTATGCACCGAACTCGACAAATAGATTGCAAACAATTTCAGGGAAAGAGGAAGAGAGGATTGGATAAACGAATTACCAGACCCTTTGATATGTCAGATGATCTTGTCTCATCTTCCTACAAAAGATGTTGTTAGGACTAGTGTTTTGTCCAATAGTTGGAAATCGCTCTGGCTTCTCACTCATTCCCATATTACGATGCCTTTGTTAGTTTTGTCAACAACTTTCTAGATTTCTCTAAAGAGTCATGCTTTCACAAGCTTAAGTTAAGTATTAGGAGAGATGAGAATGAGCAGTCTTGTGTCAGTCAGTGGATATACTCTGTGGTTAAGCGTAAACCTAGTCACATCGATGTCGAATGCATTTTGAAGCGCAAGTGTATAGGAGACGAAGTGATGCCCTTGAGCCTTTATGTATGCGAGACATTGGTACACTTAAGGCTCAATCGGGTTACAATGGGTCATTTCGACTCTGTTTCTTTTCCTCGACTCAAGATTCTGCATTTAGAATACAATGTATATGCAAATGATGCGGCTTTGGAGTTGCTTATCACTTCTTCACCGGTTCTTGAAGATTTGAGCATTGTTAGAAGTGTTGATGATAACTTAAAGGTTGTACGAGTGCGCTCTCAGACATTAACCAGCTTCAGTACACAGTGTTATTATTTTGAGGTTGGTAACGAAATGGAAGTTGATGCTGATTTGCTTGATACTAAAGACTCAGGGGTTTTAATTGATGCCCCTAGACTCAAGTTTTTGAATTTTGAAGATGATCTATCAAAGACTAAAGTCATAAGCAATTCGGCTACTTTAGCCAAAGTCAATGTTATTGGGGCCTTTAATCTGTACGAATGTTTTCATGTGACTGACTTACCCACGCAAAATATGATCCGCAATTTCTTCATCAGTATAGCGGGAGTTAGAGAAATGGTGATCTCTTCCCATACATCAGAGGTATTATATGTCTATCAAATTCATATATATAATGTTCTTTCATGAAGTCTGATTCTTATCTTCTTATTTTGGCTGAGCAGTACCTCTATTATAACACGCGAATAGAACTGCTACCGCAGTTTTGCAATCTGCACTGTTTTGAAGCAGAGCTTTCTTCTTTATCCTACCTGAAAATGCTGCCAAGACTTCTGAAGAGCTTTCCCGATCTGAAATCCCTCGTCATAGTGGTGGTGATGACTTGCACAACCCCTAGAGTAAAATATATGTGTTGTTCTCTATGTTCATTCATCTTGTGTGTGTGTGTTTTTCCTAATAGGAATGGAGTCTGAACAGGGAAAGTAAGCAACTAACACTCTCATCCGTGCCTCGGTGTTTGGTTTCATCGCTCGAGATTGTAGAGATAAAAAGCAGATTCCATGGATTTCCTGCTGAAATGGAAGTGGCAAGGTACTTTGTAGAGAACTCAGCAGTACTCAAGAAACTTGTTCTGCATTCGAGTTGTTCCATGCTAGAACAGGGGTCCCGTATCCTTCTGGATCTCCTTGCAATTCCCAGACGATCTAGCACTTGCCGAATCATATTTTGCTGAGCTATGAAAAAAAAAAAACTTTTAGGTATAGGTCTATGATCAGATTAAGACTAATGTCTAGCTTGTTCCTTGTGTTGGAATTATATTTTGATTTTTGTTGATTTTTTTTATGTTGATGTCGTATTTATGAGCTTTGGAACTCGCTACCAAAAACCGACCATGTTTTGATCCATTGCGGTAGCCCCTTGACCAAATTTTGTCGGTACCAACAACAATCAGGTGGTTTCCTCTTTTCACCTAAATTATACTCCCTCTGTTCCTAAAAGATGAATTTTTTACAAAAAAAATTTGTTCTAAAAAGATAGAATTTTTACAGTTTTCTATGCAATTTTACAAATTCCAAAACAAATATTGAAATACTATTGGTTAAACTTTATTGAAAACTGTAAATCGTAGAAATCAATGCATTTTCTTAATAACCGTGCATTACCTTAAACATCTATTAATTAGGAACGGAGGGAGTAACTGTTAGCTCTCATTGGTCATTACCCTATGGTTCAACACTTCCAATTTTGTCAGAGTAAGTGGGCCTTTATTTCCAACTTAATGGGTTTTTTGGCCCCTATGACATACGTGATCACGTGTTACACATTTAATTTTAGCAAGGGGTCATAGGCCACTCTTGTTAAGTGTAATTTCGGATGGGCTTTTCAGGTACAGTTTACCATTGCAACGAAAGTTTATAAGATTATCATGTGTGCATATTATTTACGATTAATTGTCCTAATTGTCATGGTTTGAAAATCACTTTATCTCAATGCCACCTCTACCTTTTTTTTTTTTTTTTTTGTCATCTGGTGTGATTTCTCATTGAAAGACCACTTAGGGTCAAAGGGTTTTAATATTTACAACACAAAGACAACCAACAATCTGAGATCTAAACAGACAATCTCACAAAGTGTTGTAGCCAAAAAATGGTTTGTCAAGAAGACAAACATACGATTACCTAAATCGCCCAAAAAATGTGAAGGTCCTTTGAGATAATACATTCTCCTTCTTTTCATAACCCATACTCTTCACATGGGATGCCTAACCACAAACAGAGGGAGAGAATTTCTCAGAGTCAAACAATTCCTTTAGACAAATAGGAGGACCTTGAGCTACATAGGAGTGGACTCTATTTTTCCTTGGAATGCTTTGAGCAATGAGAAAAGTCCCTCTGTTTGTTTCGCCAGTTTCTGATTCAATCCTCCATATCTTTTAAAGCATGCTTCATTTCATCTGCTTCGGCTTGGAAGTTAGGCCAAGCTTTTGGCCTGAGAACAGCTCCCGTCAATTCTAAAGCTTCCACTCCAAATATGACTTTGTTTAAATTATGATTGATCATACACTCCACTGCCCATAAGAAGCACATGAGTTTCCCTTCTAACGCAGATCTTACCTTACTAAAGGCTCTTCTATTGTGTAGTAAGACACTGCCACTCGCATTTCTAAGAACCCAAGAACAACCCATCAGTTTGTCCTTCTTTGACCAAGCAAAACCCATGTTACACTTGAGCCATGTATCAGGTGGTTTCTTCCACTTCTTTACAATACTCACCGGATTTAAGGTCTCTCCTATCTCCACCTGCAACGTCTTCATTTGCGCCTGGAACCAAAGAACTGAGTCTTCTTTAATCTTCGCAATGGTCACAGTTGGACAGAACCTTTTACCTTCAAAAAGAAAACTATTACGATTCTTCCATAATCTCCATAGGATCCAAGGGAAAATTCTTCTTGTCTTGATAGGAATCTTAAAGTCCTTTCCCATTGTAAGCAAAAAGAACATGTTTGAGAAGAGAGGTAACCCATCAAAACCACCATCAGGTATAGGAAATCCAGAAAGCGCCCAAACTTGCCTTGCCAGGGTACATGAAAATAAGATATGGTTAATAGTCTCTGGTTCTATCCCACAGAATTGACACCTAAGATCAACTTTCATCCCTCTGGCTGCCAATCTATCAGGAGCCGAAATAGCTCCAGCTAGAATTCTCCATAAAAAGGCTCTGATTTTAGGAGAAGTTTTCAGTTTCCAAGCCATTGTTTTCAACTCGTTGATGGAAGGCAAACTCTCAGCATTTCTAATAGCATCACCCCTGGTTAACTGATTAAACAACCAATAACCAGACCTAACCGAATACTCACCACTCATGTTGTGTTGCCAGCACCAAAAATCATTCCTTCCCACCACTGGTCTTGATGATATAATAAGATCTTTCTCCCAATGATAAAAAAGCCTTTCCACTTTATCTATTTTCCAATCTCTTTTGTCCACATCAATTAGATCACTGACCATAAGGTTGAGATCAATGGTATCATTCTTCACTAAAGGCACCTTCATTGTTCCATCAAACATCCACGGGTCAATCCACACTCTTGAGGACCTTCCATTACCAACAATTTTCTTCAGGCCTTTTTCTAGAAGTTCTCTTCCAAAAAGAATGCTTCTCCACGCATAAGAGGGACGCTTTCCAACCCCATCCTGCAGAAAGCTACTGGACTCGCAGTATCTACTACACATTACCCTTGAGAACAAACAGTCAGGGTATTGGAGGATTCTCCATGCTTGCTTGGCCAAAAGGGCTTGGTTAAAACCTTGAATATCACGGAAATCCAAACCACCTTACTCCTTTGAAAGGCATAATCTATCCCAACTTAACCAATGAATTGTCTTTTTGTGTTCAAAAGATTGCCACCAAAAGTCAGCCATTGCCCCTGTTAACTTATCACAAGTTGTTTTAGGAAGTTTGAAACAGCTCATCGCATACACAGGAAGGGCCATTGCTACTGCCTTTAACATGATCTTTTTCCCGCCAAGTGATAGAGTTCTAGCAAACCAACCATTTAACCTGGATTTGAGTCTCTCCACAATATACTCTAACATTTGGACTTTTGAGCCACTGAAACATTCAGGTAAACCAAGATACTTACTAGCTCCACCCTCATTTTGAATTCCAGTTATACCTCTGATAGCACTCTTTATACCTGCATCCACCTTAGCTCCAAAAGAGATAGAAGATTTGTTTAAATTTATCCTCTGACCAGTGGCTTCACCATAATCTTTGAGGATCTTTTGTAGAGCACCAGTCTGGACCAGGTTTGCTTTGCAGATGAAGAGACTGTCATCTGCAAACAAGAGATGATGAATCATAGGACCAAAGGGAGAGAAAGATATACCCTCAATTGTCCCTTCCTTTGCAGCCTTCTCAAGCATATATGTCAGACCTTCAGTACACATCACAAAGAGAAAAGGAGAGAGAGGATCTCCCTGTCTTAACCCTCTTTCTGGAGTAACTAAACCAAAAGGTTTATCATTTATCAACACTAAATAAGTAACAGTTGTTACACACATCATCACCCAATTGATCCATCTTTGGTGGAAGCCAAGAGCTCTTAAAAGATCATGAACATACCTCCATTCAACCCTATCATAAGCCTTTGACATGTCAGACTTTATCGCCATAAATTCAGCTGAAATAGTATCATGAGTCCTCAAAACATGCACCATTTCATGAGCCAGCAAAATATTATCAGAAATTAATCTTTCCTCCACAAAGGCAGATTGAGTGGGAGAAACAATCATCTGGAGGAAAGGTTGTAATCTTGTCACCAAAATCTTGGAAATTACCTTATACATAACAGAGCACAAGCTAATAGGACGCATATCTGTCATTTCCTTTGGAGGAACCACCTTTGGAATCATGCACAGGAGAGTATAATTCCATTCTTTGGGGAATGTTCCTAAAATAAAGAAGTCTTTTACCTCCTTACTAACTTGCACTCCAACCACATTCCAATACTTTTGAAAAAAGAGACCCGTCACATCAGCTCCAGGTGCACTAGCCGGTTTAATGGAAAAAACAGCTTCCTTTACTTCCTCATCTGTTACCTTTCTGATCAGAGCTTTATTCATCTCATTCGTGACTTTGGCTTGGAACCCACTGAAAATGTCTGAAAAGCTGGCAGGCCCTGCAGATGTAAAGAGTTCTTGAAAGTACCTAGCCACAACATCACCTTTAGCTGCTTCTGATCTCTGCAAGATACCATTTGGATCCATCAAGAATTCAAGCTTTATCCTCTTTCTACTTGCTTTAACCGACGCATGGAAGAATTTTGTGTTCTGATCTCCTTCAATCATCCATCTTTCATCACTTTTTGACTCCAATACATTTCCTCTTCTTTGTAGGCCTCTTTAAGATTCACTTTCAAAAATCTAATATGGTGAACATCAGGAAAGTTGGAGGATTGATGAATCTCCAAAGCTCTTTGCAGCTGGATCATCTTGTCTTTAGAATTCATATCATTCTCCTTTTTCCATTTGCTTAGTGCTTTTCTACAGCCTCTCAACTTGTCAGATAGCAGGGCTTCCCTACCAAAGTAACCTGGTGCCCATGCTTTTTCAATAGCTTGCTTAACCAACGGTTTATTTAAGAACCTTTTGTCAAAACGGAAACAGCCTTTATAAACCTCCAAAGAGGACAGGAGCTTAACCAGAACAGGTCTATGATCAGATCCTCTCTTCTCCAAAAAGATTTGATTGGATGTTGGCACTGTTACAAACCATTTCTTGTTACCAAAACATCTGGCAAGCTTGCACTGAATGAATTTTTTGTATCTCCATCCACCCCATGTGAAACCATTTCCACTGGATTGCAATTCCACCATTTCACAATCTCTTAGCATCTCCTTAAAAGGCAAAAAAGAGCTATCCCTTCTCAAAGGTCCACCAGTCTTTTCACCATTGTGCATTATTTCGTTGAAGTCACCTAACATACACCAAGCATCCTTTCTGTTTATGCAAATCCTTGTAAGTCTCTTTCATACAATTTTCCTGAACTCCAGGTTGGGGTTGCCATAAACACCAGACACAAAGAAACCCAAGTCCCCATACTGAACATGAAAATCCATAAGATTATGATCAAATAACTTAATCTCAATCTCCACACAACTTTTCCATAGCAGAGCCAAACCCCCTCTTGTACCCCTTGGATTGACTGTGAACACTCTATCGTACCCCAAATACTCTTGTAAATCAACCACCACATCTCTTTTATTCATTGTTTCCATCAAGAACAAAACCTCAGAAAAATACTTTTTACGTATTTTCTGAAGTCTGGGAATTGTCAAGGATTAGGCCGGGGGAATTGTCAAGTCGTCGACCCGGCCTAATCCTTGACAATTCCAACTTATTATGCTCATTAGATGGTGGACAGTCCCTCACTTGGGACTACCAAAATTTTGTGGCGTTGAGCTTCATGATCAGACACCTCCACATCCTCTTCTGCTTTTGTTTTTTCCACAATGCCAGCTACAGCCCCTTCTTTTTTCCTTTCCAAGGACCTTTGATCATTTGGCACAAGTCCTTTTAGACGTCTTGTACTGATATGTGGCCTCTTCCTCGGTTTTCCTTTCCTTTTTGATCTCCCGGAAGAGCTAGCCTCAGAGAAGCCCACTCTGTAATCCGTTGGATGATCATAGTAGGAAGGTTGACCAGAGGTAAAAGACTCTAAAATTCCATCAGACTGCATACCTTCAAACATAGGAGTTATCAAGTTTGCTGTCCCAGCCACCAGAGCCTCATTGAGCACTTTATTCACTTTCTCAGGAGTTGGAAGTTTATTGGAGCTTACATTCTTCCCATTGTACTCAAAAACAGGGCTTTTTCCTTTGTCCACATCCTTCGTAATTATCGGAATCGTTTCCAAACTGAGAGCCATTTTACTTCTAATAGGATTTTGCATCATCTCAGCAACCGAAGATCTCACTCTTGCCTCCTTAACCACCATAGCGTCACCGGATGGGGCCAGCAAATAGAGTCTCATTCCTTCCAAAATCTCTTCTGCAATATGATCATTACCCGTAAGAGGGTCAATTCCAACCTGGTCCTCCCTGAGAACTCCAAACAGAGGATCATCTTCTTTAAAATAAGGTTCCTTCACCATAATACCTTCTTCACTCACTTGTTTGTCTTTCAGACCACCATTCTCCTCCAGGAAAATATGATACTTTTCCTGGGAATGAGTGAGACGTTTACAAGTATAGCATCTTTTCTGAATTTTCTCAAAATCATACCAAACTTTTGTTTTCCTTTCGTTAGGCAGATTAACATCTTTGAAGCTTCTCACTGGCATAGCAACACTAAACTCGACCTTGACCCTGATGTAATCATTCCTTTGGGGTTTGAGGGGGTCGAAAGCCACTTCAACTACTTTCCCTGCAAAACCACCAAGCCTGAGGATAGAAAGCTCTGTTTTGTGGTTAACCGGTATATTTCTCATCCTTACCCAAACAGGGATGACTTGGAGAAAGTCTCTCGGAGGATTTTCAACCCATTGTTCCAAAACCAGACTCCATTGATTGAATGTCTGAGCACCTTTGTGTATCACCTCCTCCATATCTCTTCTATGGTTAAATATGAATTGGAATCTTTCAGTAGACAACGCTACTCCTCTGACTTTACCCACCATCGACCATTTCCTAGGCATATCAAGCACTAAATCAGCCACATTCTGAAAATCGGGATTGAGAGTGCGACCAATCAAGCTTCTTCGATTTTCTTCCATAGCACAGTACTCCGGATCATCCGACAAATCGAATGGTTCATCCACGTCATGTATTGTTAACTTCACCAAAACCTTATCAATAGCTGACGACATCACTACGATACACACCACGAACCAGACCTTCTTAAACCAAACACTAACAGAACCACCAGACTTTCTTGAAAACTTTGAGCTCAAAACCACCAGAAAAAACGATAAAACCACCAGTAACCACCTCGTAATTACTCTCCGCCGTAATGAATAGTAAGACCTAACTTAGTTTCAACCACTAAAATCTTATCCAAAAGCTCACAAACTAGCAAAAGCAAAGCCTCCGAAAGATAGAGAGAGTCCTAAGCCCACCACAGGGGAAACCGAGTTTTTCTCCTTTCTTTCTTTCTTTTCCTCACCTCTGCAATGCCACCTCTACCATATTTTAATTCTCATTAACCTCCATTTTAATATAAACTCAAATTTATCCGGGTTATTTATACTTATACACATTTTTTTGGTAAAAGTTTACACTAAATGACACTTTTGTTTTTAGACACATTTTTCATCTTTTTTTCCTTCTTTCTCTAAAAAAATGACTAAAATACCCTTAATGAAGCTTTTTTCTTCCATTTTTCACATCTAATTTTTCTTTTTAATCGTGACCATTAGATGAAGGTTTAAAACGGATGGTTGAGATTAAACGAATTTTAAACACATGTTTTGAGTTCACTCATTCAAATTTGTGTTTGTCCACGAACAGTTATTCACGAAATCGCTTTTTTAACAGTTCATAAAAAAATTATCTTTCAAAAAACAAATTCTTGGGTTTACATTATGGAATTAAGAAATTTGGTGATTTAGACGATTTATAATCTTAAAACTGTCAAGATTTTCATTTGGATTTATAACCAATTTAGAATTTGTACAAATGATTATAGGTAACTATGTAGTTAAAATGAATATGTTATTTATAACAATTCAAAAATTAATAACAATACTTGTAGACGGGTTATTTATAAATAATCTCAAAATTTATTATCATGTCCACGAGAGCATATCTACGGCTATTTTTTTCTTATATGTCAATTGTTTTTCATCCATCAATTTATGAACACATGTTATCAAATTCTTGGTTTTCTAATGTTATTTATTTTGTTTGTTATTTTTAGATTGTTTTATAAGATTTTGTGGATAACTGTTTGTGGACGAACACAAATTCGAATGAGTGAACTAAAAATATGTGTTTAAAATTCGTTTAATCTCAACCATCCATTTTAAATTTTCATCTAATGGTCACGATTAAAAATAAAAATTAGATTTAGAGAAAGGGAAGAAAAAAACTTCATTAAGGGTATTTTAGTCATTTTTTTAGAAAATGAAGAAAATAAAGGAATAATTACACTTGGAGACACTTTATCCCAAACTTCTTACATTTTAAGACACTTTTATTTTTAGGCACACTTTTTAAGTTTTTTCCTTCTTTTTGTGAAAAACAAGACTAAAGTACCCTTATACACAACTCATTCTTCTTTTGTTTGTCTTTTACCTCCAAAACAAAATAAAACTTTTTTATTTTTTCCTTTATTTTTTTATCTTCTTCTTCTTCTAAAACTCAGAAAAACATGATTTTTTTTCTTTTATTCCTCAACAAAATTTACGAACATAATTTCCATATTTTTGGTTCTTGTTTTTAGAATCAAAGCTATCAAATTGACGGTTTCTAAATTTGTGAGAATTCTTTTTTATTATTGGTAAACAAATCTTTTCATTAATAGGATTGCTTTGCTATGAGAATATGGGCACCCATAGCCTTAAGAGAAAAAAAAGAAAAAAAAAGAAAAATATGATAGATTTTCATTTAGATTTATAACCTAATACGAGTTTGTGTTCATATAAATCGAATTACACTAGAAAACAATGAATCCAACCACTAGTAAAAAAAAGAAAAAGAATTATATTTGGATTTATACCCCAATTTCAAAACCTTGTTCACGTGGACATTGTGTGGTGGACAATGCTAAATGTATTCTACATGGATAATCGGACTTTTTATAAAAAAAATTTGCAAATTTTTAAGACTTTTGTTACCTAATTTTGATGATCCGTTTGTGGTTGTTTACAATATGAGACATTTTTTTGATTAAGTATTTTGATGATCAATTTGTGGATAGATTATTGTATACATGTTGTTATAAGTAATTATGTACTTGAACTTATTATATTGGTGGATATGTTATTTACAGTACTCTCAACAACTATTATCTTGTCCACGATAACATGTCCACGACTAATTTGTTCTCATATGTCAATTGTTTTCATCCACTAATTTCATGTTTACGCGCATTACTATTTTTTACTGTCCACGGAAAGGCTGTCCACGCGCGTGTCTCCAGGGGTAATTTGGACATTTGGAAGAGAGAGAAAAGAAAAAGTGTGCATAATATTAGAAGTGTCCCAAAGTGTAAGAACTTTGGGAAAAAATGTGTCTCAGTGTAAATAACCCGAAAAGAAAGATGAAAAGTGTGCATAAAAACAAAAGTGTTCCTTAGTGTAAACTTTTACCAAAAAAGTGTGTCTAAGTGTAATTTTTCAAATTTACCCTTTGACCTTAATTAAAAATAGTTTTCCAATTTGTTTTTCAAATTCATTAAATATTAGAAAATAACTTATTTACAAAAAAAATAAAAATAGATATGGATTATAGAATATATTGAGTTTTTGTTTGTAGAATCTAGTAAATAAAAATAAAAATAAAAAAATTTGGTTGAAAAAAATGTAATATAAATATTTTAATTAACATATATATATATATATATATATATATATATATATATCTATTTACCCTTTAAATTTAATTAAAAATATTTTTTATATTTGTTTTCCAAATTCATTAAATAATATAAAATAATTTATTTACAAAAAATAAAAATAGATATGGGTTATAGAATATATTGAATATTTATTTGTAAAATATAAAAAATAAAGCAATGTAATAAATATATTTTTTGGTTGAAAACAAAAAAAGTAATATATATATTATATATATTTATTTTTAATTAATAATAAACAATTGTGAAAATATTTTTTTAAATAAAGAAACTTTATAATTATATTTTGTCTAAATAAATAAATAAAATATTAAGATCCTAGATTTAGGGAATTTAATAACTAATCCAGTAGAAATCACATTTTACCATACTCGGTAGATGATTGATGATGTGGTAGAATTTTAATTCTAACGTGGGTAGATTATAATGAAAATGATAGAATGCATAATGTACCATCGTAGAAAATAGTACACATTGTGGAATACACATTCCACCGCGCCGTAGAACATATAACAACTCGCAGAACACAGAATCTACGCTTGGTAGATATAAGTGTAGTTAGCAGAACCAAAAGTCAACAGTTTCGTAGGGGTAGAATGTGGATTCTAGAACCGTAGAAATAGATTATAACATTACTTTTGAATAGAATTTTTAACCTATAAAAATATTTAAATATATAGAAATGACTATTGTTTAGGTGTGTAATTTTAAGATTTAAAAAAAAAAAAAAACCTTTGATTTCTATTTTTTTTTTTTTTGGATTAAGGGTACTTTATACCAAAATTGGTCAAAAAGAGAAATGGGCATTGGGACAAACACATTTTCAATGTGGGGCAATTTGCTAATTCTCCCTATAATTTATTCTCGAACTAGAATTTAACCAATAGAAAATCACTCACTCAACGTTTGATTTTCCGTGAACTTCTTTCCCACGACACAAAAAGTATACGCAAAGTATATTCATATCATTTCTGGTACTTTTTCTCCTACTAGTTTTCTTAATCATATAAAAACCAGTGCAAAAATTTCCATTATCTTAGTAAAATACTAGAGTTAAGGCCCGTGCGTACAGAGATTACCTATGATTTATTATTATATAATAGTGTAATAATAGACATATTCATTGTGGTTGTACGCTGTGATTTTAAACTTTTGGTTGTAGAGAAAATAGTTGTAAGAACTGTAACTTTTAATTAATTTTAAAATTAGATTGGTAATACAAACGGTAGAGTCATACCTCGTATTTTAAATATTATAATTTGATATTAAAATAAAAATAAAAATTATGGCAAATTTGTATTCAGACGCAACTCGAAAAAACTTGTAAAAAGTTTTCCAATTTTTGGATTTTCTGAATTATTTTTGTAATGTTTTATTGAAATAATCTTTTATGTTTTTTCAATCCAAATTATTTTCAAATCGGTCGACAATATTCAAAATAATATTATTTTTTAAAGCCAATGAACGCATAATAATCTCCATATTATAAAGTTAAAACTTGTCAAAATAAATTATGTATGTTCATTGTTGTGTAAGATAAAATTAATTTAGGCACTTGTTCCGTTAACACCATGAGAGTGGAAATTTCCAGAGATATCTTTAAGACCATGGCCTTGTGTGTGTTTAAACTGTCTTGGACTATAATCTTCAGAACTCGTGTTTTTAGTAGAAGTTAAATTATCATTGTATGTGTCAACACCAAGGGAAGTAGATAGTTGTTGCATGTACTAAAATATCGAATAAACATAAGTAACTTTTTTTAGAGATAAACATAACAATTTCAATTTAGGCTCTTATTCTCTCTCCTGCGATGGAAAGAAGAAAGAAATGTTTGTATCATTTTACTCTCTTCTCCACACTCTCTCACGACTTCATCTTGTTGACTAATTTCTCGGTAAAATTTCTAAAATTCTCTTTACTATGAAGCTTACATAAGATTCAGAGACTACAACTTCTTGCTATTTTAGGTTTTAATTGAATCCTCGAAAGTTTTGATTTTTTTTCCAGAAAGTTCTTCTTGATTCATAGTGATGGTTTTGTACTTATGTTGTAGAATTACGTTTCTGGGTTTGTTTCTTTTGCTGGGTTCGAGCTGGGTATGGGATAGATGTGAATGATTTAGTGAATTTGGGTTTGAATTTCATGGCCGTTTCTTGGATCAGGTGGTTGGGTTTTACCTGGTGATGGGTTACTTAATCGAGATTCTTCTGTTAAGCATCATAGAGTGGTGGCTCATACTGAACGGTTAATCAGAGTTCGTAGTCTCGCTTCTGGTGAAGTTCAATCACTTGAAATTAAATGAGCTGATGGTAACGAAACTGTTCGAGGAGACCCCCTTGGATTGTAAGTTTCTTATAAATTGTGTCAAAAACCACATTTACATTCACTATAAGGTCGATATAGAAGCGTATGTTGCTTCTGCTCACTCAGATTATGGAATGATTATTCTCTTTTCGACTCATGGAGCTACATAGGAAAACATGAGGCAAACTCTGGTAGACATCAATTAAGGTATTGCTCCTTGTCTGATTTTATGTGGTAAAATTGTTTTAGATGAGTTATTGATAAATGAATCATGGTAAATTTAGTTAGTGTAAGTAGAATTTATGAGTCAATTACTTAGAAACGTGAATTATAGTGGGATATGGATAAGAATTAGAAAGGTATAACTTATAAGATAGGAGATATGTCTTAACACATAAAATTGAAAATGATATCCCAATGAACTGGAATGTAGTGGAATTTTTGAACACAATTTAGATACGAAATAACAAGTAAAACAGCTGCATAAAACTATGAGAATAGCGTTGAAGTTAACACCGCCGTTGATCAACGAACGCGTTTTTGTGCATATGAACATAAATGCTTCTCCCTGATCTTCCCTACTAACATTTACGTTTGCTAGTTCCAATCAAAGGTTGTTGAACCACCCAAATCCACACCCACTAGCTTGCATACCATAAAGACAATGAAACGATTAGCATGAGAAGAAGTTAAAGTGACATATGCTTAACTGTAAACTAATTACGTGGGGTTTCAGAAACACAATTCAGAAGCATACCTCATAGCTTCTGGAATATCTCTTTGTAAACGACATTTGTAGTTTTTGTCGCTTTGTTACCATTCTCATCTATGATTACAATCTTTAAGCCTTGTTTGCTTTTAACTCTTGAAACCGCAACGTATAACTGGCCATGGGAAAAGACTGGTCTAGGCAACGTATAACAAGATTAACTTCTTCGTTGCTTGATTTACCCATTCTGCAAAAAGAAAATGCAAGTAATGAAAAGTTTAAAAGAACTTATACACTACTTTAAATCAAGAAATATGAGTGAAATTACGTTGTTTTAAATTCTGAAATATCTTCAATGGATGGATCAGTGAAGAGCTTTGTAGCAAACATTGAAGTCTGAACTGAGATGTCCCCTGGGAAAATAATGAATAAATACTTAAATAATTGTGTTATCTTCACTAAAACGATAACATTGAGATGAAAACTAACCATGATATGAATTTATCTTCATTAAACTACCAATAAAGACAATTGGCCCATATGTGTCTCTCATAGCATAGGTGAATATATTATCTGCAAATTGCGCCCATAGAGTGACTTTGATAACATAACCCCTATAACATACAAGAGAAAGTTGGATTAACAATTAGTGGAAGAAAAAAGAAAAAGAATGATCAAATCAATAAGTAAATAAGCGTAACTTAAATCATCAAATAATATATAGGAAAAGATTCCTAATTTGGTTCAGTTTTATTATTTATACTATTATATGATCACCCAACGATATTTGCAGGTGGTACAATGGATTCTTCAATATAAGTATTTGTGATATCGTGGCAGGGTTCTTATTATTAATTCCTCATTTGGTTCGGTTCTATGATTTTTTTACTCAATGGGAAAAGGAATATCATACTTACTCAATATCCCTGAGTTGTACATTGAGTAGTCTTGAGGGACGGCCACGACACGAAACATTTTTAATGTCATCCATCTCAATAATTTCACCAATAACATCTGAAAAATCAATTTGTTATATATAATAAATTTGCATATGTGAAAAATAAAGATACACAAATGAGAGATAATATACATACCAATGAAGACATTCTCATCAGGTGATTCAGCAATTATGTCAGAAAATTTAGTGAAGTTAAAACGCAGCGGTAGGTTTGGAATATCCTCACAATCCTTCACATATGTTGTGAATAATAGGTTTATTTTGTAAGGGTGTGAGCTTCCTCGATTGCTACCACGATTAGGCACCACTTCGAAGTTCATAATAATACGACAATCTCCTTCTTGAAGATACTTTTCGTATTTAGAGATTAGATTGCCTTTGATAAAAGCTTGTATTCTATCTCCCTGGTTATGAAAAAAAAACATGAAATCAGGTTGTGTTAACGAAAAGATCATCTCTCTCTAAATCATACAGAGCAACAACAAAAAAACAGTGAAGTTCATGTACTAAGTCAATTGTTTTCAAGGTGATAATTGCTTGATAATTATTAATGTAAACCGGAAGATAACCTATAGAAAAATAGTGAATTATAACTTCTATGGATATATATATCTCAATTGTTTTCACGATAAACATAGTCAATTGTTTTCAAGGTGATAATTTTGAAAATTATAACTTGTGTTTTCACGATAAATGAATTATAATTTACCATCACCTCTATTCCTCTTCACGATATATCTAAGTCAATTGTTTTCAAAATGAGAATTGCTTCCACCTTTCAGTTAATATATCTGCTTCTTCTAGTTCGACGATTTCATTGAAATTCTTTTATAATATCGATCAAACGTTTAAGCTGATTGTACAATTATAAAATCAAATTTTGAGAAAATTAAATCTAAGATAGAAACATGACCTTTTGATCCACGAGAAGAATGTTTAACCCAGTATAAGCACCATGATTTTCTGGTTTTTGAAATCCCCAAACACGGACGATGCGGACTTTGATTTCCATACCGTAGTCTCGGTAGACAGATCTGCGATTGATGTGAAATCTAGCATTTGGAGTTTTCATTGTAGATAAAACGTTTGGATAAAATAGAGGGGATGAAGAGAATGAACAAATTGGAGTGATAAAAAACATTGATTATGGAGTTTTATGAACATAAAAAAATCAGCAGTTTAAGCTGCGATATCAATGGAGGTGGTGGGAGGTGGTGGGAGAGAAAGAAGAGATCGTGGGTTTATTAGGTTTTGATTTCTTTTTTGGTTTTTAATTATTAATTGTAATTGTTGGAAATCTGAAATTAATTAATTTTGGAAATTAAAGTAAATTCAGATTTTTGTGGGAATGATACGTTGAAAGTTGATGAGGTGTTGTCTTCGGAGTGATTTTAGGAATCTCTCTGTAACTTGTGTTTTAGTATAATAGGGATGATTAGGCAGATACATTTCGAGTAACTTGTGTTTTAGTATAATAGGGATGATTAGGCAGATACATTTCGAGTCTGCTTTAACTCTAAGGCAACTTGGAACCAAATTCGCAATATAGACACAGAGAAGAGATGGTGGGAGAGTTTGTGGTTCAAACATAACACACCTAAATACGGTTTTCACGCGTGGCTGGTGGTGCAAGATCGATTGACTACGGGTGCGCGAATGCTAAAGTGGAATGTAGGAGCAAATGGTTTGTGTGTTCTCTGTCAAAACGACATCGAATCCAGAAATCATCTTTACTTCGAGTGTGGAGTATCTGGTGAAGTCTGGAAAAATCTAACCCAAAATATTTTGAAGCAGAGATACACAATCAACTGGGATGACATTATGGAGATCCTAATAGCAAACCTATACGACTTTGCGATTCAACTCTTGATGAGATATGCCTTTCAAGCTGCATTACATGCTATTTGGAGAGAGCGAAACAATAGGAGGCACGGAGAGAAACCTCAACACACATGGACGCTAATCAGGTTCGTGGATAAGCAAATTCGTAACCGCATCTCAACACTTGGTGACGAGAAGGATACAAGATTGGAGGGAGTTATGGGAGAATGGTTCGGTACTCGCTGAGAGAATGGTTTGATATTAATTTGACATTTAATTAAAAAATATTTATGATTAGGCAAAACACAAACCTAAAAGTAACTGAACATGTATATATTTTTTTGCTGGTAACTGGACATATTATGTATATGTTAAGTGATATTTATTCCACATCGGTAGTTAGAGAGATATTATCTATATATATAAAGTTAGATTTTCTCTCTTCTTACGAGGACACATCACCATCCACATCATTACCACTTTATATTCTTTATTTTTTTATATAATTTCAAACTTAATACACATACTAATTAATAATTATATTTGGTTATAACATTATAAAAGAAATTTGAAAAGTCATCACATTGTGCTAATAAATATAGATATCTATATATAGTTACAAGAATAAAAACATGTTTAACAAATTTTCACATTTCATATATCTTCTATTTATACAATACTTTTTACAATTTAAAATGTAATACACATATTATTATACATTTCGTTTTAACATTATAAAAAGAATATGAAAAATTACTATTCATATTCTAAACTAGTTTTAACATAATTTAAAGAATATGAAAATTTATTATTCATATTCTAAATTAAACAAGAATACTAAATAAATGAATATAATTCACTTTAAAAATATTTAATTAGGTTAAGTTGTATCGCAAATATTATATAATCTTAAATATCAAACAAATCCTACCAACTAAGCAAATAAGTTGATCTAGAACTAGACTCATAAATAAAAATATAAGTGGGTAAGATTAACATCTAATTAAGTTATATTTAAAAGACTAATTGCAATTAATATATAAAGAAATTGAAAAAGAGAATAACATAAAGAGGATGCAATTTAACAATTTAGAGCCAAATTGAAAAAGAGAATAACAATTTAACAAATAAACTTATTTAGAGCCAAATTCATATAGAAAAAATATAAGTGGTTAAGTCTTACATATAATATAGAAAAATAAACAATTAAGGTATCCTTAAAATAACAATTGCAGTTATATAACAAAAAAAAGAAAAAAAAGATAAATTATTGTTTTGTTAAGTAACATATTAAAATATTTACACAAACAATATAATATAAGTTCTTAAAAATAAAAAAACTATGTGTTTTGTGATTTTATTTTTAAACAGAATGAAAATTTTAAATATAACTATAAGCGGAGAAGAAATATAAATATGTATGCTTCTAAGTAAGAGAAATGCCACTTTATAGAAATATCCTATTTTTAAAAAATATTCAAAAAGTCAGTTTTGAAATATAATTGACTCAAAATATCATTTATGTTGGAATTTAGTTTTAAGGGTTAAGTGTTTGTTATGGAAAATATATTTGACTTGAATCGATTCAAAAATTAAATTATACGTTTGTCACTCTTTTATAAGAATGATAAGTTATCTATGAAAAATAGATGCAACGAACGAAGATAAACATGATGCAAACTACGACACGTTAAAGAACATAGCCTATGTTGCTTTTTCGAAGAAGGAAAAAAGACGGAAGAGAAGAGATACACAAACAATGAACGCGGAGTTGTTCTCATCAATTTTGTTGGTGAGGGATAAATAAGAAGTTGATTATGAAGAAATATTGAGTGTCATACCAGCCAGAAGAGAGAAAGTTTTTTATATTAAGATAAGGAGAAATAAAGCATTTTCACCGTTTTTAAGTATCTGGTTTTTTTTATACTCACCGTCTTATTCTTTTCTCTATTTTATACTTAGAAAGATTATAATTGTTTGTTAGTTCATGCTAATTAGTTTGTTTTTGCAAATAAATTAAATGGAGTTGTCTTCATTACTTCAAAATAATACAATTATTTTATAAAAAAATGTAATTTATCCATGAATTAATGAACGTTTTAACTCATTCAAATAGAAGAACTTCACTGGAGACATGGATTTAGAGATGTAGTTATATAGTTGTTTTTTCACAAAAAATGACCTCAATTATATTAATTACTTCAAAATAATATACTTTTTTTTTTTACGAAGAATGCAATTTATGTGTGAATTAATGAACCTTCTCTTATAAGTGCAGATAAACAATATGATAAAGTACATAAAATATGTCAAAAATTATTTAGATAAAGATATAAACAAAAAGCAAAATACATTTACGACAAAACCCGCGGGTACTTCCTAGTATTAATATATAAAGAGTTTCTTATGATCTTCATACTCAAAACCAATTGGGTTTAGCGTAATATTTCTCCAATTACTGATCTGAGACAATATCGAGATAGAAAAGGCTATGCCGTGCCACATGTGATTGGTGGTGGCCACGTGTTGAGCATAGAATGGAAGGTTTTTTCCAACTTCGTAGGTTGGCTCGCAATTAACCGAACTCATCATGTGGTTCTCGACTTTGGTTCGGTTGCCGAATGAGAACTTCCCTGAAAAGTGGCTAGTGATGTGATGATCATTAATCGAGCCTATTGCTCATCCACACCAAAGATTCTTGATCTGTACCTCTCGTCACGTGCATTGGGTCAATATGACTCATTACCACGTACATTTAATAGAAAAACGTTTCAGATGCGGAGATCTTTTCCTCTGTTTTTAGTATGCTACGGTTTTCAAATACACTATACCATTCTATGAAAATTTCAAACTATAAACATCATTCTATTTCTACCAGCAGTAATAGTCAATATGCATTTCTATAGCTCATTTTTGCTAAATTTGACCCAAAATTTAGTCATTTACTGTATATTTTCTTGAAAACAAAAAATTCATATATCCAATCTGTCAAAAAAATTCATATATCCAATTTGAAGAAAATAATTGTAAAACAGAGAAAGATTTTGTGTGCATGATTGTTGCCGACATATCAGGGATTCATCCCACCAATACAGAAATTAGAATATCAGTGTTTGTTGTTTTCTTCTGGGTAATAGTGGCCCCATCTCGAAAAACAGCCTACCGTCACAAGCGGTCACACACAGTCCCCCATTACTCGGTCCCACCAACTGACCTTTACCTCGAGGTATGTGAAACCCCGAACCGAAACGAAGGTTCATGCCCGGTTTCGTCTCTAATTATTATTGCGAGCTGTCACGGTTTAGACTTTAGAGTTACGGTTTCCGATCCGGTTGATTCCCTATATAAAATATCTTTCGATTCGAACTGGAATATTGCATGTAAATTTGCATAACACAATCAAACGACGAAATACTATTAGAGATATTTGTGTGTGCTTTTCTCTTTTCCTTTTACACGATAGCTATTTGTGTGTGCTTTTCTCTTTTCCTTTTACACGATAGATATTTGTGTGTGCTTTTGTTTGAAATAGTACTACGTAGAACATCTCAATCTATTACTTTATATTAAAAAAGTATTTCTTTTGTAGTTTCAATGATTTAGGTACAAAGCAGGGACCATTTCACATGTACAATTTTGTATCATTATTTCATCGTTTATCCATTTTAGAATCCTTATGTTAAACGTGTATGACTACGAGTCTACGATCTACGAATACTTTATATGTATTTGCATGATCTTTCGCTCATGCATTAATTTACCCATTTTAGAGTAAAGTATTCTCAATTGGGGATTTAATTAGTTATTACTACCACATGTAACGTGCATCTTGAAATTATTGATTACCAAACCATTATGTATATATTTATCACAACATCCTTTATGACCAAATAAAAAACAGATGCCAAATTTGAAAATGGTTTAGCAAAAAAATAAAAAACGGAGGTCATAATGACTGTTTTAACCCCAACGAAATTTGCCACATAATATAAAAGTCTACTAGTAGGCTTTTACGATATATAAGTAAAAATATTAAAATATGAAAAAATACGACACTACGAAATTGTCAATACCATTTTATATTTAGATAATTGAATCATGTTCATAAAGAATTTCTAAATCTAAATTACATGTACCACCAATCTTAGAGAAAAACATAGTTAGAAATTTTATCAAATTCAATATTTAGAATTAATCATAAAACTTGCATGGTCATAAGAATTTCAAATTTCTTACAAAGATCAAGAATTTTACTAACTTTTGTAAAAATATTAATATTTTTAATAACAATTCAAAAACAATAATACGACGTTTTATATCATTATCCTGATTTGAGGAAAACTTAAAATTAAATGTTTCACAAAAAAATAAATATATTTTTTTTTCCGAAAAGACACGAATAAAAATATACGACCAGAAAAGATATAACCCTACAAAATAACCATAAACCAGTTATTTTTGAAAATATGCGACCCTACGAATTCGAAATGACATAATCATTCAAAATAACCATAAAGCGTTTTTTTTAAAGATGCGACTCTACGAAATATATTCGAAGATACGTGACTCTATCGACATGACCTTTCGAATAACCATAAAGCATTTTTTTTTAAAAAGACGTGACTCTACAAAATATTTTTCAAAATACTTGAACCTACGAATTCGAATGGACACCACTTTTAAAAATAACGACAAGTGTTTTTTCGAAAAGACGCGACTCTACAAAAATATTTTTTAAAAGACGCGACCCTACGGATTCGAGAAAACACAACCCTTCAAAATAACTATAAAGTGATATTTTTACAAAATACACGTCCCTATGAATTCAAAAGTACACAACCTCTCAAAAATAACCTAAACCGGTTTTTCGAAAAGACTTGAACCTACAAATTTGAAATTACACAACCCATCAAAATCACCTAATGCATCAAAAGAATTCCAATTTTTTTTTGCAGAAATCAAGAATTTTAAGAACTTTTGTAATAGTATAAAGCTCCATATTTTTTAATGATAATTTTAAATTATTAATACGATGTTGAATTTTAAATTTGTAGCCGCAAATAACCTAAATGAAAATAGTTATAGAAACATTTTTTTTTTTGAAAAGACACGACTCAAAAGATACGATTCAAAATGACACAATCCTACAAAATAACCATAAATCAGTTATTTTTGAAAAGATACGACCCTATAAGTACAATAGGATACAATACAATACAACCCTTCAAAATATAAAAAGGGGTTTTCCGAAAAGACGCGATCCAACGAACTCAAAAGGATACAACCCTTCAAATGTAGTTTTGTTGAAAAGACGTGACTATACAAATTTGAAAAGATAAAACTCTTCAAAATAACTATAAACTGTTTTTTTGTCTCTCGAAATGATGCGACTCTATTAAATAGTTTTAAGGAAACGCAATACTAAAGTATATAGTAATTTTAAAATAATCATTTTTTTTTAAGAGGACCACTTTTTGATTTGTTTTAGGAGGATTGCTATTATTATTGAGATTCTTTGAAAATTTAATTGCTATAGTTTGGTTGACTTGTTTTCTTAAAAAAAAATTTGAACGTCTTTGCTTTCTTTTTCTATGATACATATTATTATTTTATTTTTTGGGTATTTGCATGTGAAAGTAATAGAGATTTGGCTAAAGGTCAATTTGTGTAATAGAGATTTCAAATCATTCATCCAATAACATCCCATAAATCTAAGGGTTGGGATTTTGCCACACAAGATCACTTTGGCTAGTTTATAAGTTATAACTTTTTTTTGTTGTTATATAGCCAATTTTCCCTTTCGCTAATTAGGTGAATAGCTATGGCACTGTGGAAAAAAAATTAACCCCCAAAATAACCCTTCAACGCTTTCTACTTCATGTCAATATATCTATTTCTTTCTTTCGGTAGTGCTTGGCGGTAACTAGAAATATCGGCATCTTTAATCATGAGTAGCGATCAGAGAAAGCATGTACATATCTGGTGAAGGGTGACGGTTAATTAGTAGAAGCAGCGATGGTATAAGTGGTGTGTGGCGGCTAGTCGAAACAGCGACGGATCCGGTGATTCATGGCGGTTAGGGTTAATGGAAGCAGTTCTGAAGAAAGAGCGACGGAGATCCGGTGAAACATGACAGTTAATGGAAGCAGCGGCGGATTGGATGAAACGTGACGGATACGATGATGCGCGGCGGTCGAGTTTTAAGATTAATCTTTTGCATATTTTGTAAGGTCAAAATCGTCAATTGTTAGGCCACGTGCAATAGTAACCGAGAGTTTTGTAGTTCTTATTGCTATTTTTTTAATTATATATAAGAGTATTAATATGTAGCTAAATGATCCTATT
Organism: Arabis alpina; assembly: GCA_900128785.1. Classification (NCBI taxonomy): domain Eukaryota; kingdom Viridiplantae; phylum Streptophyta; class Magnoliopsida; order Brassicales; family Brassicaceae; genus Arabis; species Arabis alpina. The sequence goes on from LT669795.1 coordinate 20,554,110, forward strand.
TTTTGCTAAAAACTATTACTTTTTCTTCGTAAAACCTTTAACATAAAATGTTATGTTACTGATATTTTAATATGGTTTTGATCATTTCAAATTTTGGTCGAACAATTAGTCTTTTCGTCACTTTTTGTTTCCTTTCCCTTCTACGATTATTAACGCACATAGACACAGACCTTATCGACTATTATAAGGATTTTTTTTTTATGGCATTTGGTATTTGTTTGAAGGCAACGAGTCAAAAAACACGAGATAATTGATTTCGACTTTAATATAATATCACTTTGTATTATTTATTTATTGTTTTCTGGTCTGAACAGTTCAATTTATCTATATTTTGTATCCCCTTAACTTAAGTTGATAAATCGTTTGATCGACAGCAACATGATATTAAATTATACTCTACAAAATAAATTTATTTGATCATTCAACTCCTGACATTTTCAGATGAATGATTTTGAATGTTTGCCCATATTTTTGTAAACATCAAAAGTTGTAAAGATATATACTCAAATTTCATGTAATTATGAAGCAACACATATAATGTAAGATATATTTTTACCTATTTATATGCATATATATATCTTAAATGACATTATCTCACATCGGAAGTTAGTGAAATAATCTACTAATATATAAAGAGTTAATGTCAATTCACTTATTGACCAATTGGTTTTGAGTTCAAAACCCATAAGAAACTCAAATTTAATATGGTATCAGAGCCACCCGATCGTTGAGTCACCCCGTGGATGTTGTTCCCACAATTTCCCACGCTACAAATGTTCATGCCTGAACGTAAATAGAGAGGTGTTAAGTGACATTATTCCACGTCATATGTTGGTGAAATAATTTATTCGTATAATAAGGGTTAGGGCCAATTCTCTTATTGACCAATTAGTTTTGAGTTGAATACCCATAAAAAATCTAAACTTAATAATATATATATATATATATATTTAAATATGAAGCTCGTAGTGGGAAATGCATTTTTGGTTTTATGGAATTACAAGGATTTGTTGATGATCGCACATTAATCATTGCCTTAGCTTAGAAATAACAATGAGTGGCACGTCTTCTGGACTTTCTTAAAAGTTAGAGAGCATTATTGTCAAGTCCTTTCACTCAGTTTCATGCTTTTCAGCCCATCTTGTTTGGTCGCTAGTCAAATTCCGTAGCCAAAATAATCTAAACCTTATATATAAGATTTTAGATTATTTTGTGAAAGTGCTTCCTAGACCTTTTGAAACAATATATATATTTGTCTTGAGGCACATAATTTTGGAGTATATATACAGTATAACATCTATAAATTAATAATCACCATAAATTAATAAAATGTTGCGGTTCCAAGTCGGGGCAATGTAAAATTTAACGAAATTTGATAAAATGATAAGATAATAATTTTTTTGAAATTCCTATTTAAAATATGGTCCCAATAATTATATAAATTAATAATTATATATAATTATATATAATTATGCATATATATATAACTATAGAAATGTACTAAAACATAACTTTTTAATGATTTTTGTTTTGACTTACACTTGAAAGTCTCATTAGACCTTATCTTTAACCTAACTTATTGATCAGAAACTTTTAGAATTGTTTTCTCGGTCCATATCATAAACTTGTGAAAAATTGTAGACAAAATAATTCTTTATACATAACTCTTTCTAAATGTATCTATCAACATTAGAGATAATAACAATGATTTCTTCTAAATTGTATACAGTATATAATTTTAATTTGATCATCTATTAAGATAATAACATCCACTCTATTGCGATAATCAATTTTAATCAAATTTTAATGTTATTTTTGCAAATATTTTCATCATTTTCTATAATATAACATCATTCGGAAAAAACAAATTAAGAAAATTATTACCTAAAATGAATTTCTCTATCTAAATTAATAAATATTAATTTATCGATAAATTAATATCTCTCTAAATTAATAATTTTTTGATGTCCCAACATTATTAATTTATAGAGGTATTACTGTACATACTGGTTTAAGGGAAATGGTGTGCAATAGCCCAAAAAAAACTAAAAATCTAACCAATCAACCTAAATCTAATGATCATGACAGTCAGGTATACCAATTTTAGTTAGTTACTTCGTAAACTTAAAATCCTAAAATTCGAGGAATATCTTATGGTGTTACGAACTTCTAGAGATTCTATGCGTTAGAAAATAAATTGATAATATTTAATCATATCTATATAATGTAAGACCCGAATTTCTACAATTGGGCAACTCATATATGACAAGATAATTTAAGAACAAATTCAAAATTACAATACCAAGATGAAAAGGAATTGCAGAGGCGAGACGAATCTCTTTTCTTAAATCTTTAAATGCCCCGTAGTGTGACAGTTTCATAGCGATAAGATTCTCATGATACAACTGCCATTGTTTCTGTCTTCCATCACCGAAGAACAGAACCTATCGAACCAAAATCCTGCGTGTACTCTCAGACACAAGAAAAGAAGAGATCATGAGGGAATTGTTTATAGAACTTTGTTTGATATTATTTCCAATGGTATTTTCCATTGTAAGTCTACAAAATGAATGAGTTTTCCTATTTATATAGAGAAGTATGACTTTACAAGTCAACAACCCAAAAGAAACGTAACTTGCTTTCATTGAGACAATGAATTCCAAAACATAAAGTAATTTGACAAATTAAATTACTAACGTTTCTTTTGTTTAATATAGAGAGATATTCTGATTTTTGTATTAAACATAATTAATAACAAAATTCAATTAGATTTGACTCAAAAGAATTAAGTATTAGGCATTTGACCCATTTACCAAATTCAAGTCCAAATCCAAAACCATATCTTAATCCCAATTTTTAAATCGATTTCAAAACCGGTACGGTTTGATTCAGTACACCGCATACTCGCATGATTGGTTTTTATTCTCTCTAATACACTATAACCTTTGTTATAAATTCTCCATACACATACAAGAGGACTTTCACCTCATGTATCAAATGTGGTATATTTGCTAATTTTCTTACTTAGCCAAATATTCAAGTTTACAAGCTTTCCAAGTCATCGACTTTAAACCAACATTTCTCATTCAAACGAACGCCGTTTTTGACAAATGAATACACTATCTCATAGTGCTCATTACAATGAATCCAATGATTCTAAGTTCGACAACTAAATTATCCGAAAAAACCATCGGAATATTGGCCAACGCCATTGTCAAAAAACAAGTTCCAACATATAATACATCAACTATGCTCACGTATTTAATTATTCACTTGACATTAGTTGTGTATATTTTACTTTGAATCGATCATCGATGTCATTGACATGGGAGGATATAATTATCACGATAATCATATGACGCAAACGCAATGCCTAATAAAAGTAGTAATAATATAAATTATAACATCATATATATGATTGGATTCCACCAAACTATCCAATTTGATTTTCTTTACTCGTTTGCCCATTTTTTGTTTTGTTTTATCTTTGTTTACCTAATTTTTATGCCAATTAATTTGATTCAAGTTGTTTTTGTTATATTATATATTATTCGACTATTCGTATAATAATCACAACAGAACTTTGAGAATAATTTAATAGTCATAACGGAACTATTGACATCTCTTTCTACGATAAAATATGTATGTTAATTTCTTATTTTATTTGTCTTATGCATCAATAAAAAATAGTTTTACGAGAAAATTAGATAACGTTTACTTCCGTAGCAAAAAGTTTTAGAAAATAAATGAAAAAAGTGAATGAGGATTATTGAAGTGTTATTCGGAGTTGGATTTTCGTAGAATTAATTAATTTTTAAAATCTAAAAATTTGTTAGATTTGTAGAGAGTTTTGGGTATTTAAAATTTATTTATTAAACAAGATTTTGAGAAACCCATTAAATTTTTAAAATCTTTATAACTTAATTTTCTTAATACACAAAACTCTCTACAAATTTAATAAATCTTTGGATTTTTAAAATTTTGAAAATATGTACAAATCTAGTCCCTAATAACGCCACCTTAGAATTTAAGAATCCATTTCCCAATAGTGATGAAATTTTAAAATTCTGAAAATTTATACAAATCCAATTCCCAGTAACATTGATGGAAACGATGTTTTTGGGATGTGCTTTATTGCCATTGATGCAAACGATTCATGAATACTAACCCATTTTAATCATGTACACAATTTTAGCTTATGTAAATCCATGATGTGGACAATATCTTTGATACTCTTTAAAACGTTCCTAAGCCTTGTGAAAACTTTCAAGAGATATTTACTGATTTCCCTCTATCTTCTTCCTTAAAAAAATATAGTGAGATTTAGTGTAAAAGTGATTGAGAAGTGCGGACTAACAACCTTCCAAAGTGATAGAGTCTATGAGCCTTATCAGCAAGAGAGACTGGTAAAAGCTTACATGTAGTCGGATGGGATTCTATTTCGCCTTGTTGTAGAGAAAATTTCCTCGAACTCGATATGATCTATTGGATGTTTTGTGGATAGCCCAGGATATGCTGTTTGATTTCATAGTCGTTTCTCTGAGGAAGTTGAGGGCGTATGGCTGCTCGATCATAGAACCATTCATCATGTGTGTCAAAACAATAATTGTATGTGAACATGGAATTGACGTCTTTGGTTGTTCACATGTGCTGGTGGAGCTCCACCATTGCGAGGATCCTATGCATTGTTGTTTGCATTTTTGACTACAAATATTTGGTTTCCTTATGCATCGATAAGTAGATGTCCATGCTCATCAAGTTGAGTCTCACGGCCGTTGAGATTAGCAACATTACGTACTGTTGTCAACCATTTATCTTTATTTGGCTATTCAAATGGAAGCATGTTGTCAGAGCCTTGACTCTTGGTCATCATCTGAAACAAAAAGAGAAGGATTAAGTTAAGTTGTAAATAAAATATAAATTTAGATGAAAATCTTAATTGCAAACATGGTATTGCAAAAAACACCGGCAACGACGCCAAAAAATTGATTGCGTAAAATAACTTTTACTCAAACCTACCAAACCCTAAATTGTAAGTGCACAGTATATCGATTGTAGTACTTGGAATAATAATCCCACAAATATTTCAAATACACCATAAAATTATGAATTAAGATCTACACTAATTTGAAACATGTTTTTATGGATTTTTGTGAGCAAGCAAAGCAAATAATCAATTGTAAAAAATACGAGGAAAACATTGAGCTTGCATAGAATCTCAGGGATTCATAGTTTGAATTATTCAGAAATATTCCTACGGGCAATTGATTTTATCTTATTTCATCCTAGAACATGAACATTAAAACAAGTTAACCATACTCTCGCAACGATAACTACTATGTAAAATATATCCTATCAATCAATTCTCACAGTCAATAGAATAAATAACTTGCAAATAAAAGCAAGTTCAATTGTTAATCTAATGTAATAACTCAACTTTCACATACTAGAATATTAGATTAACCAAACACCATGTTCAAGATACTAAAGGAAGTGATGTTCAAACAATTATCGCTTAAGATCAATTTCAAGGTGATCAATCTAGAAACATGCATTAAGAATAGATCTAGATGAATGGTTACTTATGATCTATCAAAGGCGTCACCCTAGTCACAAATTCTATCTACCATACTAAGAAATGTCTTTTGAATTTAGAACCCAACAAGGAAACTACTCGATCATGAATGGATGATCGAATAAACCATATAAAAAGCTATATATAAATATGATATCATGAAGAGCAGTAAAAAGATTTAAGAGAACTTCTCCATATATGGGGTACAAAGAGGTGATAATTTTCTCCCATATCGAACAAATCAAAGAAAAATAAATTTTGGAATGAAAAGAGAGAAAGATGAATGACTTTGGTGGACTTGGATGCCTAGAATGGTGGTGAAAGTGGTCAACTGGTGGTCTTCTCTTGTGTCTGCTATTGTGTTTTTCTAGGAAAAAGTTTGTATCTAGGATGAATCCCTAAGGAGTTGGAGATCAGCTCAAAAAGGAAAGATAACTTTTTTTCTTAGACTGAGCAATCGGTCGATCGACTACGCTGATCGTTTGATCACTTTGATAAATTAATCTGATGGCCTAAACATCGTTGTGGCATCGATAGATCGATGACGTGTTCCTAGATTGTTTCTTTCTCAAATCTTACTCGAATAAATCTTAGTAGATTGAGAATATCTTGAGTCTATCTTGAGTCTATCCGCTGAAATTCCACGATCTAAATGGATTTAGCAGTAAATTGGACTAGGTGGATAAAGCATTAAAGCAAGTAAAAATGATGTGTTTAGGGGTTCGTGGTTCTTGATGGCAGCGTTGACAAACTATATAAATTGGAATACCACGATTACTTAGAGTTGAGATACCATACCAAGAACTTCAGAGGTAGTTCTCCATAAAAACAATTTCAGCATTGGTGTTATTGGAAGTTTCCATATATGTGACTTGATTCGCAGATCTCCAAAGGATGGTTGGATAATCTCCTCGGCGTCCTCGCAGTCGTGTGATGGGAGCAATAATATGATTTTACATTATAAATTCCATATTTGGCAGGCTGGTGATTTTGAAAAACATATATTTGAAGAAATTCTTGTTGGTTGGCTACGTTAAGCTGGTGAATTTTGTTTAGATTCCACTTCTTACGACTCTCAAGATCCTTAACGTGTGTATCATGATGCAAAATATCCGAATTAGCTGTGCAAGGAGGAGGAGAAGGGTTTGTAGGACCAAAATTATGGAACACTACGAATCAGTGATAAACTGCGATAAGAAAGACGTTTAAAAGAAGAAGAGAGTTGCGGAAGCGAGATGAATCTCTTTCCTTAACCCTTTGAATCACTCGTAGTGCGACGAGATGATTGATTCAAGGATCATTAATGTGTGTATCATGATGCAAAATATCCGAATTAGCTGTGCAAGGAGGAGGAGAAGGGTTTGATGTTGCCTTCCCCTACTTGCCACCATAAACCTTTTGCTAACAAATTACAACCATGTAAGATTTCGATGACCAACCATATGATGGTTTGGTGCCATGGGTTGCAATGATCAGATCATTATTAGCAAAGTCACGATGTTTGAGAACCTTGTGAAGTATTTGCCATGCATATTTTACGAGTAAAATAATATTGAAGTTGTTTAAATACCGAAAACCAAGACCACTTTTTCGTTTCTAATAAGCCATTCGCTTCCAACTAGCTCATGCCATCTTTTTGCCTTGTTTTGCGCCCCACCAGAATTTAGAAAAATCCATTGATTTCTTCATAAACGTCGATTATATTCCAAACAAAATATTTACACGCGTAAAGATTTACAGATTTTTGGGTTCTGACACATGTTTTCTCTAATATGAACTTGCACAAACCTATTAGTAGATGTTATGTCTTTTCGTATTAATATTAACGGCATTTCCAACCCTACACCAAATCTCATTTTTTGGTGTAAAATGTTCTCCAACCCAACATCATTTTCCGCACCAAAATGGTGTAACATCATTTTTTAAACTAAATATGGTGCAAATGGTGTTAAACTTCTTAATTTATAAAATGGTTCTTCATCTTTTAAGTTTTTTTTTAAAATGGATTTTTTATTTATAAAAATAAGAAAGAGTTAATAAATAAATTTTAGATATATAAATTTAAATTATATAAACTTTTAAATTTATCATTATTTCACACACTTCATATAAATTATAGTTTTTGTTGTTTATAATTAAAGTTTGAAATATAAATTACATAAACTTTAATAGAAAATATAATTATATTGATTAAATAATCAATTAACAATACATAAATTACTGAAATTAAAGATAAAAAAATCAAATAAATTAGAAATAAAACAACAATAATTATTATTGACTTCTAACTTAACAATACTTCGGTAAATTGCTTCCGGATCCAGTAAAATCATAAAAATATTGTCCAATTGAAGCATCTTGAGACAAAGCTTGTAAAAGGACCGGTTCGTTTTTGGGAAAAGGATGTCTTGCATGACATAATGACTACATGTATAATTTTACATAAAATGATAATTGAAGATGAACGCGATCTCGATGCACCAATTGAAGTTGGAAGAGAAACGCCAACTTCCGAAGTCGAAGTAGTCAATGATGATAATCTCCGGTACCAAGAATTTCTTGCTCGGTTTAGAAAAATCAAAAAGAAAGACGCTCATTTTTCACTTCGAAATGCATTAGTTGATCATTTATGGGAAAAATATTCTACCGGTGATGAATAAGCAAATAATTATTATGAATTTTAAATTTATAATTTTATCGAAATTTAATAAAAATAAAATAGAAACGATCAAATTGCAAATTATAAAAATATGAGGTACTATTAGCATTTAACAAAGAAATTGAAAAGAGAATATTTTTTTTTTCACTAGAATAAGATTGATATGAAGGATTAGAAAGTGTTACAAACAATACCAGAAGGTGATACAATGCTCATTACCCTACAAGATTTTTACGAGACATTGCTAAAACCAATAATTGGTATATGAGCCAAAGATTCTCACATATGGACCAAGAACCGCTCGGACAAACCACACCAAAACCATCAATACAAAACCCAGCAAACGCTTAATACTAGGGAATTAAAACAACCATAAACATAGCACAACCCAACGAAAATCTATTACCATGAAACAAAGACCAAACGAGGCGAGCGAAGACCAATCGAGGTGAGCGAAGCCCAAACATGGGGAGCAACTAACTGACACAAAGAATGGAGATGATAAGAACGGTGGAATTCCAAGTTATCAAGGATACGATCTGAAGTTACAACGGTTTACCAAGAGAGAGATACAAGCAACTGTGTGGAGAGACTAAAGTCTCAGAGGTCCCGACGACTCATCAAAGAAACCCACCGGTCAGATCTGAGCCGAGAGGTCATAGCCTTCGATGAGATCTGCACACGGCTAGGACTCCACATCCAAATCTGTGAGCGAGGACTGCAGTCTAGGCGTACTGACGATTGATGGAACCCGACAGATCCGAAATCCATGGTGAAACCACTTAAGATCTGAAATCCGAAACTCAGTTTTCCGAATTCTTAAAAGTCACCTCACATCCACAACTGAGAAAAAGAAAAAACTAAGATGAAATTAAAGGTTGTGACCGACGCCGGCGCTAACTAAGCCGTCACGCGCCAGTCAAAGGCTCATCAGAGGTTTGTGTCGAGGGAGAAGGAGAGGTGAGAGAGAGAGAGGACCACTTGTTTTGTCTAATACATTGGAGTAAAACCCAACACCATTTTTTACACCAAAATGGTGTAAGCCTAAGAGTCAAGTACACAATTCTGAGACTGAGGGCCTGACTGGTTCAGCCGCATCGGTTGCAGTTACAAGAGTTTGCGGAAGCGGGCGATTGCGGTTTGAAGCGTTACTCATCGATTTATACGACTGACGTAGCGGTTAAAAATAGGTGCATTTGCGGGATGTTTATGACTGGTTGACTAACAGAAACGTAGCGGTTAAACAATAAATTAACAATGTAACCAAGTGGTAGTGGTCTAGTGGTTCCCACTTGAGGAGGAGTTGCCCTGTTGGTCCAGGCCAAGGATCGATTTTCCTCAAGCGTGGAATTATCTAATCATTTCTATTTGGCCACCGGAGCATTCACATGGCTCTCCGGGCCTCGGGATTAGTCGGATCTCATGGCCCGTTGACCCGAGAATTAGCTAGGGAGTAAACATCCCCGCGACCTAACTCGGAGCTCATGGTGTCCGTTGAACCGGATCACCCGAGTTATAAAAAAAAAAAAAAAAAAACAATATAAACCTATTATATAGTTATATAAAATATTAAAAACCATATTATTATTGCAAATATAAAAATCATTCATTCAATATAATTCAATATAATTAGTAATGAAAACCATTTATATAATATTTACCTTTGTTTTTTAAAGAAAATTGATTGGATGAAAGTTATGATTAGAAAAAAAAAATTCTTTTTTTTGGAAAGATTAATGTTATATTTTAAAATTTTAAATTGATAGATTTATGTATTTTAGTTATCAACATTTATAGAGAGTATTTTGGTTTGAAGATTCTATATATATAATGTAATGATAGGTGTTGAATATTAATTAGAAATATTAAATTATTTATATATTTTATAATTATAGTATCCAAATCTTGCATTTTCAAATTTATTATATATTTTTAAATGAATTTTATTTTATTTTTCAATTTTTTTATTTTTTTAATTGTCTACCCGCGACAGCCCCCAACCGCAAACGCTCAAGGGAAGTAGCTTTTGAATTTGAGCGGTACGGAACGGTAAAAAGTGTTTTCTATGATTGTTATCAAACGCTAACAACCGCAACCTCCGCAAAAGCTGCGTTTGCGGGTGATAGTGGGTAAACCATTCAAGCCCTGAATATGATGCATTAATAACCATAATTTGTTTTTTCCGAAAAACGCAGTAATTGAATGCATTAATAATTATAAACGGTCTTTAGAAAAAACGCAATCCTATGAATGTTTATAACCATAAAATTGTAACTCTAAAAAAGTTTTTTTCCCGAAAATACATAACCTATGAGGCATTTTTTTCTTTAAAAAAAATGTATTTTCACATACCAAAAAATGTAGTTCATAAACAGATTTTTCAAAAAGAAGTATTTTTTCTTAGATTTTTTTTTGGAAAAGACGGAATTCTGAGATGTATTTAATAACCATAAAATGGTTTTTTTTTAAGAAAATATATAATATTGAGATAATTACTAGAAAGACCTTTTTAGATTTCGTGTTTACTCAAACAACCTTTAAATGTTTGAGCTCAAAAATTTGAGCTAAAAAAGGTTACAAAGACATTAAAAATACTTCAAATTCGTTTATTAACGAAAATGCCATTGGCCTTTGAGAAAAAAAAAACAGAAAACCAGAAAAAAAAAATCAGATTTCAACTCTTCATCTTTTTCTTCCTCTCTTCGGCGACTTCTCTCTCCGGCGACTCAAATCGCGACTTCTTCTCCGGCGACGAAATTCGTTGCTTTTGACGGTAAGATTCGGAACAAATCATGAGTTAGCTTCCTCTCTATCATTCACGAGTGTCTTGAGTTCGGATTTATGAACTTCAATATGTTCTTCGTTCATAGGTTTCGAAATTCCGGCGAAAGAAAGTTCCGGCGAGTGTTGGGGTTTCGTTTTCGTGCGTTGTAGAGAGATAATCTCTTGATTCTAACCGGTTTCGTTTGGATATGTTGAACTTTTGTAAAATCACGTTTTGGTCCAAATCTGAATTTTTTCCAGATCTGGATTTTTGTTTGATGGTAGACTTATTTTTGTTTGATGGTAGACTTATTTTCTATTTGATGGTAGACTTATTTTTGTTTGATGGTAAACTTATTTTCTATTCGATGGTAGACTTATTTTCTGTTTGATGGTAGACTTATTTTTGTTCGATGGTAGACTTATTTTCTGTTTGATGGTAGACTTATTTTTGTTTGATGGTAGACTTATTTTCTGTTTGATGGTAGACTTATTTTTGTTTGATGGTAGACTTATTTTCTATTCGATGGTAGACTTATTTTATGTTTGATGGTAGACTTATTTTTGTTCGATGGTAGACTTATTTTCTGTTTGATGGTAGACTTATTTTCTACTCGATGATAGACTTCTTTTTGTTTGATGGTAGACTTATTTCTTTGAGATGCAGACGTTGTGGTAGACTTATTTCTATGAGATGCAGACGTGTGGTAGACTTATTTCTATGAGATACAGACGTTGTGGTGACTTATTTTTATGAGATGCTGACGTTGTGGTAGACTTATTTCTATGAGATGCAGACGTTGTGGTAGACTTATTTCTATGAGATGCAGACGTTGTGGTAGACTTTTCGACTCTGGAGCTCCTAATGAATGAATGAATTTTTTTTTTGCTAAGTTAGGATTTTGTTTCACTCCAAGATGTTCTAATTTCCATGAATTTCTTTACAGGTATTCTTTGTACGTGCAATGCGTAACCGCATGAAGATTGTAAAGAACATCCAAAAGATCATGAAGATGGTCTATATACCATTGTTTCTTGTTGTATTTAGGTAGTTATTGGTTAATCTTTGTATTGTTTAACATGCAAAGAGATTTATTTTTATGAGATGTATTTTCGTTTGATGGTAGATTTATTTTTATGAGACACACACGTTCTGATTTGTAATATACGTTATGGTAGATTTATTTCTATAAGATACAATTGTTATGGTAGACTTTTTGCAAAGAGATTCAAACATTATGGTAGACATCTATGAACATTTTTTTGTAGTGTAATGAATGAATTGACAACATTTATGTATGGTTAAAACATGGCTTCTGAAATGTCTCTGTAACCATTACAAAATCCTTAAAACACGAGTACGAGTTCATACAAAAAGATAGAAAATATATGAAAATATATAGTACATACAAAATCTACCATCACTTGTATATAAATCTACCATCACTTGCATGATATGCCCCTAGAACTGTACCACATTTTGAATTGTCAACCAAGAACACCCATCAATTCTTCTCAAAACTCTGACTACCATAAACAAGAATGATTTGTTTTTTTTCCTATTTACCTCCTTTTGTTCAAATCCTAAACCCTAAACCCTAGTTCTTCACCATTGTTGCAGATTTTTCGTGCAAATTTGTCTATTTTAAGGGTAAAAACGATATTTCGCAATCCTTGCAAATAACTCTACCACCTACCAAATAAGTCTACCACCACTCTAGTTTCCTAAACAGGAAATAAGTCTACCACCAAGTACTATAAGTCTACCGCTATCACAATAAGTCTACCAAATGTCTAATGTGAAAAAAAGTCTACCGTCACTAAGTTTGATAAAAAGTCTACCATCACTAGACCTGGGTAAAAACAAATCTACCGCTTCTATCGCTAAAAACGCATAAGTCTACCACCATTGATCCTAAGAAAATAAGTCTACCAGTCAACGGTTGGTTTCGTTGACCGAAAATACGAAATAAGTCTACCGCTAACTATAAGTCTACCACTGCTACAATAAGTCTACCACAACTAAACACGAAATAAATCTACCACCACGATAAAAAAGTATACCGCAAACTATAAGTCTACCACTACTAAAATAAGTCTACCGTCACTATAAATCTACAGCTGCTATGACTAAAAATCTACCACCAAAAGAAACAAATCTACCAGTCAAAATAAATCTACCATCGAAGAAAAATAAATCTACCGCTCAAAATAAGTCTACGGAAATAAATCTACCATTCGAAGAATAAGTCTACCGCAAAAAATAAGTCTACCGCTACGGGAAAATAAGTCTACCGCTCAAAAAATAAGTCTACCGTTCGGAAATAAGTCTACCACCAAAAGAGACACAATAAGTCTACCGCTCAAAAATAAGTCTACCGCTCCTCAAATAAGTCTACGGACAAAAAAATAAGTCTACCAGAACTCAAATAAGTCTACCATCACATAGCGGTAGACTTATTTTTTTTAGGCGGGAAATTTTCTCGCCTACGTGGCCCGTTTCATTAATGGTATTTTCGTAAATACGTTTTTTGTTATAAAAGGAAAAAGGGTAAAACGGACTCGAAAATAGCCTCAGTAATTAAAATCTAAAAAAGTTGTTTGAGTCAACCCAAAATCTAAGAAGGTTGTTTTATTAAGTCTCCCTATAATATTAAGATGTATTAATATTTTTAACGTAACCATGATAATAACCGAAAATGTTTTTTTTTTTTGAAAAAAAAAAGCATGCTAAAAAATATTAATAACTATATAATATTCTTTAGGATCGATATTATTAATAGATTAATAGTTAAGAAAAACATGTAAAAATTAATAGTATATGATCCACAAAAGACGAAATGCGATGTCGTGCCACTTCTTTGTCCTTCTCCTACCACAAGATAAAAGGTTTACAGAGAGAAGAAGACCGTACCAGAAAATTTTAAATAATTTAGATTCCTTTCCTTAATTGCTCCATTTAATATCGTTTCTGCATTTATTATGGATTCTGATATTTTTCTCTTGCTCTAATTCTCCGGCGTTCTTGGTCTCAGCTTCAAAGGTCTTCCTCTCTCTTTCTCTCTAAACTCGATTTATGCATCTAAGAAGAATCTGATTGGTCAGTCACAAATTTAACAGAAAGTGAAGGTCCAAAGGAAGATTAACGAAGCTGAAGAGAAACCTTTTTCTGGGTTCTGTTTTTTTTTGCCTTAAAATCTTCATTAATTTCCACTTTTGAGTTCTCAAAACCATGCTTTATTTAAAAGTAATTTTTTGAGTATAGTTAGTTGGTTACCCATGGCCACTTTGGGGAAATGAAGGTTTTTGCTCTTTTGTCTCAAATTTGAAAATTTTATCTTATTTATTGGTTTCTATATCTTTTTTTGTTTTGTTGGTTTCTGTATCTGAGAAAAGCTTAACGTATTTTGGAAGCAAATCTATGGGGTGCTTCTTTTAGCCTTTTAGGAGTTCATATAGTATTAAACAACAACATGCTGAGAAAGTTCTCAGACTGTGATAGATGGTTAGTTTTCCCGGAAAAAGCAAAAGAGAGAATCTTTGCAACTTGTTTTCCATTTCCTTATTAAGAAATATCTCCAAATGTGTTTTCTTTAAAGGGAAACTCAATTTCCCTTCAAGTCAAAATCATTTTGGAGTTCTGTTTCAATGGAATTCCATGTCGGACTTGTGAATATTCTGCTCACTTTTTTTTAATGATCCTTTAGATTCTCAACTCTATGACTCATCTTCTTACTTTTAAGTTCTAATTTCTTTTTCATACTTTTGACATTATATTATCCCCCTCTCTAGCTCTTAAACTATCCAAGTATCTAAACCATTTCTGTTTTCTTTTTTCTTTCAGATTCAGGATCATCTTAACCTTGGTCAGAAAGTTATTTCTGGTTAGTTCAGATTTTGGAGTAATAAATTATGGGAAATTTCTCGGCCATGTTCAGTGGGTTAGCTCGATCCTTCTCGATGAAGAAAGTGAAGAACAACAATGGAAATAGCGACGCAATGGAAGCTGTTGATGAGATGGTGAAAGAAGCGAAGAAGAAGGAGCTGATACTGAAATCCTCCGGTTATGTTTATTCTCAAGGATCGAATAACTCGGCCTCTGTTTTCTCAAGACGCGGCCAGAAAGGCATTAACCAGGACTGTGCCATCGTTTGGGAGGTAACTTTACTACTCTCTTAAATTAAGTTACTGACGTTTTCGCCCTTTTTTGGCGTTTACGGTTATTTCTTGCTTGTTAAGACTGTGGTTTACTTCGTTCTAAGTATGTTTATAGCTACTATTTGTGTCTTGGGTCATTGCAGTTTTGCTTAGGCTTAACTTCGAACATGTGAAAATAGGGGGTGTTCGGGTATGGATTGTTTTCTACAGTTTATGAAATAGAGTAACCAAACGAAAACTGAATATGTTTGGCTTGGTTTACTACCGTTTCGATTTAGGTTCAATTTTCTTAAGAAAATGTATCTTAGTAGTACAAAAAGTTTTCTAAGCAATTGTAGTTTTACTCATTTATTTGTTTTATGATTTGTTAGTTTATAGGAAAATTAGTTTCTTTATGATTTGATTACCAGATCATTTTTATGGTTGCGTTCGGATAGGATAGTCTAGATTGAGCATCCCTATGTAGAACTATCAAAAGGCTGATTTCGTGTTTTCGTTTTGGCTGAAAAAATGTTATCTTTCCTGCGTTTGCTTTTCTTTAGCTTCCCCATACGCGTGGTTAATCTTCAATCAGTGTTTTGATAAATTTAACTTTGCTAAACAGGGATTTGGGTGCCAAGAGGACATGATCTTCTGTGGAATATTCGATGGACACGGTCCATGGGGTCATTATGTAGCCAAACAAGTAAGAAACTCAATCCCTTCGTCGCTTCTCTGCAACTGGCAAAAGACTCTTGCTCAGGCCACGCTATTAGAGCCTGAGTTCGACCTTGAGGGCTCCACTAAAAATCTCTCGAGATTCGACATTTGGAAACATTCGTTTCTCAAGACATGTGCAACGGTTGATCAAGAGCTTGAACATCATCGCAAGATCGATGCTTACTACAGCGGTACAACCGCTCTAAGCATTGTTAGACAGGTAAAACTTTTAAGAAATTTAGTTTCCTATTGTTAATTAACATCGCTGAGAATATAGATGTTCACTGGTTAATGGTTTCTTGCTGTGTGTAGGGTGAAGTTATTTATGTAGCGAATGTTGGCGATTCACGGGCGGTACTAGCCACGGTTTCAGATGAAGGAAGCTTGGTTGCGGTTCAGCTCACCCTTGATTTCAAACCAAACCTGCCTCGTTAGTTCTCTTAATCACTCTTAAAATCCACAAGCGTTTTTATGCTTAAGTTTACCTAAATAGTTTTCGTCAATTTCGGATTCTGTGGTCCCAGAACTCAAAATATGAATCTCATTACAGAAAACTCTTGAATATTGATTATTGTCTTTGTTCTCCTGTGTAAATAAAAAAAAAACAGAGGAGGAAGAGCGGATACTCGGATGCAAAGGGCGGGTTTTCTGTCTCAAAGATGAGCCAGGAGTCCACCGTGTGTGGCAGCCGCAGGCCGAAACGCCAGGGCTTGCAATGTCGAGAGCGTTTGGAGACTATTGTATCAAAGAGTATGGATTGGTCTCAGTTCCTGAAGTCACTCAAAGACATATCTCTACTAAAGACCACTTCATCATCTTGGCTAGTGATGGGGTAAATTTCTACAAACCTTTAAAACTAACAAAATTACTCATTTACACAATTTATAAAGACCAAAGTTTTGAAAGGGTCAATGTGAGTGAAAAGAAGAAAACGGAAAACAACCTTTGAAACGAATGAAAAATTGGAATCTTATTCCCTAGTTTGTTTATTTAATATAAACATGTTTGACCAAAAAAAAGAAAGGGACATTTGAATTTGATTGAGTTTTTCTTTTTGGTTTTATGAATATAGCTGCCGCCTGCCGGTATAAAATCATAAATTAGGATTGACTTCGCTATACTCCAAATTTAATAATTTATTGGCAACGTTATTAACCAATCTTTTGAATGTTTTTGTGTTTGAATATAAAAGATATGGGATGTGATATCTAACCAAGAGGCTATAGAGATCGTCTCGTCCACGGCTGAGCGGCCTAAGGGGGCTAAACGGTTAGTGGAGCAAGCGGTTCGGGCTTGGAAGAAGAAGCGACGAGGAATCGCCATGGATGATATCTCTGCGGTCTGCCTCTTCCTCCATTCTTCTTCTTCATCGACATCTCTATCACAACACGTTTATCATGCCACGACTTTCAAGTAAAAAATTGTGTTGTAAATAGATCAGCGATAGTCTCGCGTTTGTAACATTCATGTTGGTATCCGAAATGCGCTTTTTTGTTCCCAGCCATCATGAGCTAACCTCATACGTCTCATTGGGTTATTATAAGCCGATACCAAAAAAAAAAAGAATGGAACAATGAAGAAACCATGAGAAAAAAGTTCCTTACAACATATAACACTTTGATAAAAAAAGGTCGTTGCAATACTTGAAAACTTTTTAATGTCTTTTTTTTTTTTTGGCAACCTAACTATTAATCAGAAAACACCCTCCAATCTTGGAATCCAGACCGGAAGGATGTTGCTTACATAAGAAAAAATAAAATCTCGTGTTCGGGCTGAACGTGCTAGGCAGTCCGCCTTCAGATTAATAGTTCGAGGGATGTAAGATAAACAGAAGTTGGGTAGACGATCTTGTAAGCGCTTGAGCTTGACTGAAAAGATCGAGAACGCCGGCCACTCCTCTGGATGATTGACGACATCTACTAGGTCGGAACAATCCGTTTCAAACGTCTGACAGTCCATATCTCTTTCCAAGATACAGATCATAGCCTATATGAGAGCCTCCATCTCCGCATATAGGGGGTTTCTTCGTTGGCTTACTCTTTTGGCACCTAGGCTTAGAATTGTGTTGCCGAGGAGACATACTCATCCCAATCCTGAGGTAGTCGCATTACTCTTCCAAGAGCCATCCACTTGACATCGCACTTGGGACCTATTCAAAGACATCACATGGGGTACCTCACGTATGATAATCTCTGTTTCATCCACTCTTAATTGAGCTGCCAGCCATTCTTGACAATCACTAATCGCCGTGTTGAAAACATCACGTACATCCGCCTCTACGCCTGTAAACACTCTTTTATTTCGTGCAAATATAAGAAAATTTCTATGACAATGCTCTCTTTTCGTGAAGTTACGAACGAAAAGGCGAGATCTTAAAAAATTCCTTGAGTTTCGTATGGTAGAAGACATAAACATATGGAAATTTTGTATGAGTTGCGCAACTCATCTACTCTGAAGTGGCAGCATAAAGCATGATCGTGGCTGAAGCTTTCTAGGTTTGTTTAAT
Organism: Arabis alpina; assembly: GCA_900128785.1. Lineage (NCBI taxonomy): Eukaryota > Viridiplantae > Streptophyta > Magnoliopsida > Brassicales > Brassicaceae > Arabis > Arabis alpina. Next base: position 20,572,470 of record LT669795.1, read on the forward strand.
AACTAAAAATTTGCCTCCGTGATGGTCTCGTTAATAGAAAATCCATAGGTGCATAGGAAAAAATAGTATCTTTGTTGGATTGATTTAACATATGAGTAATTATGATTAATCCGCGGATTATCAGTCTACACCGTGATGGTTTTTTTCGCGGATTTTGGGCGGGCTGGTCCGCGGCGGCCTTCAGTACTAAAAGTTAAAATCCTAATCCAAACCGTTTAAGATTTACGGATTCGCGGATCGAACCGAAAATTAATATTTTAATCGGTAAAACGTTTTGTTAGTGTCCACAATTAATTTTTAGGAGCCATAAATATACCTTAAAGTTCATTACCAGAAATAAAAATAGAGTAATAATTTAGAGATTAAAAACAACTTCAAAAACAAAAACAAAAGAGCTAGAAAAGTATCAAGTAATGCAGAAGTAACTTCAAAAACAAAATAACTAAAAAGTATCAAGTAACAAATTGAAAAAATAACTTCATGAATTTGAAAGTAAGAGAAGTAGCTAAGATGTTTTTCTTCTACGTGAATTTTTTTGTTTTTTGTTTTTTATGAATCCTCGGTAAAGTCCGCAAACCGATTATATTAATTCGCTATGTATTGCAACTGCGGAGGACTAATCCGCTGATTGGCTGTTATAATATGAGCCGGATTATAATCTGCGGGCTTAATCCGAATTGACAGCTCTACATATGAGGGTTAAACAAATGAGTTTCCATAAAAAAAACAAAATGAAGTTGGCTGTAAAGAAGAGAAAGAATGATGCGGTTTCTATAAGACTTCTATTTTTGATTCTTCTCTTTTTTGTTGAAATGTTAAGTTTATTTATCAACAAAAAAGGTTTCAATCTTTAGACCTTAAAGAATCCTAAAGAAGTTACATAGTTTAGTTTTGACATAGCTTAAGACGCAAGGCAGTACACCCTTAAAGTCTTTTGTTTATAACAAGATTTGCAGCCATCTCTCTATCAACTCCTCATCATCGTCGCTTGGTGGGCTCGAGGGAAGCGAGTGTAGTCTGAGTAGCACCTCCTTGTGAATGATCCTTGCAAGAGTCAACGGTGTGGATGAGCCTCGCTGGTGACGCCTTCCATTTCTCTCCCTCCAAAACCAAGATTCTTCTATTTGTTTAAACAAAAGATACAAAGTTACTTAAAAATGCGAAACAAAATGCAACATAGAATTTGAGGGAATGAAACGTGAGGACACTTTGTTCATACAAATCATGAAATGAAACAAAGCACAACCTCTGTCAAAGTACAAGCAGAATAAAACAACCTCCCTTTTATTTGTTGGAAATAAATTAGATAAGCAAACGTAGAAAAGAATTGGTCAAACCAATTAATCTAATCTTGGTGATTTGGTTTCTTTAATCGATAGATGTTAGTTTAGCTTTGGACCGATTGTTGCTTCAAGAAAACTGATTTCCAACTGAGACAATTTTTTTCAATTCGCATCCTCCTCCAACAAGCTTCACCACTGCACCAGAACTTTGATGATGTCCTCTTTCGAGAATGCACTAAGAGCATCCTCAGTGTTGAGATACTCTTGGAGTCTATTGAATATAGTTTTTTAATCAGTTTCATTATTTATTTAATTTTTGAAATTATTAAAATAGTATGCAACCAATCAAATAAGCACACATGTGGTTGGCCTAGGTATCTCCTAAAGTTCAAAACCGTTTTATCAAATGAAAAAAATCATTCCCTTTTTCTTTCTTTTTCCTACTTTTTTTTTATTTTATAATTTTTATTTGGTGAGAAACCCTTCTACATACCCCCCCGATGGTGATGCTCTCATGATACAAATTGAGAATTCCATTGTTACGCATCAGACGCAGCTCCCTTATGGCTAGAGGGGGTGTGATTGATTCATTTCTTATGTAACAAAAACGTGAAATACATAATGAATAAGAGTATCTTTAGGGATTGTAAGGCGATAAGCCACTACACTGATATGAGCTCCATTTGAAATGATCCAACGTAATGGCGTGGCAGCTTCTGACTCTGAGATGTCAGACGGAACAACGTATTTTGTTTTTAAGACCGAATGTGAATCAAGACCATGACAATCACCAACTTTGAACTCAATGTCTATGTGTTTGGCATTAGTCATTTGTTTCATACGATTTTTGGTAGTGTTGAGGTGATGTTTTGTTTCTGATTATGTAATAGCTCATCTCTTGATGCTAATTGTCCATCAAGTTCTTCCAATTATCATGGATACTGTCTCATACACGGGAACAATTGCAAATTTCTTTATAGCGTTTTGATTTATATAGATGGAAATGTTAAACTTATATGCGGAAGCGTTAAACCGGAATACATGCCTTGGCCGGTTTGATGACGAATTTGGTTCGGATTCGATTTGGAATTGACGCAGGAGTCGGGGCTGAGATCACGAACGGAAATCAACCACTAGCCACCGTTCAAGTGCCCTTCTGGTTGATCTCTCGAACCTTTCTCTCTCTAGAACGTTTTACTCTCTCTCTCTACAATTTTCTCTTGTAACTGTGGGCAGTTACCTGTCTTACTTGTGTCTCACGTCTATTACAAATGTCTCTTTTATTGAAAAAGACATGAGTAGCTACAAGAAGAAGAGACATGCCGTTTGGGAAGAGTTATGATGATTAATATCTCATAACTATTCAGTAATTAAACCGGTTCGGTATATTCCCAAATCATGGGCATAAACCAACATCTCCCACTCGCACATGATATGGAGTATAACAAGTATTAGAGAATTTTGAGAGTTTAAGATCGAGAGTCACAACTCGGAAATCATACGCCAAATGAACCGTGCGACCCTTGCGAGTACACCTGCACTTGGGAGCTAAACTATGCACCTGTTAAGGATACATAACTGCTATAACCCTAAATAAAATATTTGCATTTCTGCATATCTCGCCGTTCCCCAAACTTATTCGTGTTTTACATCAATCTCAACATATCTTATCCCTATAGCATATGTTAGATATTTCACATCATGTGTTCACTATATTTAAACTCCAATTGAGCGATATAGTGGCTGGCCAGCAAACACATATGTCAATGTAAAACCGAATAGTTTTCCCTTCCGTACTCATGTCCATCTGTTCCAAACTAACCGCTTTCCTAGCATGTCCCATAAGGCTAATTATTCCATCACCATCAGAATACATACTAAAGTAGCGAACATAAGCTTATTCCTTCAAGAACATAGACGAAGGTTCAAGGGTAACCACTTGAAACCATAATAAGGTTAATAGGAACTCACATTGCGAGTGATGGAGATTACAAATAAAATATCATTTGCTTCCTATATGGTTGTACTAGCACATGTGGTATGACTCACATGTCATAGTAGTTAACTCCTTTTTAAAGAGCATATGTCAATTGGTTAAACCACTACTACTATGTGGATCAAGCTACTATCAGCTCGCTATCTAGCGCCTGATTATGTACTTATCTAGCTCTTCCAAGTGTTCATGGTTCTGGGTCAATCATGATCGATATCTCAATGAGCATATCTCATCTTGACTCTTTATCATGGCGATATTTGATAAGAACTACAAGGCAAGCTCCCACTAGCGCCACACTCATCATATCTCATCTTAGCTTTTCACTAAGAAAACTAAGGCGATTATTCATGTGAGTGAATCAATCTCCAACTTGTTGACATCCCTTACATATTTATGTGTAAGTATGCAAATATATGACCATCATAAACTATGTATGAAAATATCTTTAGATATATAAATCCTTCAAACATAAATACAATGTCAAATGGCAAAGTACCATTAGTACATACATCAAATTCTACGCAAACCTAGAGCTCGAACATGAGCAAGATAAACATCTCTAGGAATGGGCTTAGTAAACGAATCAACTACCATCCTGTGCGTAGAAATGTACTTTAGGACCACCTCTTTCTTTGCCACAATGTCTCTCACAAACTGATGTTTGATTTCAATGTGTTTGGTCCTACCATGATACTTGGGGTCCTTCACATAACCAATACAAGCTTGACTATCACAATGAATAGTCACAGGACACGAAGCCTCTTTAGTGACTTGTAAGCTTTGTAAGAACCTCCTCAGCCATACAACTTTTTGAACTGATGCTGAACATGCAATGAACTCAGCTTCCATCGTGGACAAAGCTGTACAACTTTGTTTCTTGCTACTCCAAGTAATGGCACCATCACTTAGCAAGAAAGCGTATCCTGAAGTCGGTCTACGCTCATCTAAATCACCAGCCCAGTCGGCATCCGTATAGCCCGCGTAAATCACTTCCTTGATAACACAAAGAATAGTCCATAGTACCTTTCAAGTATCTAATGATCCTCTTCACCGCCATCCAGTGTTTCTTCCCGGGGTTTGACTGGTAACGACTTACCAAGCCAACAACATAACAAATATCCGGCCGGGTACAGATCATAGCGTACATCAAACTTCCCACATCACTAGAGTATGAGACTCCTTCCATCTCCTTTTTCTCATTATCGGTTTTAGGGCACATATCAAGGCTTAGGCCTTCACCTTTTGCGATTGGAGTATCAATGGGATTACAATCATGCAGCTTAAACCTTTCGAGGATTGTACGAATATATGACTCTTGTGAAAGAGCAAATAATTTCCTCGATCGGTCTCGGTGTATCTTAACACCAAGTACATAATCAACTTCTCCCATATCTTTCATCTCAAAATGAGATGATAACCATTGCTTAATGGTTACTAGAAACACCATATCGTTTCCAACCAACAAGATGTCATCAACATATAGAGACAGAATTACAAAGGACTGTCCTATGCTCTTGACATAGACACAATGGTATTCGTTAATCATCGTAAACTCATAAGATGTTATAGCTCGATGAAAACGAAGATACCATTACATAAAAGATTGTTTTAGACCATATACTGAACGTTTGAGCTTACAAATGTGACGCCCGTGAACCATTTTTGTGAAAAATGGAGGGGCTGTCGATCGACAGGGCTCTTAAGGATTGTCGATCGACAGGGTTCTTAAGGGCTGTTGATCGACACACCTAGTGTCTGTCGATGGACAGGTACCTAAATTGGTCGGTTTTCTGGTTCGATTTAAGTCGTTCAATTGGTCCGGGCCGGTTTGGGGAAACCGTAGGGCTTCATATTTAAGGATTTTTTGCTGCATTTGAGCGAACCAAAGTCCCAAAAATCAGCAGACAAAGTTTGAGAGGAGTTCTCTGGTTCCTGTGAGTTTCTGTGGATTAGGGTTTCGTTTCTTGAGTGATTTGGAGTGGATTTTCGTGGTGATTGTCGTGGATTTCGTGTCTAGCCTCAATTCTACTAGTTTCTATCCGATTAATTCAAGGTGAGTGCGTGACCATGGCTTCTGGGCTGGTGGATTCGTTAGGGTTGGTTGGTGATAGGTTTGGAACTTGTGTTTTGTTCTTGTGATGTTTGATTGAGATTGTGGATTGTGTTTGTTGCGTGTGAATTGTGATTTTCGTGCAGGTTTCGTGTCGACGCAGAGGAGAAATCGATCCGAGAAGATAATGATCGATTTCCCATGAATCTGCGAAGGCCTGTCGATCGACAACCATTAGGTGTGTCGATCGACAGACCAACACGAGGCTGTCGATCGACACCTAGAGATTGTGTTGATCGACAAGTATGCGAGGTGCTGTCGATCGACACATAGAGGTTGTGTCGATCGACATGTATGTGAGGTGCTGTCGATCGACACCTAGAGGGTGCGTCGATCGACAAGCACATACAGAAGGTGTCAATCGACACCTAGTGGTAGTGTCGATTGACAACCACTGGGTGTGTCGATCGACAGACCAACACGAGGCTGTCGATCAAAACCTAGAGGTTGTGTCGATCGACAGGTATGCGAGGTGCTGTCGATCGACATCTAGAGGTTGTGTCGATCGACAGGTATGTGAGGTGCTGTCGATCGGCACCTAGAGGGTGTGTCGATCGACAGGCACATGCAGAAGGTGTCGATCGACAGCCTGTCTGGTTGGCTGTGGTTGAGCCTTTGTCTTGTGTTTGCTTGCTGATTGTTGTATGTTTGCCTGAGCGGATCCATTGTGCCTGAGTGCGCAGTCGTAGATGGGATGACCGTCTCACTGGGTATTTATGATAATACTCACACATCTCTTTTTTCCAAGTGATGCAGGTAAAGGCAAATTGTGATCGTGGAATCATGGCAACGAAGAGGGAGATGATCTAGGGTCTCGAGTTGGGTGTTTTCTGTTGTTTCCATTTTTCGTTTTAGAACGGCAGTTAGGTTGCTGGTTTTGTGAAACCTTTGATTTGGAATTTGTTGTTGAACCGGTTTAGCTATTTTAATAGAATTAATTGTTTGGTTTAATTGTTTAACTTATCCGCTGTTATTGTATTGTTGCTTGGTTGTTGTTTTCAGTTTGGTATCAGAGCCCTTACGGTTTTAGGACGGGCTAGAACTGTTAGGATTGTAATTTGGTAAATTTGCAATTCTGTGAGTTTAGGGGTTCTAGATCATCTTCCTTCGAGCCTTCAAAGAGATTCCACGGTAAGTGTGTTTTGTGTTTGGTTTGTTGTTCTTTAGTGCTTAGCTTGTGTACAGTAGTGGTGCATGGAGTTGGCTAGAGGCACTAGAGAATGTGGCCGTGGGGGCCGGGGTGACTGTGGAGGTCAGGATGGTGGTCGGGGACCAGTGAGTGAGTCGGCTGGGAATGCGGCTCAAGGTTCCATGTTTGAGACTGTGACAGATCCGTAGACGTATCAGGAGGGTCTGTGTATTAGTGCGAGTGCCAGTGGGAGTGCCTGTGTGAGAGCCGGTGTGAGGGCTGTGGGGCCAGGGCTGGTAGTCGAGCTGGTGCTGGATTGACCCGCTGTTCGGGTGCGCCCACATGAGGAGTCCAAATGGCAAGTTGATCGTTTGACAGATCTGTTACAGTAGTTGGGGTGGCGGGCACTAGTGAGTGAGTTGCCGGGAGTGCGGCTCAGAGTGTTGCGCATGTGGCTGAGAGTGATCCGTAGACACTTCAAGACGGCTTGAGCGCCATTTAGACTGCCAGCGTGCAGCCAAGTGTGAGCGCCAGTGTGAGGGCTGGTAGGGATAGTGTGGTCCCAGGTTGGCTGCCGGGGGCCGGTGTGGGTCCTCGTGAGGTTGGTAGTGCGGGTGCGCCCGCAGGTGGGGCTCAAGGTCAAGATGATCGTCTAGCGGATTGGCTTCAACAGTTATGGGAGCGGTTACCGAGTGCGGTGCTAGTTAAGCTTCGGTGATGCCACGAGTGGCAATTGTGTGGCTGATGTCTGCGGTTGTCGGTAGGGTTCCGTCTTATCTGCGGATAGGGGAACGGGTGCAGAGGATTGGTGTTGGATTCTTTACGAATGGTGTGTGGCAGCTAGGAGGGTTCAGGCAGAGTTGGCCTGGGCGGACTTTTGGGCAGAGTGTGATACCAAGTTCTTTCCTCGAGACGTTGCGGATCATTTATGGACGAGGTGTTTGGAATTGGATCTGTGCGAGAGATCAGTTCGTGGGTATGTTTTGGAGTTTAACCGACTCCTGGTTTATGTTGGTTCATGCCGGTAGGAGCATGGAGGGCGAGAAGGCCCAGGATGAGAGGTTTTTGAGAGGACTTCGATCAGATTGGGGACACGGTGCGGAGTGTCCATGTATGCTGTGAGAGCATAGTTGGTTGAGGCTGTTGGAGGCGTTGTCGAGGACTTGAGGGAGCAGGCTGTGGTGGTTAACCCTGCTGCTCAGTTTATTAAGTCTAGGCAGAAGCTGATACCTGGCATGGCGGCAAGCATGCACATGGATATAAGAGGAAGTGAGAGGATACTTCCAGGTGAAGTTGGAGTGGCCAAGGATGCTTTGGGTGTGGAAGCATGGGTCATGGTTGGCAAACTGGTTCGGGCTCTTAGCACAAGAGAGTGGTATTGAGACCTTGGTAGTGGGCAGTAGTGAGTCCCACGTGTAGTTTGAGTCTGGAGCCTCACTGCTTAATCACTCCGGAGCGTGCTGAGTGGAGTGGTATCCGGAGTGACGCGGGTTAGTGGACTGGACCGGTTATTGGTTGCTGGAGGGAAGTTTCTAGCCACTCATGGCCGGGTGAAAGATGTGGAAGTTTTGGTAGCGGGCGAGTTGATGCTTGCAGACTTGGTGATCAGTCCGGTGGAGTTGTACGATGTTATCCTGGGTGTGGATTGGTCAATCGGTACAGAGTTCATTTGGATTGTCACTAGGGTCGAGTGGTATTTGAACGTGAAGGTGGTAGGTTGGTTTATCAAGGAGTGAGACCGACCTTAGGTAGTCTTGTGATCTCTCTTGTCCAGGCTGAGGCGATGATTGAGAGAGGTTGCAAGGCTTACTTGGCCACGATTGTAATGCTGGAGGCTGTTGGTGGGGTTGCTGTGAGAGATATTCGGGTTGTTCAGGACTGTGAGGATGTCTTTCAATCGTTGTAGAGATTGCCATCGTCGCGGTCGGATCCTTTCACGACTAAGTTAGAGTCTGGGACGACGCCGTTATCTAAGGCACCTTACAGGATGGCTCCAGCAGAGTTGAAGGAGCTGATGAGGCAGCTAGAGGATTTGTTGGAGTAAGGTTTCCTTCGGTCGAGTACTTCACCGTGGGGAGAACCGGTGTGGTTTGTCAGGAGGAATTGTGTTAGTTCCCGGTTGTGCTTCGATAAGCGAGGGCTTAACCGAGTCACTATGAAGAAACATGTAGCGTCTTCCGAGAATTGATAAGTTGTTGAATCAATTGTGAGAGGCTACTTGATTCTTCAAGGTTGACTTGGCATCCGGTTATCACCAGATTTCTACCGTTGAGGCAGATGTCACGAAGACGGCTTTGAGGACTCGGTACATGCATTTTTTTTAAGTTAGTGGTGATGCCTTTCGGGTTGACGAATGCACTAGTTGCGTTTATCAGGTTGATGAGCGAAGCCTTTCAGGAGTATCTGGATGAGTTCGTGATTAACTTCATTGATGGCATAATGGTGTATTCAAAGAGTCCTGGGGAGCATGAGCAAGGAGATGGCAGTTTTGGGGAAGTTGCAAGAGCAGAAGCTGTTGGCTAGGTTGAGCAAGTGCAGTTTCTGGCAAGGGAATGAGTTTTTCAGGGTCTTACTGTTTCTGCAGATAGAGTTTCTGTGGATCTAGTGAGATGCAATCTATCTGAGATTTGGCCTAGACCGAGGAATGCAACTAAGAGTAGTAGTTTTCTCGGGTTGGCAGGTTATTTCAAGAGTTGCATCAAAAGACTTTTGCGAGTGTGACTCAATCTATGACCAAGCAGTTACAGGTGTAGGTTCTTTTGTGTGGTCTTGGGATTTGAGGCGGAAGTGATGGGTGGAGTTGTAGCAGATTGAGGTCTGTTATAGTTTACCATCGTGGTGAACTTAACTGGAGGTGGATGCTTTTGGTCGGAGGCGGTATGCTTTGGCTGAAGAGCAAGATGTGAAGGTATGGTGAGTGAGATTTATACGTTGAGGTTGTGTGTGTTATCTCACGAGAGCCGTTGGGGTTGGAGACCGTTAATCAGGCAAACCTTTTGAGCAGGCTTCGAGTAGCTCAGGAGAAGGATCGGGGTTGGTGGATTCTTCTAAGGTTGAAGCTTTTGGTTATAGGGTCTCGGCGATTGGAACTCTCTTAGGGCACGGGTGAGTCTGTGTGCCTAAGGATGAGGGTTGAGGCAGGAGATTTCTGGGAGAGGCTCATGTGAGCATGTTTTTCTCTATTCATCCGGAAGCGACAAGAGGCACAGTGATCGGAAACGGTACTATCTCTGAGTCGGGATGAAGAAGGACGTGGCTAACTAGGTCGCAGCTTTCGGTAAGTTGCTAGTTGGTGATGGTTGTTTACCCATTCCAGAGGGGAAGTGGGGCATGTTTTCCTTGGATATTGCGGCAAGATTGCCAGTTTCCTGGACTCATGTTGTTATTTGAGTGACTGCGGATCGTCTGTCTATGTTAACACATTTTCTTACCATAAACCGAGGGAGCAACGGTTATGGTTATGAGAATTGTGAGTGGGTTGTTGAGGTTGCTTGGAGTGCCGGCGAGTTTGTGTCAGACAGAGATCCGAGGTGCACTTCTGAAATTGAGAAAGCTTTGAGTTCAGTAGTGGTATGGCTCCTTTTGAGGTGTTGGACGGGAGGCCATGTCGCACACCTTATGCTAGACCCAAGTGGGGGAGAGGAGCATATATAGTGATGATTTTGTTCAGCAAAGCAAACGATGGAGAAGATCCATGTTGTGAACTGAACATGAAATAGACTTTTGATCTGCCGGGAATGGTGCGATGAGAGGAGAATGAGTTGGAGTTTATGGGGAAGTTAGAGCGTATCCCAGAGTGGAGATGTTGCAGGGTTCTGTCAGATCCATCGCAGAGGGTAAGCTTAGTCGGGGGTTTTCGATTCGTTCCGGGTGTTGGAGCGAGTGGGACCGGTGCTTATCGTTTGGGACTACCTCAGATCATGCAGAACTTTAGTGAGTGTTCCATGTGTCGAAGCTCAAGATGTGTTTACATGGGTCTTGAGAGGTAGTGGTAAGGATTCCTGCAGATCTTAAGTTGTTGGCGGTTGAGTTGAGGCCGGTAAAGATCCTTGAGAGAAGTGTCAAGATCTTGCGCCGGGAAAGGGTGCCGTTGTCGAGAGTCTTGTGGGACTGTGACGGTGTCCAGGAAGAGACTAGGAACCAGAGGTTAAGATGAGATAAGGTTCGACGGTGGTTTGCGAAGCAAGCGATGAAGTGAACTGGGTCTCATGGGTTCCAGTGTCTAGTTTGGTATTGATCACCGGGTGTGGTGATATGGTTGGAATTATGTATTTTCGTTGGAGCTGAAACGATTATGACATTCTTCCAAGAGCCATCCACTTGACATCGCACTTGGGACCTATTCAAAGACATCACATGGGGTACCTCACGTATGATAATCTCTGTTTCATCCACTCTTAATTGAGCTGCCAGCCATTCTTGACAATCACTAATCGCCGTGTTGAAAACATCACGTACATCCGCCTCTACGCCTGTAAACACTCTTTTATTTCGTGCAAATATAAGAAAATTTCTATGACAATGCTCTCTTTTCGTGAAGTTACGAACGAAAAGGCGAGATCTTAAAAAATTCCTTGAGTTTCGTATGGTAGAAGACATAAACATATGGAAATTTTGTATGAGTTGCGCAACTCATCTACTCTGAAGTGGCAGCATAAAGCATGATCGTGGCTGAAGCTTTCTAGGTTTGTTTAATAACTAAAAATTTGCCTCCGTGATGGTCTCGTTAATAGAAAATCCATAGGTGCATAGGAAAAAATAGTATCTTTGTTGGATTGATTTAACATATGAGTAATTATGATTAATCCGCGGATTATCAGTCTACACCGTGATGGTTTTTTTCGCGGATTTTGGGCGGGCTGGTCCGCGGCGGCCTTCAGTACTAAAAGTTAAAATCCTAATCCAAACCGTTTAAGATTTACGGATTCGCGGATCGAACCGAAAATTAATATTTTAATCGGTAAAACGTTTTGTTAGTGTCCACAATTAATTTTTAGGAGCCATAAATATACCTTAAAGTTCATTACCAGAAATAAAAATAGAGTAATAATTTAGAGATTAAAACAACTTCAAAAACAAAAACAAAAGAGCTAGAAAAGTATCAAGTAATGCAGAAGTAACTTCAAAAACAAAATAACTAAAAAGTATCAAGTAACAAATTGAAAAAATAACTTCATGAATTTGAAAGTAAGAGAAGTAGCTAAGATGTTTTTTCTTCTACGTGAATTTTTTTTGTTTTTTGTTTTTTATGAATCCTCGGTAAAGTCCGCAAACCGATTATATTAATTCGCTATGTATTGCAACTGCGGAGGACTAATCCGCTGATTGGCTGTTATAATATGAGCCGGATTATAATCTGCGGGCTTAATCCGAATTGACAGCTCTACATATGAGGGTTAAACAAATGAGTTTCCATAAAAAAAACAAAATGAAGTTGGCTGTAAAGAAGAGAAAGAATGATGCGGTTTTCTATAAGACTTCTATTTTTGATTCTTCTCTTTTTTGTTGAAATGTTAAGTTTATTTATCAACAAAAAAGGTTTCAATCTTTAGACCTTAAAGAATCCTAAAGAAGTTACATAGTTTAGTTTTTGACATAGCTTAAGACGCAAGGCAGTACACCCTTAAAGTCTTTTGTTTATAACAAGATTTGCAGCCATCTCTCTATCAACTCCTCATCATCGTCGCTTGGTGGGCTCGAGGGAAGCGAGTGTAGTCTGAGTAGCACCTCCTTGTGAATGATCCTTGCAAGAGTCAACGGTGTGGATGAGCCTCGCTGGTGACGCCTTCCATTTCTCTCCCTCCAAAACCAAGATTCTTCTATTTGTTTAAACAAAAGATACAAAGTTACTTAAAAATGCGAAACAAAATGCAACATAGAATTTGAGGGAATGAAACGTGAGGACACTTTGTTCATACAAATCATGAAATGAAACAAAGCACAACCTCTGTCAAAGTACAAGCAGAATAAAACAACCTCCCTTTTATTTGTTGGAAATAAATTAGATAAGCAAACGTAGAAAAGAATTGGTCAAACCAATTAATCTAATCTTGGTGATTTGGTTTCTTTAATCGATAGATGTTAGTTTAGCTTTGGACGATTGTTGCTTCAAGAAAAACTGATTTCCAACTGAGACAATTTTTTTCAATTCGCATCCTCCTCCAACAAGCTTCACCACTGCACCAGAACTTTGATGATGTCCTCTTTCGAGAATGCACTAAGAGCATCCTCAGTGTTGAGATACTCTTGGAGTCTATTGAATATAGTTTTTTAATCAGTTTCATTATTTATTTAATTTTTTGAAATTATTAAAATAGTATGCAACCAATCAAAATAAGCACACATGTGGTTGGCCTAGGTATCTCCTAAAGTTCAAAACCGTTTTATCAAATGAAAAAAATCATTCCCTTTTTCTTTCTTTTCCTACTTTTTTTTTATTTTATAATTTTTATTTGGTGAGAAACCCTTCTACATACCCCCCGATGGTGATGCTCTCATGATACAAATTGAGAATTCCATTGTTACGCATCAGACGCAGCTCCCTTATGGCTAGAGGGGGTGTGATTGATTCATTTCTTATGTAACAAAAACGTGAAATACATAATGAATAAGAGTATCTTTAGGGATTGTAAGGCGATAAGCCACTACAACTGATATGAGCTCCATTTGAAATGATCCAACGTAATGGCGTGGCAGCTTCTGACTCTGAGATGTCAGACGGAACAACGTATTTGTTTTTAAGACCGAATGTGAATCAAGACCATGACAATCACCAACTTTGAACTCAATGTCTATGTGTTTGGCATTAGTCATTTGTTTCATACGATTTTTGGTAGTGTTGAGGTGATGTTTTGTTTCTGATTATGTAATAGCTCATCTCTTGATGCTAATTGTCCATCAAGTTCTTCCAATTATCATGGATACTGTCTCATACACGGGAACAATTGCAAATTTCTTTATAGCGTTTTGATTTATATAGATGGAAATGTTAAACTTATATGCGGAAGCGTTAAACCGGAATACATGCCTTGGCCGGTTTGATGACGAATTTGGTTCGGATTCGATTTGGAATTGACGCAGGAGTCGGGGCTGAGATCACGAACGGAAATCAACCACTAGCCACCGTTCAAGTGCCCTTCTGGTTGATCTCTCGAACCTTTCTCTCTCTAGAACGTTTTACTCTCTCTCTCTACAATTTTCTCTTGTAACTGTGGGCAGTTACTGTCTTACTTGTGTCTCACGTCTATTACAAATGTCTCTTTTATTGAAAAAGACATGAGTAGCTACAAGAAGAAGAGACATGCCGTTTGGGAAGAGTTATGATGATTAATATCTCATAACTATTCAGTAATTAAACCGGTTCGGTATATTCCCAAATCATGGGCATAAACCAACATCTCCCACTCGCACATGATATGGAGTATAACAAGTATTAGAGAATTTTGAGAGTTTAAGATCGAGAGTCACAACTCGGAAATCATACGCCAAATGAACCGTGCGACCCTTGCGAGTACACCTGCACTTGGGAGCTAAACTATGCACCTGTTAAGGATACATAACTGCTATAACCCTAAATAAAATATTTGCATTTCTGCATATCTCGCCGTTCCCCAAACTTATTCGTGTTTTACATCAATCTCAACATATCTTATCCCTATAGCATATGTTAGATATTTCACATCATGTGTTCACTATATTTAAACTCCAATTGAGCGATATAGTGGCTGGCCAGCAAACACATATGTCAATGTAAAACCGAATAGTTTTCCCTTCCGTACTCATGTCCATCTGTTCCAAACTAACCGCTTTCCTAGCATGTCCCATAAGGCTAATTATTCCATCACCATCAGAATACATACTAAAGTAGCGAACATAAGCTTATTCCTTCAAGAACATAGACGAAGGTTCAAGGGTAACCACTTGAAACCATAATAAGGTTAATAGGAACTCACATTGCGAGTGATGGAGATTACAAATAAAATATCATTTGCTTCCTATATGGTTGTACTAGCACATGTGGTATGACTCACATGTCATAGTAGTTAACTCCTTTTTAAAGAGCATATGTCAATTGGTTAAACCACTACTACTATGTGGATCAAGCTACTATCAGCTCGCTATCTAGCGCCTGATTATGTACTTATCTAGCTCTTCCAAGTGTTCATGGTTCTGGGTCAATCATGATCGATATCTCAATGAGCATATCTCATCTTGACTCTTTATCATGGCGATATTTGATAAGAACTACAAGGCAAGCTCCCACTAGCGCCACACTCATCATATCTCATCTTAGCTTTTCACTAAGAAAACTAAGGCGATTATTCATGTGAGTGAATCAATCTCCAACTTGTTGACATCCCTTACATATTTATGTGTAAGTATGCAAATATATGACCATCATAAACTATGTATGAAAATATCTTTAGATATATAAATCCTTCAAACATAAATACAATGTCAAATGGCAAAGTACCATTAGTACATACATCAAATTCTACGCAAACCTAGAGCTCGAACATGAGCAAGATAAACATCTCTAGGAATGGGCTTAGTAAACGAATCAACTACCATCCTGTGCGTAGAAATGTACTTTAGGACCACCTCTTTCTTTGCCACAATGTCTCTCACAAACTGATGTTTGATTTCAATGTGTTTGGTCCTACCATGATACTTGGGGTCCTTCACATAACCAATACAAGCTTGACTATCACAATGAATAGTCACAGGACACGAAGCCTCTTTAGTGACTTGTAAGCTTTGTAAGAACCTCCTCAGCCATACAACTTTTTGAACTGATGCTGAACATGCAATGAACTCAGCTTCCATCGTGGACAAAGCTGTACAACTTTGTTTCTTGCTACTCCAAGTAATGGCACCATCACTTAGCAAGAAAGCGTATCCTGAAGTCGGTCTACGCTCATCTAAATCACCAGCCCAGTCGGCATCCGTATAGCCCGCGTAAATCACTTCCTTGATAACACAAAGAATAGTCCATAGTACCTTTCAAGTATCTAATGATCCTCTTCACCGCCATCCAGTGTTTCTTCCCGGGGTTTGACTGGTAACGACTTACCAAGCCAACAACATAACAAATATCCGGCCGGGTACAGATCATAGCGTACATCAAACTTCCCACATCACTAGAGTATGAGACTCCTTCCATCTCCTTTTTCTCATTATCGGTTTTAGGGCACATATCAAGGCTTAGGCCTTCACCTTTTGCGATTGGAGTATCAATGGGATTACAATCATGCAGCTTAAACCTTTCGAGGATTGTACGAATATATGACTCTTGTGAAAGAGCAAATAATTTCCTCGATCGGTCTCGGTGTATCTTAACACCAAGTACATAATCAACTTCTCCCATATCTTTCATCTCAAAATGAGATGATAACCATTGCTTAATGGTTACTAGAAACACCATATCGTTTCCAACCAACAAGATGTCATCAACATATAGAGACAGAATTACAAAGGACTGTCCTATGCTCTTGACATAGACACAATGGTATTCGTTAATCATCGTAAACTCATAAGATGTTATAGCTCGATGAAAACGAAGATACCATTACATAAAAGATTGTTTTAGACCATATACTGAACGTTTGAGCTTACAAATGTGACGCCCGTGAACCATTTTTGTGAAAAATGGAGGGGCTGTCGATCGACAGGGCTCTTAAGGATTGTCGATCGACAGGGTTCTTAAGGGCTGTTGATCGACACACCTAGTGTCTGTCGATGGACAGGTACCTAAATTGGTCGGTTTTCTGGTTCGATTTAAGTCGTTCAATTGGTCCGGGCCGGTTTGGGGAAACCGTAGGGCTTCATATTTAAGGATTTTTTGCTGCATTTGAGCGAACCAAAGTCCCAAAAATCAGCAGACAAAGTTTGAGAGGAGTTCTCTGGTTCCTGTGAGTTTCTGTGGATTAGGGTTTCGTTTCTTGAGTGATTTGGAGTGGATTTTCGTGGTGATTGTCGTGGATTTCGTGTCTAGCCTCAATTCTACTAGTTTCTATCCGATTAATTCAAGGTGAGTGCGTGACCATGGCTTCTGGGCTGGTGGATTCGTTAGGGTTGGTTGGTGATAGGTTTGGAACTTGTGTTTTGTTCTTGTGATGTTTGATTGAGATTGTGGATTGTGTTTGTTGCGTGTGAATTGTGATTTTCGTGCAGGTTTCGTGTCGACGCAGAGGAGAAATCGATCCGAGAAGATAATGATCGATTTCCCATGAATCTGCGAAGGCCTGTCGATCGACAACCATTAGGTGTGTCGATCGACAGACCAACACGAGGCTGTCGATCGACACCTAGAGATTGTGTTGATCGACAAGTATGCGAGGTGCTGTCGATCGACACATAGAGGTTGTGTCGATCGACATGTATGTGAGGTGCTGTCGATCGACACCTAGAGGGTGCGTCGATCGACAAGCACATACAGAAGGTGTCAATCGACACCTAGTGGTAGTGTCGATTGACAACCACTGGGTGTGTCGATCGACAGACCAACACGAGGCTGTCGATCAAAACCTAGAGGTTGTGTCGATCGACAGGTATGCGAGGTGCTGTCGATCGACATCTAGAGGTTGTGTCGATCGACAGGTATGTGAGGTGCTGTCGATCGGCACCTAGAGGGTGTGTCGATCGACAGGCACATGCAGAAGGTGTCGATCGACAGCCTGTCTGGTTGGCTGTGGTTGAGCCTTTGTCTTGTGTTTGCTTGCTGATTGTTGTATGTTTGCCTGAGCGGATCCATTGTGCCTGAGTGCGCAGTCGTAGATGGGATGACCGTCTCACTGGGTATTTATGATAATACTCACACATCTCTTTTTTCCAAGTGATGCAGGTAAAGGCAAATTGTGATCGTGGAATCATGGCAACGAAGAGGGAGATGATCTAGGGTCTCGAGTTGGGTGTTTTCTGTTGTTTCCATTTTTCGTTTTAGAACGGCAGTTAGGTTGCTGGTTTTGTGAAACCTTTGATTTGGAATTTGTTGTTGAACCGGTTTAGCTATTTTAATAGAATTAATTGTTTGGTTTAATTGTTTAACTTATCCGCTGTTATTGTATTGTTGCTTGGTTGTTGTTTTCAGTTTGGTATCAGAGCCCTTACGGTTTTAGGACGGGCTAGAACTGTTAGGATTGTAATTTGGTAAATTTGCAATTCTGTGAGTTTAGGGGTTCTAGATCATCTTCCTTCGAGCCTTCAAAGAGATTCCACGGTAAGTGTGTTTTGTGTTTGGTTTGTTGTTCTTTAGTGCTTAGCTTGTGTACAGTAGTGGTGCATGGAGTTGGCTAGAGGCACTAGAGAATGTGGCCGTGGGGGCCGGGGTGACTGTGGAGGTCAGGATGGTGGTCGGGGACCAGTGAGTGAGTCGGCTGGGAATGCGGCTCAAGGTTCCATGTTTGAGACTGTGACAGATCCGTAGACGTATCAGGAGGGTCTGTGTATTAGTGCGAGTGCCAGTGGGAGTGCCTGTGTGAGAGCCGGTGTGAGGGCTGTGGGGCCAGGGCTGGTAGTCGAGCTGGTGCTGGATTGACCCGCTGTTCGGGTGCGCCCACATGAGGAGTCCAAATGGCAAGTTGATCGTTTGACAGATCTGTTACAGTAGTTGGGGTGGCGGGCACTAGTGAGTGAGTTGCCGGGAGTGCGGCTCAGAGTGTTGCGCATGTGGCTGAGAGTGATCCGTAGACACTTCAAGACGGCTTGAGCGCCATTTAGACTGCCAGCGTGCAGCCAAGTGTGAGCGCCAGTGTGAGGGCTGGTAGGGATAGTGTGGTCCCAGGTTGGCTGCCGGGGGCCGGTGTGGGTCCTCGTGAGGTTGGTAGTGCGGGTGCGCCCGCAGGTGGGGCTCAAGGTCAAGATGATCGTCTAGCGGATTGGCTTCAACAGTTATGGGAGCGGTTACCGAGTGCGGTGCTAGTTAAGCTTCGGTGATGCCACGAGTGGCAATTGTGTGGCTGATGTCTGCGGTTGTCGGTAGGGTTCCGTCTTATCTGCGGATAGGGGAACGGGTGCAGAGGATTGGTGTTGGATTCTTTACGAATGGTGTGTGGCAGCTAGGAGGGTTCAGGCAGAGTTGGCCTGGGCGGACTTTTGGGCAGAGTGTGATACCAAGTTCTTTCCTCGAGACGTTGCGGATCATTTATGGACGAGGTGTTTGGAATTGGATCTGTGCGAGAGATCAGTTCGTGGGTATGTTTTGGAGTTTAACCGACTCCTGGTTTATGTTGGTTCATGCCGGTAGGAGCATGGAGGGCGAGAAGGCCCAGGATGAGAGGTTTTTGAGAGGACTTCGATCAGATTGGGGACACGGTGCGGAGTGTCCATGTATGCTGTGAGAGCATAGTTGGTTGAGGCTGTTGGAGGCGTTGTCGAGGACTTGAGGGAGCAGGCTGTGGTGGTTAACCCTGCTGCTCAGTTTATTAAGTCTAGGCAGAAGCTGATACCTGGCATGGCGGCAAGCATGCACATGGATATAAGAGGAAGTGAGAGGATACTTCCAGGTGAAGTTGGAGTGGCCAAGGATGCTTTGGGTGTGGAAGCATGGGTCATGGTTGGCAAACTGGTTCGGGCTCTTAGCACAAGAGAGTGGTATTGAGACCTTGGTAGTGGGCAGTAGTGAGTCCCACGTGTAGTTTGAGTCTGGAGCCTCACTGCTTAATCACTCCGGAGCGTGCTGAGTGGAGTGGTATCCGGAGTGACGCGGGTTAGTGGACTGGACCGGTTATTGGTTGCTGGAGGGAAGTTTCTAGCCACTCATGGCCGGGTGAAAGATGTGGAAGTTTTGGTAGCGGGCGAGTTGATGCTTGCAGACTTGGTGATCAGTCCGGTGGAGTTGTACGATGTTATCCTGGGTGTGGATTGGTCAATCGGTACAGAGTTCATTTGGATTGTCACTAGGGTCGAGTGGTATTTGAACGTGAAGGTGGTAGGTTGGTTTATCAAGGAGTGAGACCGACCTTAGGTAGTCTTGTGATCTCTCTTGTCCAGGCTGAGGCGATGATTGAGAGAGGTTGCAAGGCTTACTTGGCCACGATTGTAATGCTGGAGGCTGTTGGTGGGGTTGCTGTGAGAGATATTCGGGTTGTTCAGGACTGTGAGGATGTCTTTCAATCGTTGTAGAGATTGCCATCGTCGCGGTCGGATCCTTTCACGACTAAGTTAGAGTCTGGGACGACGCCGTTATCTAAGGCACCTTACAGGATGGCTCCAGCAGAGTTGAAGGAGCTGATGAGGCAGCTAGAGGATTTGTTGGAGTAAGGTTTCCTTCGGTCGAGTACTTCACCGTGGGGAGAACCGGTGTGGTTTGTCAGGAGGAATTGTGTTAGTTCCCGGTTGTGCTTCGATAAGCGAGGGCTTAACCGAGTCACTATGAAGAAACATGTAGCGTCTTCCGAGAATTGATAAGTTGTTGAATCAATTGTGAGAGGCTACTTGATTCTTCAAGGTTGACTTGGCATCCGGTTATCACCAGATTTCTACCGTTGAGGCAGATGTCACGAAGACGGCTTTGAGGACTCGGTACATGCATTTTTTTTAAGTTAGTGGTGATGCCTTTCGGGTTGACGAATGCACTAGTTGCGTTTATCAGGTTGATGAGCGAAGCCTTTCAGGAGTATCTGGATGAGTTCGTGATTAACTTCATTGATGGCATAATGGTGTATTCAAAGAGTCCTGGGGAGCATGAGCAAGGAGATGGCAGTTTTGGGGAAGTTGCAAGAGCAGAAGCTGTTGGCTAGGTTGAGCAAGTGCAGTTTCTGGCAAGGGAATGAGTTTTTCAGGGTCTTACTGTTTCTGCAGATAGAGTTTCTGTGGATCTAGTGAGATGCAATCTATCTGAGATTTGGCCTAGACCGAGGAATGCAACTAAGAGTAGTAGTTTTCTCGGGTTGGCAGGTTATTTCAAGAGTTGCATCAAAAGACTTTTGCGAGTGTGACTCAATCTATGACCAAGCAGTTACAGGTGTAGGTTCTTTTGTGTGGTCTTGGGATTTGAGGCGGAAGTGATGGGTGGAGTTGTAGCAGATTGAGGTCTGTTATAGTTTACCATCGTGGTGAACTTAACTGGAGGTGGATGCTTTTGGTCGGAGGCGGTATGCTTTGGCTGAAGAGCAAGATGTGAAGGTATGGTGAGTGAGATTTATACGTTGAGGTTGTGTGTGTTATCTCACGAGAGCCGTTGGGGTTGGAGACCGTTAATCAGGCAAACCTTTTGAGCAGGCTTCGAGTAGCTCAGGAGAAGGATCGGGGTTGGTGGATTCTTCTAAGGTTGAAGCTTTTGGTTATAGGGTCTCGGCGATTGGAACTCTCTTAGGGCACGGGTGAGTCTGTGTGCCTAAGGATGAGGGTTGAGGCAGGAGATTTCTGGGAGAGGCTCATGTGAGCATGTTTTTCTCTATTCATCCGGAAGCGACAAGAGGCACAGTGATCGGAAACGGTACTATCTCTGAGTCGGGATGAAGAAGGACGTGGCTAACTAGGTCGCAGCTTTCGGTAAGTTGCTAGTTGGTGATGGTTGTTTACCCATTCCAGAGGGGAAGTGGGGCATGTTTTCCTTGGATATTGCGGCAAGATTGCCAGTTTCCTGGACTCATGTTGTTATTTGAGTGACTGCGGATCGTCTGTCTATGTTAACACATTTTCTTACCATAAACCGAGGGAGCAACGGTTATGGTTATGAGAATTGTGAGTGGGTTGTTGAGGTTGCTTGGAGTGCCGGCGAGTTTGTGTCAGACAGAGATCCGAGGTGCACTTCTGAAATTGAGAAAGCTTTGAGTTCAGTAGTGGTATGGCTCCTTTTGAGGTGTTGGACGGGAGGCCATGTCGCACACCTTATGCTAGACCCAAGTGGGGGAGAGGAGCATATATAGTGATGATTTTGTTCAGCAAAGCAAACGATGGAGAAGATCCATGTTGTGAACTGAACATGAAATAGACTTTTGATCTGCCGGGGAATGGTGCCGATGAGAGGAGAATGAGTTGGAGTTTATGGGGAAGTTAGAGCGTATCCCAGAGTGGAGATGTTGCAGGGTTCTGTCAGATCCATCGCAGAGGGTAAGCTTAGTCGGGGGTTTTCGATTCGTTCCGGGTGTTGGAGCGAGTGGGACCGGTGCTTATCGTTTGGGACTACCTCAGATCATGCAGAACTTTAGTGAGTGTTCCATGTGTCGAAGCTCAAGATGTGTTTACATGGGTCTTGAGAGGTAGTGGTAAGGATTCCTGCAGATCTTAAGTTGTTGGCGGTTGAGTTGAGGCCGGTAAAGATCCTTGAGAGAAGTGTCAAGATCTTGCGCCGGGAAAGGGTGCCGTTGTCGAGAGTCTTGTGGGACTGTGACGGTGTCCAGGAAGAGACTAGGGAACCAGAGGTTAAGATGAGATAAGGTTCGACGGTGGTTTGCGAAGCAAGCGATGAAGTGAACTGGGTCTCATGGGTTCCAGTGTCTAGTTTGGTATTGATCACCGGGTGTGGTGATATGGTTGGAATTATGTATTTTCGTTGGAGCTGAAACGATTATGACATTCTTCCAAGAGCCATCCACTTGACATCGCACTTGGGACCTATTCAAAGACATCACATGGGGTACCTCACGTATGATAATCTCTGTTTCATCCACTCTTAATTGAGCTGCCAGCCATTCTTGACAATCACTAATCGCCGTGTTGAAAACATCACGTACATCCGCCTCTACGCCTGTAAACACTCTTTTATTTCGTGCAAATATAAGAAAATTTCTATGACAATGCTCTCTTTTCGTGAAGTTACGAACGAAAAGGCGAGATCTTAAAAAATTCCTTGAGTTTCGTATGGTAGAAGACATAAACATATGGAAATTTTGTATGAGTTGCGCAACTCATCTACTCTGAAGTGGCAGCATAAAGCATGATCGTGGCTGAAGCTTTCTAGGTTTGTTTAATAACTAAAAATTTGCCTCCGTGATGGTCTCGTTAATAGAAAATCCATAGGTGCATAGGAAAAAATAGTATCTTTGTTGGATTGATTTAACATATGAGTAATTATGATTAATCCGCGGATTATCAGTCTACACCGTGATGGTTTTTTTCGCGGATTTTGGGCGGGCTGGTCCGCGGCGGCCTTCAGTACTAAAAGTTAAAATCCTAATCCAAACCGTTTAAGATTTACGGATTCGCGGATCGAACCGAAAATTAATATTTTAATCGGTAAAACGTTTTGTTAGTGTCCACAATTAATTTTTAGGAGCCATAAATATACCTTAAAGTTCATTACCAGAAATAAAAATAGAGTAATAATTTAGAGATTAAAAACAACTTCAAAAACAAAAACAAAAGAGCTAGAAAAGTATCAAGTAATGCAGAAGTAACTTCAAAAACAAAATAACTAAAAAGTATCAAGTAACAAATTGAAAAAATAACTTCATGAATTTGAAAGTAAGAGAAGTAGCTAAGATGTTTTTCTTCTACGTGAATTTTTTTGTTTTTTGTTTTTTATGAATCCTCGGTAAAGTCCGCAAACCGATTATATTAATTCGCTATGTATTGCAACTGCGGAGGACTAATCCGCTGATTGGCTGTTATAATATGAGCCGGATTATAATCTGCGGGCTTAATCCGAATTGACAGCTCTACATATGAGGGTTAAACAAATGAGTTTCCATAAAAAAAACAAAATGAAGTTGGCTGTAAAGAAGAGAAAGAATGATGCGGTTTCTATAAGACTTCTATTTTTGATTCTTCTCTTTTTTGTTGAAATGTTAAGTTTATTTATCAACAAAAAAGGTTTCAATCTTTAGACCTTAAAGAATCCTAAAGAAGTTACATAGTTTAGTTTTGACATAGCTTAAGACGCAAGGCAGTACACCCTTAAAGTCTTTTGTTTATAACAAGATTTGCAGCCATCTCTCTATCAACTCCTCATCATCGTCGCTTGGTGGGCTCGAGGGAAGCGAGTGTAGTCTGAGTAGCACCTCCTTGTGAATGATCCTTGCAAGAGTCAACGGTGTGGATGAGCCTCGCTGGTGACGCCTTCCATTTCTCTCCCTCCAAAACCAAGATTCTTCTATTTGTTTAAACAAAAGATACAAAGTTACTTAAAAATGCGAAACAAAATGCAACATAGAATTTGAGGGAATGAAACGTGAGGACACTTTGTTCATACAAATCATGAAATGAAACAAAGCACAACCTCTGTCAAAGTACAAGCAGAATAAAACAACCTCCCTTTTATTTGTTGGAAATAAATTAGATAAGCAAACGTAGAAAAGAATTGGTCAAACCAATTAATCTAATCTTGGTGATTTGGTTTCTTTAATCGATAGATGTTAGTTTAGCTTTGGACCGATTGTTGCTTCAAGAAAACTGATTTCCAACTGAGACAATTTTTTTCAATTCGCATCCTCCTCCAACAAGCTTCACCACTGCACCAGAACTTTGATGATGTCCTCTTTCGAGAATGCACTAAGAGCATCCTCAGTGTTGAGATACTCTTGGAGTCTATTGAATATAGTTTTTTAATCAGTTTCATTATTTATTTAATTTTTGAAATTATTAAAATAGTATGCAACCAATCAAATAAGCACACATGTGGTTGGCCTAGGTATCTCCTAAAGTTCAAAACCGTTTTATCAAATGAAAAAAATCATTCCCTTTTTCTTTCTTTTTCCTACTTTTTTTTTATTTTATAATTTTTATTTGGTGAGAAACCCTTCTACATACCCCCCCGATGGTGATGCTCTCATGATACAAATTGAGAATTCCATTGTTACGCATCAGACGCAGCTCCCTTATGGCTAGAGGGGGTGTGATTGATTCATTTCTTATGTAACAAAAACGTGAAATACATAATGAATAAGAGTATCTTTAGGGATTGTAAGGCGATAAGCCACTACACTGATATGAGCTCCATTTGAAATGATCCAACGTAATGGCGTGGCAGCTTCTGACTCTGAGATGTCAGACGGAACAACGTATTTTGTTTTTAAGACCGAATGTGAATCAAGACCATGACAATCACCAACTTTGAACTCAATGTCTATGTGTTTGGCATTAGTCATTTGTTTCATACGATTTTTGGTAGTGTTGAGGTGATGTTTTGTTTCTGATTATGTAATAGCTCATCTCTTGATGCTAATTGTCCATCAAGTTCTTCCAATTATCATGGATACTGTCTCATACACGGGAACAATTGCAAATTTCTTTATAGCGTTTTGATTTATATAGATGGAAATGTTAAACTTATATGCGGAAGCGTTAAACCGGAATACATGCCTTGGCCGGTTTGATGACGAATTTGGTTCGGATTCGATTTGGAATTGACGCAGGAGTCGGGGCTGAGATCACGAACGGAAATCAACCACTAGCCACCGTTCAAGTGCCCTTCTGGTTGATCTCTCGAACCTTTCTCTCTCTAGAACGTTTTACTCTCTCTCTCTACAATTTTCTCTTGTAACTGTGGGCAGTTACCTGTCTTACTTGTGTCTCACGTCTATTACAAATGTCTCTTTTATTGAAAAAGACATGAGTAGCTACAAGAAGAAGAGACATGCCGTTTGGGAAGAGTTATGATGATTAATATCTCATAACTATTCAGTAATTAAACCGGTTCGGTATATTCCCAAATCATGGGCATAAACCAACATCTCCCACTCGCACATGATATGGAGTATAACAAGTATTAGAGAATTTTGAGAGTTTAAGATCGAGAGTCACAACTCGGAAATCATACGCCAAATGAACCGTGCGACCCTTGCGAGTACACCTGCACTTGGGAGCTAAACTATGCACCTGTTAAGGATACATAACTGCTATAACCCTAAATAAAATATTTGCATTTCTGCATATCTCGCCGTTCCCCAAACTTATTCGTGTTTTACATCAATCTCAACATATCTTATCCCTATAGCATATGTTAGATATTTCACATCATGTGTTCACTATATTTAAACTCCAATTGAGCGATATAGTGGCTGGCCAGCAAACACATATGTCAATGTAAAACCGAATAGTTT
Source organism: Arabis alpina (assembly GCA_900128785.1). Lineage (NCBI taxonomy): Eukaryota > Viridiplantae > Streptophyta > Magnoliopsida > Brassicales > Brassicaceae > Arabis > Arabis alpina. Next base: position 20,597,971 of record LT669795.1, read on the forward strand.
TCCCTTCCGTACTCATGTCCATCTGTTCCAAACTAACCGCTTTCCTAGCATGTCCCATAAGGCTAATTATTCCATCACCATCAGAATACATACTAAAGTAGCGAACATAAGCTTATTCCTTCAAGAACATAGACGAAGGTTCAAGGGTAACCACTTGAAACCATAATAAGGTTAATAGGAACTCACATTGCGAGTGATGGAGATTACAAATAAAATATCATTTGCTTCCTATATGGTTGTACTAGCACATGTGGTATGACTCACATGTCATAGTAGTTAACTCCTTTTTAAAGAGCATATGTCAATTGGTTAAACCACTACTACTATGTGGATCAAGCTACTATCAGCTCGCTATCTAGCGCCTGATTATGTACTTATCTAGCTCTTCCAAGTGTTCATGGTTCTGGGTCAATCATGATCGATATCTCAATGAGCATATCTCATCTTGACTCTTTATCATGGCGATATTTGATAAGAACTACAAGGCAAGCTCCCACTAGCGCCACACTCATCATATCTCATCTTAGCTTTTCACTAAGAAAACTAAGGCGATTATTCATGTGAGTGAATCAATCTCCAACTTGTTGACATCCCTTACATATTTATGTGTAAGTATGCAAATATATGACCATCATAAACTATGTATGAAAATATCTTTAGATATATAAATCCTTCAAACATAAATACAATGTCAAATGGCAAAGTACCATTAGTACATACATCAAATTCTACGCAAACCTAGAGCTCGAACATGAGCAAGATAAACATCTCTAGGAATGGGCTTAGTAAACGAATCAACTACCATCCTGTGCGTAGAAATGTACTTTAGGACCACCTCTTTCTTTGCCACAATGTCTCTCACAAACTGATGTTTGATTTCAATGTGTTTGGTCCTACCATGATACTTGGGGTCCTTCACATAACCAATACAAGCTTGACTATCACAATGAATAGTCACAGGACACGAAGCCTCTTTAGTGACTTGTAAGCTTTGTAAGAACCTCCTCAGCCATACAACTTTTTGAACTGATGCTGAACATGCAATGAACTCAGCTTCCATCGTGGACAAAGCTGTACAACTTTGTTTCTTGCTACTCCAAGTAATGGCACCATCACTTAGCAAGAAAGCGTATCCTGAAGTCGGTCTACGCTCATCTAAATCACCAGCCCAGTCGGCATCCGTATAGCCCGCGTAAATCACTTCCTTGATAACACAAAGAATAGTCCATAGTACCTTTCAAGTATCTAATGATCCTCTTCACCGCCATCCAGTGTTTCTTCCCGGGGTTTGACTGGTAACGACTTACCAAGCCAACAACATAACAAATATCCGGCCGGGTACAGATCATAGCGTACATCAAACTTCCCACATCACTAGAGTATGAGACTCCTTCCATCTCCTTTTTCTCATTATCGGTTTTAGGGCACATATCAAGGCTTAGGCCTTCACCTTTTGCGATTGGAGTATCAATGGGATTACAATCATGCAGCTTAAACCTTTCGAGGATTGTACGAATATATGACTCTTGTGAAAGAGCAAATAATTTCCTCGATCGGTCTCGGTGTATCTTAACACCAAGTACATAATCAACTTCTCCCATATCTTTCATCTCAAAATGAGATGATAACCATTGCTTAATGGTTACTAGAAACACCATATCGTTTCCAACCAACAAGATGTCATCAACATATAGAGACAGAATTACAAAGGACTGTCCTATGCTCTTGACATAGACACAATGGTATTCGTTAATCATCGTAAACTCATAAGATGTTATAGCTCGATGAAAACGAAGATACCATTACATAAAAGATTGTTTTAGACCATATACTGAACGTTTGAGCTTACAAATGTGACGCCCGTGAACCATTTTTGTGAAAAATGGAGGGGCTGTCGATCGACAGGGCTCTTAAGGATTGTCGATCGACAGGGTTCTTAAGGGCTGTTGATCGACACACCTAGTGTCTGTCGATGGACAGGTACCTAAATTGGTCGGTTTTCTGGTTCGATTTAAGTCGTTCAATTGGTCCGGGCCGGTTTGGGGAAACCGTAGGGCTTCATATTTAAGGATTTTTTGCTGCATTTGAGCGAACCAAAGTCCCAAAAATCAGCAGACAAAGTTTGAGAGGAGTTCTCTGGTTCCTGTGAGTTTCTGTGGATTAGGGTTTCGTTTCTTGAGTGATTTGGAGTGGATTTTCGTGGTGATTGTCGTGGATTTCGTGTCTAGCCTCAATTCTACTAGTTTCTATCCGATTAATTCAAGGTGAGTGCGTGACCATGGCTTCTGGGCTGGTGGATTCGTTAGGGTTGGTTGGTGATAGGTTTGGAACTTGTGTTTTGTTCTTGTGATGTTTGATTGAGATTGTGGATTGTGTTTGTTGCGTGTGAATTGTGATTTTCGTGCAGGTTTCGTGTCGACGCAGAGGAGAAATCGATCCGAGAAGATAATGATCGATTTCCCATGAATCTGCGAAGGCCTGTCGATCGACAACCATTAGGTGTGTCGATCGACAGACCAACACGAGGCTGTCGATCGACACCTAGAGATTGTGTTGATCGACAAGTATGCGAGGTGCTGTCGATCGACACATAGAGGTTGTGTCGATCGACATGTATGTGAGGTGCTGTCGATCGACACCTAGAGGGTGCGTCGATCGACAAGCACATACAGAAGGTGTCAATCGACACCTAGTGGTAGTGTCGATTGACAACCACTGGGTGTGTCGATCGACAGACCAACACGAGGCTGTCGATCAAAACCTAGAGGTTGTGTCGATCGACAGGTATGCGAGGTGCTGTCGATCGACATCTAGAGGTTGTGTCGATCGACAGGTATGTGAGGTGCTGTCGATCGGCACCTAGAGGGTGTGTCGATCGACAGGCACATGCAGAAGGTGTCGATCGACAGCCTGTCTGGTTGGCTGTGGTTGAGCCTTTGTCTTGTGTTTGCTTGCTGATTGTTGTATGTTTGCCTGAGCGGATCCATTGTGCCTGAGTGCGCAGTCGTAGATGGGATGACCGTCTCACTGGGTATTTATGATAATACTCACACATCTCTTTTTTCCAAGTGATGCAGGTAAAGGCAAATTGTGATCGTGGAATCATGGCAACGAAGAGGGAGATGATCTAGGGTCTCGAGTTGGGTGTTTTCTGTTGTTTCCATTTTTCGTTTTAGAACGGCAGTTAGGTTGCTGGTTTTGTGAAACCTTTGATTTGGAATTTGTTGTTGAACCGGTTTAGCTATTTTAATAGAATTAATTGTTTGGTTTAATTGTTTAACTTATCCGCTGTTATTGTATTGTTGCTTGGTTGTTGTTTTCAGTTTGGTATCAGAGCCCTTACGGTTTTAGGACGGGCTAGAACTGTTAGGATTGTAATTTGGTAAATTTGCAATTCTGTGAGTTTAGGGGTTCTAGATCATCTTCCTTCGAGCCTTCAAAGAGATTCCACGGTAAGTGTGTTTTGTGTTTGGTTTGTTGTTCTTTAGTGCTTAGCTTGTGTACAGTAGTGGTGCATGGAGTTGGCTAGAGGCACTAGAGAATGTGGCCGTGGGGGCCGGGGTGACTGTGGAGGTCAGGATGGTGGTCGGGGACCAGTGAGTGAGTCGGCTGGGAATGCGGCTCAAGGTTCCATGTTTGAGACTGTGACAGATCCGTAGACGTATCAGGAGGGTCTGTGTATTAGTGCGAGTGCCAGTGGGAGTGCCTGTGTGAGAGCCGGTGTGAGGGCTGTGGGGCCAGGGCTGGTAGTCGAGCTGGTGCTGGATTGACCCGCTGTTCGGGTGCGCCCACATGAGGAGTCCAAATGGCAAGTTGATCGTTTGACAGATCTGTTACAGTAGTTGGGGTGGCGGGCACTAGTGAGTGAGTTGCCGGGAGTGCGGCTCAGAGTGTTGCGCATGTGGCTGAGAGTGATCCGTAGACACTTCAAGACGGCTTGAGCGCCATTTAGACTGCCAGCGTGCAGCCAAGTGTGAGCGCCAGTGTGAGGGCTGGTAGGGATAGTGTGGTCCCAGGTTGGCTGCCGGGGGCCGGTGTGGGTCCTCGTGAGGTTGGTAGTGCGGGTGCGCCCGCAGGTGGGGCTCAAGGTCAAGATGATCGTCTAGCGGATTGGCTTCAACAGTTATGGGAGCGGTTACCGAGTGCGGTGCTAGTTAAGCTTCGGTGATGCCACGAGTGGCAATTGTGTGGCTGATGTCTGCGGTTGTCGGTAGGGTTCCGTCTTATCTGCGGATAGGGGAACGGGTGCAGAGGATTGGTGTTGGATTCTTTACGAATGGTGTGTGGCAGCTAGGAGGGTTCAGGCAGAGTTGGCCTGGGCGGACTTTTGGGCAGAGTGTGATACCAAGTTCTTTCCTCGAGACGTTGCGGATCATTTATGGACGAGGTGTTTGGAATTGGATCTGTGCGAGAGATCAGTTCGTGGGTATGTTTTGGAGTTTAACCGACTCCTGGTTTATGTTGGTTCATGCCGGTAGGAGCATGGAGGGCGAGAAGGCCCAGGATGAGAGGTTTTTGAGAGGACTTCGATCAGATTGGGGACACGGTGCGGAGTGTCCATGTATGCTGTGAGAGCATAGTTGGTTGAGGCTGTTGGAGGCGTTGTCGAGGACTTGAGGGAGCAGGCTGTGGTGGTTAACCCTGCTGCTCAGTTTATTAAGTCTAGGCAGAAGCTGATACCTGGCATGGCGGCAAGCATGCACATGGATATAAGAGGAAGTGAGAGGATACTTCCAGGTGAAGTTGGAGTGGCCAAGGATGCTTTGGGTGTGGAAGCATGGGTCATGGTTGGCAAACTGGTTCGGGCTCTTAGCACAAGAGAGTGGTATTGAGACCTTGGTAGTGGGCAGTAGTGAGTCCCACGTGTAGTTTGAGTCTGGAGCCTCACTGCTTAATCACTCCGGAGCGTGCTGAGTGGAGTGGTATCCGGAGTGACGCGGGTTAGTGGACTGGACCGGTTATTGGTTGCTGGAGGGAAGTTTCTAGCCACTCATGGCGGGGTGAAAGATGTGGAAGTTTTGGTAGCGGGCGAGTTGATGCTTGCAGACTTGGTGATCAGTCCGGTGGAGTTGTACGATGTTATCCTGGGTGTGGATTGGTCAATCGGTACAGAGTTCATTTGGATTGTCACTAGGGTCGAGTGGTATTTGAACGTGAAGGTGGTAGGTTGGTTTATCAAGGAGTGAGACCGACCTTAGGTAGTCTTGTGATCTCTCTTGTCCAGGCTGAGGCGATGATTGAGAGAGGTTGCAAGGCTTACTTGGCCACGATTGTAATGCTGGAGGCTGTTGGTGGGGTTGCTGTGAGAGATATTCGGGTTGTTCAGGACTGTGAGGATGTCTTTCAATCGTTGTAGAGATTGCCATCGTCGCGGTCGGATCCTTTCACGACTAAGTTAGAGTCTGGGACGACGCCGTTATCTAAGGCACCTTACAGGATGGCTCCAGCAGAGTTGAAGGAGCTGATGAGGCAGCTAGAGGATTTGTTGGAGTAAGGTTTCCTTCGGTCGAGTACTTCACCGTGGGGAGAACCGGTGTGGTTTGTCAGGAGGAATTGTGTTAGTTCCCGGTTGTGCTTCGATAAGCGAGGGCTTAACCGAGTCACTATGAAGAAACATGTAGCGTCTTCCGAGAATTGATAAGTTGTTGAATCAATTGTGAGAGGCTACTTGATTCTTCAAGGTTGACTTGGCATCCGGTTATCACCAGATTTCTACCGTTGAGGCAGATGTCACGAAGACGGCTTTGAGGACTCGGTACATGCATTTTTTTTAAGTTAGTGGTGATGCCTTTCGGGTTGACGAATGCACTAGTTGCGTTTATCAGGTTGATGAGCGAAGCCTTTCAGGAGTATCTGGATGAGTTCGTGATTAACTTCATTGATGGCATAATGGTGTATTCAAAGAGTCCTGGGGAGCATGAGCAAGGAGATGGCAGTTTTGGGGAAGTTGCAAGAGCAGAAGCTGTTGGCTAGGTTGAGCAAGTGCAGTTTCTGGCAAGGGAATGAGTTTTTCAGGGTCTTACTGTTTCTGCAGATAGAGTTTCTGTGGATCTAGTGAGATGCAATCTATCTGAGATTTGGCCTAGACCGAGGAATGCAACTAAGAGTAGTAGTTTTCTCGGGTTGGCAGGTTATTTCAAGAGTTGCATCAAAAGACTTTTGCGAGTGTGACTCAATCTATGACCAAGCAGTTACAGGTGTAGGTTCTTTTGTGTGGTCTTGGGATTTGAGGCGGAAGTGATGGGTGGAGTTGTAGCAGATTGAGGTCTGTTATAGTTTACCATCGTGGTGAACTTAACTGGAGGTGGATGCTTTTGGTCGGAGGCGGTATGCTTTGGCTGAAGAGCAAGATGTGAAGGTATGGTGAGTGAGATTTATACGTTGAGGTTGTGTGTGTTATCTCACGAGAGCCGTTGGGGTTGGAGACCGTTAATCAGGCAAACCTTTTGAGCAGGCTTCGAGTAGCTCAGGAGAAGGATCGGGGTTGGTGGATTCTTCTAAGGTTGAAGCTTTTGGTTATAGGGTCTCGGCGATTGGAACTCTCTTAGGGCACGGGTGAGTCTGTGTGCCTAAGGATGAGGGTTGAGGCAGGAGATTTCTGGGAGAGGCTCATGTGAGCATGTTTTTCTCTATTCATCCGGAAGCGACAAGAGGCACAGTGATCGGAAACGGTACTATCTCTGAGTCGGGATGAAGAAGGACGTGGCTAACTAGGTCGCAGCTTTCGGTAAGTTGCTAGTTGGTGATGGTTGTTTACCCATTCCAGAGGGGAAGTGGGGCATGTTTTCCTTGGATATTGCGGCAAGATTGCCAGTTTCCTGGACTCATGTTGTTATTTGAGTGACTGCGGATCGTCTGTCTATGTTAACACATTTTCTTACCATAAACCGAGGGAGCAACGGTTATGGTTATGAGAATTGTGAGTGGGTTGTTGAGGTTGCTTGGAGTGCCGGCGAGTTTGTGTCAGACAGAGATCCGAGGTGCACTTCTGAAATTGAGAAAGCTTTGAGTTCAGTAGTGGTATGGCTCCTTTTGAGGTGTTGGACGGGAGGCCATGTCGCACACCTTATGCTAGACCCAAGTGGGGGAGAGGAGCATATATAGTGATGATTTTGTTCAGCAAAGCAAACGATGGAGAAGATCCATGTTGTGAACTGAACATGAAATAGACTTTTGATCTGCCGGGGAATGGTGCCGATGAGAGGAGAATGAGTTGGAGTTTATGGGGAAGTTAGAGCGTATCCCAGAGTGGAGATGTTGCAGGGTTCTGTCAGATCCATCGCAGAGGGTAAGCTTAGTCGGGGGTTTTCGATTCGTTCCGGGTGTTGGAGCGAGTGGGACCGGTGCTTATCGTTTGGGACTACCTCAGATCATGCAGAACTTTAGTGAGTGTTCCATGTGTCGAAGCTCAAGATGTGTTTACATGGGTCTTGAGAGGTAGTGGTAAGGATTCCTGCAGATCTTAAGTTGTTGGCGGTTGAGTTGAGGCCGGTAAAGATCCTTGAGAGAAGTGTCAAGATCTTGCGCCGGGAAAGGGTGCCGTTGTCGAGAGTCTTGTGGGACTGTGACGGTGTCCAGGAAGAGACTAGGGAACCAGAGGTTAAGATGAGATAAGGTTCGACGGTGGTTTGCGAAGCAAGCGATGAAGTGAACTGGGTCTCATGGGTTCCAGTGTCTAGTTTGGTATTGATCACCGGGTGTGGTGATATGGTTGGAATTATGTATTTTCGTTGGAGCTGAAACGATTATGACATTCTTCCGGGTTCATAAGATGTGTAGTTCTTATGATGTGTTTGTGGTGGTTGTGGTAGCCAGGAGTGTGGTTGTTATGGCTGTGTGGCCATGAGGTTTTGTGTTTTGGCTTTGGTAGCCTTGCGTAGGTAGTTAGAGGATCTCGAAATAGAAGTTTTATAGTGGTTAGAACTTGTATATTTTGGAGAGACTCTAGCAGGGGCACCCTGTGGGATGGGTTGTCCAGATGACCCGGGTATTGGTCATGTGTGTGTGGTTAGGGAACCTCGAAATAGAAGTTTTATTGTGAATAGAACTTGCCAGTTTCGGTGGAGACTCTAGCGGTTTGTGTGTGTATGTGTGAGAGAGTCTCGAAATAGAAGTTTTTACGGTGGTTAGAACTGTCTAGTTCCAGAGAGACTCTGCAGGGACATCCGCGGTGAGGGATGGTCCGGGTGATCTGTGATGATCATGATTGTGATGGTATTCCGGGTTGGGAATATCATGTGAGACCTTAGGAGGTAGTTCCGGTCAGAGGTGTATTATAGACGTTAGGAATTGATTGCATAGCTCAGAGATAGACATTGGTTCTTTCTTGGAGATGAGTCTCTGGCAGATCTTGAGAGATGCTTCACCTAGTGGCAGTGTCGATCGACAGCCTGTCTGGTTGGCTGTGGTTGAGCCTTTGTCTTGTGTTTGCGTGTTGATTGTTGTATGTTTGCCTGAGCGGATCCATTGTGCCTGAGTGCGCAGTCGTAGATGGGATGACCGTCTCACTAGGTATTTATGATAATACTCACGTTTCTCTTTTTTCCATGTGATGCAGGTAAAAGCAAATTGTGATCGTGGAATCATGGCAACGAAGAGAGAGATGATCTAGGGTCTCGAGTTGGGTGTTTTCTGTTGTTTCCATTTTTTGTTTTAGAACGGCTGTTAGGTTGCTGGTTTTGTGGAACCTTTGATTTGGAATTTGTTGTTGAACCGGTTTAGCTATTTTAATGAAATTGATTGCTTGGTTTAATTGTTTAAGTTATCCGCTGTTATTGTATTGTTGCTTGGTTGTTGAGGATAACATTTATGAGAATGCTAGTCCGAGGCCAAAGGTTTCTTGTTAAAAAAAAAAAAATAACGGGTCGGGTCGTTTCAACAAACTTTCTGCTCATGGCCTTCTACAATGAAACCAACAGGTTGTTCCATGTAAATTTCTTCTTCTAGCTCCCCGTTAAGAAACGCAGTCTTAACATCCATTTGATGTAATTCTAAATCCAATCTGGCAACTATGGCTAGAATAAGGCGAATTGAGGCAAACCTCACAACTGGTGAGAACGTTTCCTTATAGTCTATACCCTTTTGTTGAGTATATCTTTTCGCTACCAAGCGAGCCTTATACCTATCAATGGATGCATCCGCCTTTCGTTTGATCTAGAAAACCCATTTGTTTCCGATCGCCCGACTTCCTGGCGGAAGATCAACCAAGTCCCATACTTGGTTTACCCTCATAGATTCTAGTTATTCTCCTATTGCATCATTCCATTTTTCAAAGTTTGGAGAAGAGAGAGCCTCATGAACTGATCTGGGTTCTAAGTCATCGACCGAAGCAACCATAAAAGCTTCCCCTTCGATTTCAAAACGATGTCGAGGAACTTTTCCACGTTCACTTCTACGAACCTCAGATTCATGTGATTCTTTCCCAGAAAAATTATTCACCAATGTCTCTCTCCCACTAAGTTGGTATGGTTCATCTTGTGAACTTTCACCAACTCCCACGGATTGGTTAGTAAGAGAAACATTAGTTGGGTCAACCATCTCTTGAAGATGGAATTCCCTAGCAATCTCTCCTCTTCGAGGAAAATCATTTTCCAAAAACGTAACATCTCTTGATTCGATTTCTGTTACACTTTTATTCGATTGTTCGCCGCTAAGCACATAACCTTTAGAATGGTCAGAGTATCTTATGAAGATACACTTTTTTCCTCTTGGACCCAATTTGCCATGAGGATGTGCAGTATCGCGAACAAATGCAGCAGACCCCCAAGGTCTTAGATGCATTAAATCGGGTTTTCTGCCCTTCCATAATTCATAAGGGGTATAAGTAACAAATTTGGAGGGCACTAGATTAAGTATATAGGCAGCAGTTAACAATGCATCACCCCAATATGAAACTGGGAGATTCGCTTGCGCCATCATGGACCTAACCATTTCAAGAAGCATTCGGTTTCTTCTTTCCGCTACACCATTTTGTTGCGGGGTGTAAGGCTTTGTTAATTGTCTGACAATACCCTTTTCATCATACAGTTCTTTAAACTGATCAAATAGATATTCACCACCTTGATCCGTTCTCAAACATTTGATCGTCCTCTCCAACTGATTTTCGACCAAAATGGCATATCGTCTGAAGCACTCTAATGCTTCGGACTTATGAGAAATAAGGTACACAACCCCAAATCGACTGAAATCATCTATAAAAGTGATGAAATATGAAGCTCCATGCCTCGCCCTCACATTCATCTGACCACAAATGTTTGAATGAATTAATTGCAATGGAAATTCAGCTCTGATTGCTTTTCCAAATGGTTTTCGTTTTGCTTTTCCAGCTAAACATGGTTCACATGTGTCAAGATCAAGTCGGGTGAGAAAGCCTAAAAGACCGTCTCTAGACAATTTATTCATTCGATCGACACCAATGTGACCAAGTCTAACATACCACACATTTGGTTCAACATGAGTAGAAGTTGTGACAAATGAAAAAACAACGATCAACATTACTACTAGTAAAGTTTGTAGTACAATCGAGTATAATGAAACCATCACAAACATAACCAGAACCATAGAACACATATCCTAGAGAAATGTTTAAAGAGATATCATAGAAGTTCAAACCAAATCCTAACTTAAGTAAGTTAAAACAAAGACAAAGTCCCGGCGAATTTCAGGAGCATACAAGACATCATGTAAGATAAGGGTTCTCCCACCACGCATGTGTAGCTGGAATGTGCCAATACCCAGTATTGGAACTTTGGAGTTATTCCCCACGTACAACCATCTTGCACCTTTAGGTAATCGCCGATACTCCACAAATGCTTCTCGATTTCTAGCTACGTGGTTTGTTGCTCCTGAGTCTACAATCCACAAAGAATGAGATTCAAAAATCATTGCACAACTAGAAACATAAGCATATTTACAAGTAGAGTCCAAGGATAATACCTTCTTTGCCTCAGTGCATTCACGAGCAAAGTGACCCAATGAGCCACAACTGTAGCATTTTATTTTGGTCATATCCTTCTTTCTTCCACGTTTGCCACGCTTGGCAAACTTCTTTTGTCTCTTAGGATCAGGTTGATCAGGAGCCTTGTTTCCCTTGTTACCTATCTTGCGTTTCGAGCCTGAGCTCGAACTCGTAAAGTTGGCCTCATTAAAGGGGTTTGCTGCCTCTAGGCGCTCATCCTCTAACTCAAGATGACGTGATATGTCTTCAAATGTTTTCACATTGACATTGTGTGTCATCTGAACCTTCATATGGTCCCAACTTTCAGGTAATGAGCGGAGAACAGCTTGCACTTGCTGTTCATCAGACATAATCTGACCAGCAATCTTAAGCTTTCTAATCATGTTTGACATGACTCTAAGATGCTGCCTCATTGATTGATTTGGGCGCTTCTTGTAGTCATTAAACCTTTGGTTAAGTATCCTTAGTTTGGTAGCCGATGTGGTACCAAACTTTTCTTTCAAGACCTCCCACATGCCTTTTGCAGTTTCACACTCCTCAAACTCACACATGAGATCATCTTGCATACAACTCAGCAACGTAATGCGAGCGATGCTATTCTTCCTTTTCCAGGTAGCATATGCATCTTGATCTCTCCTGTGTTGAGCTGAAGTACCCTGCTCAGGCTTTTCCATGAGATGGAAAAGAGTCTCTTTCACCTCTTGCTCTTCAAGTACATACTGGACTTTACGATACCAAATATCGTAATTATCACCATCCAATTTGTCACCTCGATTGAGCTCAACAATAATGTTCTTACAAGCATAAGCCATTCCTTCTTGAACATTTAGACACATTCATTTATTTGCATAATATTAACACATAATTCATAATTTTTCAATAAACACAAACTATTCTAACATAACTCGATACATAATACAAGATTGAAAGTTCACTATGTTCCCAATCATCACCCATATTACAATCTAATTATATAAATGAATTTGTTTCATGCAAAATTGTAAGTTCTAAACAAATTAGAACTCCCACTTGATCAATGTATTTTCTAACATGAATCTACAAATGAAACATGATAATACCAAGCTCGATTTTTTTTAATTACTAAAACTAATTTTTAATTTTAATTTTAATTTAAAAAAAAATAATAATAATAGTTTTAAACATAAAAAATGCATATTCTTAATCTTCATAAAAAGAATAATTTAGCAAAAATTTTATTTTTAAATTTGGACATATTAAACAAATTATATGATTAAAACACAATATGCATTTTCAGACAAATCAGACGCTGCCACATGGCGACATTGTTCATCATCTTCCTCAATGCATATTGTTTTACAGAGTTTTGGTCGTAACTTTCGACACCAATATCTCTCGATACGGACTCAAATCGCACGTTCTATATACTGTTGTAAAGATAATCTTAGCATCTACGCATAGACACCTAAATCGCACGATTGCGATAATCGACCAGAGAGATATGGGCAAAACAAAATGTTTGGTTTACTTACAATTTATCCAAATTCATGCAATATGTTTCGGTTCTCAATATGATAATTTCCAGAAACATTCAAGTCAATATGAAGAACATTTATGCAAACTTTCAATTCATTTCATCAACGAATCACGAAGTTACCATTTGCAACCATTCCTAACATAACTGATTTCTTCAATTCGTCATGAATGAGCGAAATTAACACATATAACAATATCTACATGCTAACTAAGAATGAAACATTCCAGAAACGAAACCTAATGCTCTTATGCCAATGTTAAACTTATATGCGGAAGCGTTAAACCGGAACACATACCTTGGCCGGTTTGATGACGAATTTGGTTCGGATTCAACTTGGAATTGACGCAGAGAGTCAGGGCTGAGATCACAAATGGAAATCAACCACTAGCCACCGTTCAAGTGCCCTTCCGGTTGATCTCTCGAACCTTTCTCTCTCTAGGTTTATCTTGGTTTGGTTTATCTTCCACTATCATCCTTTATTTCGATGAATCGTTTTCAGCCTCCTTCCACTGCCCTTTAGTTTAGTTGAATAATCAGTTTTCGTATGTGATATTTTTTTGTCAATTCTTGTAAGGTTAATCTCTTGTGGAGATGTACAATCCTAGATTTAAACTCCTTAGGTTGAAGATTAGGTGGTTAGGAAGATCGATTCTTGAGTGTGGTTCTTTGATCTTGTTAATCATTGTATTGGGGTCTATTCACTGTTTTCTATTGTCTAGATGAGCTTTGTTGATCTGCGGTTGCTGCTCTTTCCACGCTCATTGTTGACTGTGAGTGGTTCCTTCATGCTTTTGTGTAATGGTAGTTATGTTTTCTAGATATATGTAATCGTAGGTCTTTACTACTCGGTAATCTTTCGCGTATGTTTTCCAATAATCTTTTGGGCTTTGCTTGCCCGGAATTTTTGGACTTTATGTTCCGGTAAACCTCGGATTATACAGTTTTTTGATCCAACTTTGTAATATGGTTCGATAATGTATAAAATTTTCAGTGAAAACAAGACAACAAGATATAGAGGTTGTATTAAAATTTAAATTTTGACATATTTCGTCATGATGAAAACAACTATTTTCATGTGTTACACTAACAATTTCAGAAGTCGAAAAGAGTTATGTTTTTTTAGTTTCGACTTATAACTTCCTTTTCAAGTATTAATAATATGTATTATCTTTTATTTATTTTGACATATTATCTCATTCTAATTACACTAAAATTCGATTTAAGAAGTAAAATAATATAGATTATTTATAGTGTTTAGTTATAAACTAACACGTGTCACTGTCTAAATTACCGACAACATTTGTTGCGATATGGTAAATTATAATCTTATCTACGTGTCGCATTCAAATTAAGCGTATCGTCCTTTACATAATACGAAAGATACATTACCAAATGGCAAATGTGATCTAACTGCTTTAATCAGGCTCACACTACAAGAAAATAGTCCATGAGTGACTACCATTTGTGACTGTTTTTATTAGTCGCAAAACAGAATGACGAATTCGTTACCGATATGCGACGCATTTGCGACGAACAAAACGGTAGTCACAAAATAGTCGCAAATGTGCGACTAAAACAATCAGTCGCAAGTTCATCTTACATTTGCGACTAATCGACGATTGATCCTCGACTGTACAAACCTAGACACAAAGTAGTCGCAAATGTGCGACGGATTTGCCATTACTATACAACAGTCACAAATTTGCTACTACTTTGCCACTTTTTTAAAAAGTGGGATAATGACAAAAGTGTCGGCCAACTGTTTATGTCGGCCTATTGAAGATGTCGGCCAACTGATTGAGTAATTGAAAACGTGATAAATACGTTTGTTAGGTAGTCCACCTACTTTTATGAGTTGTGAGAAAAGAATGGCAAATCAGTCGCAAATCTGCGACTGATTTTATGTAGTCACAAAGTAGTGAGGTGAAATTTTGTCTATAAAAGCAACGAACCCTCACCCCATTTTCAGACAACAACTACAAAAAAAAAATGAACAAGAAAAAAAAAGAGGCAAAATTGAGAGAGAAAAAAATGTGGAATTCATCTCGAGATTGGATGTATGAGAGGATCGATCCAGAAACAAATAATCTATCCGACGATTTTTTGGAGGGGGTGGAGCAATTCATCAATTTCGCATGTAACCAGCCCTTAGCCATTAGCAGTAACGGTAAGTTACACTGTCCATGTGCTACATGTAAAAATTCGGGTAGATTAAAGGGAGCTGAAAGAGTGAAAAAACATTTACTAAGTCAAGGATTTATGCCCCATTATTAAGTATGGTCTTATCATGGTGAAGACTATGATGTAATGGGAGCAGGAAGTAGTAGTCATAATTATAATCATGATTTTATTAGTGATAATCAACAAAATAATTATGATGGCGGGAACGTTTATGCTGAGATGGTCCATGATGCATTTTATGGTTTCATACCATTAAATGATTATCATGATCATAATCATGATCAAAGTGGTTATATACCATTTAGTGAACATGGTCAAATAGGAAATGATTATGATCAAATTGGAAATGATCATGTTTATGAAGAACCTACCCAAGAGACGAGACGGTTCTTCGAGATGTTAGATGCTGCAAAAAATCCATTGTATGATGGTTGTCAAGAAGGGCATTCGAAGTTATCATTAGCTGCCCGTTTCATGAACAACAAGGCAAACCACAATTTATCTGAAGTTTGCATGGATGATTGGGCGGAATTATTTACGGAGTATTTACCCCAGCCTAATGAAACTACTGGTTCATTCTAAGAGACGGAATCATTGATGCGAAAGTTAGGATTGCCGTACCATACATTTGATGTATGTGTAGATAATTGTATGCTCTTCTGGAAAGAAGATGCGGAGTTGGAGTATTGTAAATTTTGTGGAAAAGCAAGATATAAGGCTAGCAAAGGAAGAAAAAAATACCATTCAGTCGTATGTGGTATTTACCTATCACTGATAGATTGAAGAGGATGTACTCATCAGAGAGCACCGCATCATCGATGAGATGGCATGCTGAGCATTACTCAGAAGTCGGAGTAATGTGTCATCCATCTGATGCGGCAGAGTGGAAACACTTCAATCAAAAGCATCCAAGCTTTGCGGAGGAAACACGTAACGTTTATCTTGGATTATGTACAAATGGGTTTAATCCTTTCGGGATGTCAAAAAACCATTCGTTGTGGCCTGTGATCATGATGCCCTACAACCTACCCCCCGACATGTGCATGAAGTCTGAGTATTTGTTTTTGACGATTTTGAATTCGGGACCAAATCATCCACGAGGGAGTCTTGATGTTTTCCTCCAACCACTGATCGAGGAGTTAAAGGACTTATGGAACAACGGAGTTGAGGCTTATGATGTTTCATTAAAGCAAAACTTATTCTTAGAGCTGTTCTGTTGTGGACAATAAGTGATTTTCCGGCTTATAGTATGTTGTCGGGATGGACGACACATGGAAGATTATCATGTCCAATTTGTATGAGTGATACAAATGCTTTCCAACTGCCGGCTGGTAGGAAACCATGTTGGTTTGACTGCCACAGAAGATTTTTACCCAGCAATCATCCGTTACGAAAGAATAAAGTCAATTTCTTGAAGGGAAAGAACGCTGTGCATGACTACCCCCCAGAAATGTTGACTACTGCACAGGTACTACAACAGACACTATATGTTGAAGCATCAAAAACTTCTGATTGTGGTGGAAATGGACACGAAAAAAACCATAAGAGGTACGGGGATTGGCATAATTGGCATAAACAAAGCATTTTTTGGGAGCTACCATACTGGATTGATTTGACACTACGACATTGTCTTGATCTGATGCATATTGAGAAAAACTTTTTCGATAACATCATGTATACTATGTTGAATGTTAAAGACAGATCGAAAGACAATATCAAGTCAAGATTAGATATTGTAAGATTTTGTGCTCGGAAAGAATTGCATGTTGATGGTCATGGAAACGCACCATTTCCCATATGGAGATTGACTCCAAAAGCAAAAGAAGCCTTACTACAATGGGTGAAGAATGATGTTAAATTTCCAGACGGCTATGTAGCAGATTTAGCTAGCTGTGCAGACATCAATGGTGGAAAGTTTTCCGGAATGAAAAGTCACGACTGCCATGTTTTTATGGAACGAATGCTTCCATTTGTTTTTGCCGAACTTCTCCCGAAAAATGTTCACAAAGCATTGTCAGGTATATATATAAAAACAAGTGTTAGTCATGAATTCTAAATTTTTTTTCATAATATACAACTAACGTTGTTTTGATAGGGATTGGAGCGTTTTTCCGTGACATCAGCAGTAGAACATTGGATATAAGTCGTGTCCTAATACTAAAGGAGAACATTGTAATGACTTTGTGTAATTTAGAAAAAATCTTTCCACCGTCTTTCTTTGATGTGATGGAGCACCTACCAATCCACCTGCCATACGAAGCAGAACTCGGTGGTCCAGTGCAATATCGGTGGATGTATCCGTTCGAAAGGTTTTTTAAACGTTTGAAAGGCAAAGCAAAGAACAAAAGATATCCAGCGGGATCAATTGTTCAATCATACATAAATGATGAAATATCTTATTTCTCAGAACACTACTTTCCGGAACACATTTCGACAACTAAGAGCGAAGGTGAAATAACTTCATCATTTGTATCTTTATATTGGTTTCTACTTAATTTGAGTTCTGAAGATAAATTTTGCAGGAAAAAACGGTATGATGAAGGTGAGGTTCCCATATATCCGGTACAAGTACCGGATATATTTACGGTTGTTGGTCGTCTAAGTGGCAAATGCAGTGAACTTTGGATTCCCAAGAAAGAACGTGAATGCGCACATTCATACGTTTTACGCAATTGTGCCTATTTTAGGCGCTTTGAAATGTACGTAATTCTACTTTCTAAAATTCGTAAATTATATGTAATTCATTAACGTTATTTATATTTTTTGTACTTTGCAACACAGATTGTTGGAATCACAAATTTCATCTGAACACCCAGGGCTAGATCATGCTGAGCTCACGGCAAAAAGAGATGCAGACTTTTCTAATTGGATTCGTCAATATGTAAGTAATTTAGCATCTAAGTAGTGTGGTTAACCGTGATATTTTTTTTGAATATATATAATATTATTTTATATTTTCTAATCAGGTGCATTTCCATGAACGAGAATAACATTTTCCACCATGGGTTATTGATATTGTGGAAGGTCCTGAACATAAAGTTAGATCATGGCCCATGTATTTTACAAGAGGATATGTGTTTCACACAAGTCAACACGGAGAAGGGAAAAAAACTATGAACTATGGTGTATGTGTCCGAGGCGAAACATTAGAGGACGATTACTATGGGGCTATAGAAACTATCATGGAGCTCAAATATGTCGGAGCTGTGAATTTAAAGATCATACTATTCAAATGTAAATGGTACGACCCCACAATTGGAAAAGACACTCGGAAAAGCGAATGAGGCGTTGTTGACGTGCTAGTTAATCGCTTTTACCATAATTACGACCCTTTTATGTTAGGTATGACCATTTTATATATTTATTTAACTTCTACTATATATATATATAAAACTTTGATAGAATTATTATTATTAATGACGGGATCTCAAGCTGATCAAGTTTGTTATCTCCCATATCCATCTACTAAGCGCCAACCTAAACCTTGGAATGCAGTTCTGAAAGTGAATCCTAGAAGTCGTGTGCAAGGAAATTATGTCAGGAATGAATTAATAATTTTGCAGCAAACAAACGATGATAGAATGGAGGAAACAGTTGACGAAATTGAGGTGGATCGTTTGGTCGATGGAAACCAAGAAGGAGAAGAAATTGACTATGAAATAGAAGATGGTGAACCCGAAGACGAATTTCTTTGTAATTTATCATCTTCAGAGGAAGAAGAAGAAGAGGAAAATGAAGACGAAGATGAACTTTAAATATAATATGTCCGGGTTGGTAAATAAATGTTTATAATATATTCGAAAATATGTATAAAAATCTATCAAATTATTGTGAAATATCCAACAAATTTATGTTATTTTATTTTGAATTAATGCATATAACTAATATAATCTCAAAATCAAAATGAAAGACATATATAATTTTTAACACATTGATACCGATTAAACACACTAGCACAACGGTTCTACACAGCGGATATTGAGTATAAGGTTGAGGGTTCGAGTACCCAAAAAACAATTTTTTACACCTATTAACCACCGCGTCTCAAATCCGTCACAATCTGTGACCAATTTGTGACCACTCTTAAATCTAAATTGAAACATATACATATATAAATGTGATGATGGTGATATTTATTATAAATATTCGATGATGGAGTTCTAAACGTGTAGTTTTAAGATGATTAGTGGCAAACCAGTCGCACTTTGTAACTGACTTGTAACCCTTTACCAACTCTCCGGAATGTTTTTGAAAAAATCCTAATTTTTGAATTGTTTAAATGTTTTTTTAAAAACTATTACATATATTCGAGTAATTCTTGATACATTAGTAACTAAATGTAAACAAAAATAATCGTAAATTAAGTCAAAACAAATTTTTAATCAAAACCTCAATTGTATTACACCATAAACAATATGTTTATCTTATAAATTTAGTTAAAGTGTTTGATTCTTAAAGTTTTTAGCACTTAACACTAGTTTACCATATATACTGACAAATATAGACTTAAACTTGTAAATGAGTGATACTTACCTCTAAAATTCGATTGTGAAGTTGTAAATGCTTAGGGTTTAGGGTATAAGTTTGTGTCTAATTGAAAAGAGTCGGAAATCAGTCACAATATGTGACTAATTAGTGACGACTCTTAATATTAAATCCAACCTTATACATATCAACATGTGCAGATGGTGATCTTTATTTTAAATACTCGATGATGGAGTTCTAAACGTCTAGTTCTATGAAGATTAGTGGCAAACCAGTCGCAATTTGTAACTGACTTGTAACCATATAACAACTCTTTAGAATGTTTTTGAAAAAATTCTAATTTTTGTATTGTTTAAAGATTGTTTTTAAAACAATTACATAGATTCGACTAATTCTTGATACATTTGTAACTAAATGTAAACGAAAATAACTGTAAAATTAAATCAAAACCTTTTTTAATCAAAACCTCAATTGTATCATCACAAATAATATATGTTTATCTTATAAATTTAATTAAAGTGTTTGATTCTTAAAGTTTTAGCACTTAACACTAGTTTACCATATATACTGACAAATATAGACTTAAACTTGTAAATGAGTGATACTTACCTCTAAAATTCGATTGTGAAGTTGTAAATGCTTAGGGTTTAGGGTATAAGTTTGTGTCTAATTGAAAAGAGTCGGAAATCAGTCACAATATGTGACTAATTAGTGACGACTCTTAATATTAAATCCAACCTTATACATATCAACATGTGCAGATGGTGATCTTTATTTTAAATACTCGATGATGGAGTTCTAAACTTCTAGTTCTATGAAGATTAGTGGCAAACCAGTCGCAATTTGTAACTGACTTGTAACCATATAACAACTCTTTAGAATGTTTTTGAAAAAATTCTAATTTTTGTATTGTTTAAAGATTGTTTTTAAAACAATTACATAGATTCGACTAATTCTTGATACATTTGTAACTAAATGTAAACGAAAATAACTGTAAAATTAAATCAAAACCTTTTTTAATCAAAACCTCAATTGTATCATCACAAACAATATATGTTTATCTTATAAATTTAATTAAAGTGTTTGATTCTTAAAGTTTTTAGCACTTAACACTAGTTTACCATATATACTGACAAATATAGACTTAAACTTGTAAATGAGTGATACTTACCTCTAAATTTTGATTTTGAAGTTGTAAATGTTTAGGGTTTAGGGTATAAGTTTGTGTCTAATTGAAAAGAGTCGGAAATCAGTCACAATCTGTGACTATTTTGTGTCGAATTTGTTATTAATAAGACAAAGTTTGGCGGGAGTTTAAAACGTTTTGGCCCAAAACCGAAAAATTTGGGCTTTTAGAAGCGGGATATTTACCCACCAAAACTTAGGCCCATCACTTTTTTGCGACTAACTCGTCACTACGAAAAAAATATATATATCGGAGAAGAAATCCCCAATTCCCAAATCACAAACCCTAAATTTCATCTTCTGATTTCTCTCTCGATCGAAAGAGAATTTTGTGCAATTTCTCTTCATTATCTTCAAATCTCTTCGATATCTCTTCTAAGCTCTTCGATTTCTCTTCAAAGCTTTCGATTTCTCTTCAAATCTCTGTAATTTCTTCGACTTCCTCTCTTCAAATTTCTTCTTTTCATCTGAGAAATGACTAAGAAACGAGGTGGGAAAGTTCCTAAAGCCGCCGTCGCAGGTGGGAAAGGTCCTAAAGCCGCTGCTACAGGTGCGAAATCTACAACCAAAGCTCTACGGAGACTGGCTGAAGTCGCTGCTGCAGAGAATAGCAACAGTGGAGATCGAGCCAATGCTAGATCGTCTGGGTCAGTTGCGCGATCCAATGTTGGAGTTGGTACGACGAGACTGATCGGTGGACTACAGAACCCTACTACTTCAGGCGGTTTAAGGAGACAGAACGGCCTTCCTCGTTCTTCCATGGGTGACGGTACAAGCGTCGTTCGTCCAACTTCTTCAGACTCCTCTATTCCCTCTGCTCGGCCTACTTTGTCGGGGTCTCAGACATTTATTCCGACACAGTATCCACCATCGACCCAACCTCCTCACCTGATCCGGCGTAAAAAATCGTGTACTCGTCTGAACCCTCAACGTGATGAGGAACAAGCAACAAATGACAACCACCGGAATCAACTCGAGCTGCGAGATGGGGTCTTCGATGAAGACAGTGAAGAGTCTGACTCTGATGGTGAGGAGGAAGAAAGAGAGGAAGAAAGGGAGGAAGAAAGGGAGGAAGGAGGCCAGGAACAAGTTGATGAACAAGTCGCGGATCCAGGAAAACAAGAAGAATATGACCACTTGCTAGAGAATCTCATGTCTCTGCCTGGTCGAGGACATCTAACTCTCCTCAGTCCGCATCCAATACCAAACAAGGAGACAACATGGTAAGTTTGACTATCCCTTTTAGTTTTAGTATGCAAGCTTATTTAGTTTTAGTTTTAGTTTTAGTTTCTGAATATAAGGTCTAGGGTTTTACATACTAGTCTATTTAGTCTTATAGGTAAACTGTTATTGAATCTCTGGTTAACTGTTAACAATCTCTCGTTAACTGTTAACAGATTTGGTGAGGAAAACGGCGGAGTGACTAGGGACATTGCTGGGATCTTGCGTCGCAAGTTCAATAAGCCGTACTACAACTGGAGCGTTACACCAATCAAGAAACGAGAACTGTTTTTTAGAACATTTGCTGTAAGTTTTCAACTTCCTCTTGTTTATGTTCAGTTCTTATTTTTTTCTCTACTAACTATTAAAACACATGTGTAGCAACTGTACAATTGGGAGGCTGGCATAACAGGCCTTGTGAAAGAAGAGTTCAATGCAATTGCATCCGTGCGACTGAAGGGGATAGTAAGCCAAGCAAAGAGCAAGGGATCCAGGCCTTATTGGATTGATGGAGAGCTCTAGAACACCATGTCCCTCTACTGGAAGACTCCAACAGAGCAAACCAGGAGCAAAACTGCATCAGACTCCCGTAATTCCAATCGCAATGGTCTTGGAGCCCATAAGCATAGGTCCGGTCAGAAATCATATCCGCGTATTCAATGCGACATGGTATTTACCTTACTCCTTCCATTGCAAGTCAAGTTGTTGCATCTTATATCTAACTGGCTAACTCATTGCAGGAAAAAGAACTAGGTCGTCCAGTTTCATTTGCAGAAGTTTTTAGGAGGGCACACACATCTTCTGATGGGAGTTTCGTCGATCAGAAAGCGAAAATTGTTGCGGAGGCTTATGACGCAGCATTAGCAGAAGCGATGAACCAATTGATGGCCGAGGGTGCAGAGAATTCTTCTGAAGATCTAGCTGATCAAACTCTCACCATTGAACAACAGAATGAACTGTTTTTGAAGGTATTTTTCCACTCTCATGCTCTTACATAGCATTGTCATCATTGGTCTCTGTTTGAAATCATTTTGAGTATTGTTAATGATTTGATTAACTTATGATTATGAATCATTATGAATCATTGGTCTCTGCTTTTCCTTACTTACTTAACTTCTGTTCTCATTGTGTTATGTTTCTGTGTTTTGATTGTTCACTTTTATGTTGTTCTAGTGCACTGTAAAGGATGCGAAGGGGAATATTTTCGGACTAGGTCAGCTTCGATCCAAGCGAGACAAAAGGAAGAGAGATGAAAGCATTGGAAGCTCATCTTCATCATTCTCGGACATGCAGCAACAACTACAAGCTGCTCAACAAAAGCTAGCCGACCAAGACTTGGACAATGCCCGGCGTGATGCTCGCTTGGACAAGCTTCTCGCCATTCTGAAGGAGAAGGACCCGACAGTAGCAGCTCTTATGGAAGAAGACTGAGCTCCCAAACCATCCTAGTCTCATCTCATCTTTGGTAACCTCTTTTGTGTAACATATATCTAGTTGTTGTTATTGCACTAAACAATGCAATTGCTTATATTATTTTCTTAAAACTATCTAACTTTTGTTGTGTCTAAATGTTTCAAAACATTTGTTTGGAATCAATGTTTTTCTTTAGGTATTCTAAATATTAGTAATGAAAATCATATTGTAAAATGAAATTTATTTTTATTTGGTTATTTATTTGTTACTAATTTACAACTACAAATAAGAAAAACACAATAACATAGTCATGATTGCATGACCAATTTGTGACTTAATCCAACAAAAGTAGTATCAAATTAGTCTCTAATTTCGACTAACATAGTTCGTGACAAAGTAGTCGTATAACGTTCCTAATAACAAATTAGTCACAAGTAAAGACCGCACAAGACAATCACTAATTAGTCGCAGATTTGCGACTGACACAAGTAGTCACAAGATAGTTACAAGATAAGAGTAGTAACACACTCGTCACAAATGTACGACTATTTATTTTAATCACCAATCAGTCGCTTATTTACGACTAACATAATTAGTCACACTTTAGTTGGTAATGTGCGACTGATTAGCGACTAATAAAATTTGCGACGAGACAATTGCGACTACTTGTTTTAGTCGTAAAGTAGTCGCTCCTGAAGCTTTTGCGACTAATCTGTGACTAATTTGGGAGTCACTGTTTCCCTGTTTTCTTGTAGTGTCATCTAATTGAGTTAGTAAACTTGTTAACTTTGATGGCTTCCAATTGAAAATGAACGGATTAACGCATCCCTTATAAGTGATTTAGGTCCCATCACAATTTCCGATGTGGAGTTCCTAACACGCTCCGTCGAGAAGATGGCTCTTCCGTCCCTTCTCGAAACAAATCATACTCTAGGATCAACATTAAATCGCTTTTGGGCCATCCTAGTTGGATCAAATTATTGTGTTATAATATTATGTTTCATGAGCTTCCAATTCAAAACTAATTGGCAATAAGTGGATTGACCCAATTTACTCATATACTACTAATACTAACTAATATGAGATTCCTAACATAAACAAATGGTATACGATCCTTAAAAAAGATATGTAAATAGACGATGACTCCAACCTTAACACATGATATGGTGATGTAAAATGGCAAGTAGAGAACAGATGCGGTAGATTCGATACCAAGTTGGAGTAGCAGAACAAACTCAACATAAATAGATGCACATCTATAGTGTATGGTAAGTATTTTGAACATTTATATGGACCATAATATTTGAGGTGACACATGAGCATAGATTCATATTCTTTGTTTGGGAAGACAATGAACTCATCTTTGCATTTGATGTCACCATATGAACAAAATCTACATATTCGATGTAGTGTAATACCAACAAAATGTGATCATCATCATCGAAAGTTGCTCTATATAAAATCCCCACAACTCTTCACCTTGTTTTAAATCAACCCATGTTATATCACAAAAGGAACACACATTATACAACCACGTACATATATATATTTCTCCTCGGTTCATAAACTTTTTTCTTTTTTCACAACCATATATAGACACACACTTAAAGAAAACATTTTAAAATATATCTTCTTGATTTATATGAATGTATGTAAATCTGCATGTGTGTATGCCTTGTTTTCTCAACCATAATATGATCATAAACATATACAATATATCCATGACTAGTATTTAAATATGAAATGAACAAATAAAGGATATAATCTGGGTCCATCGGTCCTCGGCAAGCTAATAGTCAACGAAAGTGGAGTCAACGGAGGAGAAGAAGAACGTGAGAAGCGAGAATCTCGCAACTTGTAGATCAAGGAAGGTAAGTATTTCACTTTTGTCGTTATCTTTATTTTTCAGGCATCATTTCGGGTAGATCTTATTCTGGTCAGGTTTATCACAGCCAACAACAATTTACAATTAATATTGCATTTTCTTCTTTATATAGTTTAATCCCTATCATATATTATTTGGGCTTTTATCTGTAGACTATGCATCCGAATCCGATGGAAAATGTTCAAATTACTTGAAATTATCATAATCCCATTTAAGTTTAGCAAAAAAAAAAAAAAAAAAATCATAATCCCATTTAGATTGCAGATAATAAAAAGTGTCTTTTTTTTTGCTAAATATAAAAATAAAAAAAGTGTTTACGTGGACTGATCCACATCGGCATCCACATCCACATCCACATCCACATAGGTTTCATTGTAGTGAACTACTAAAAGTAAAAACCATAATCCAAAGAACTAGAAAATCCCAATTCAAGCTCGCACTCAAAAATTTCAAACATTTCATATTATACTTTAAAACTTGGAAAGCTAATTGAATCGACGAAGGATCAAAAGTGTAGTTGACTGAAACACAATTTTTACAAGTCTTTAAAGTTTCAGTTGTTGAAACGTTGACTCTAATGAACGTAAAGTCGAATATACTTCTTTGGCATTCTTTTCAAAAAAAAAAAAAATACTTCTTTGGCATTATATTTAACAAATCGCATATTTATTTACCTATTGTGATCCCTTCAATCCTTATATTTGGAATTTAGTGGCAAAATATCAGTTGTTGAAAAAGTATTAACCATTCATCAAGATTTTCTCTCTAGTTTTCAAAATTTAAACGGCTTGCTAATTGTATGTATAATATTAATCAAAATAACTAAAAATGTAAGAAAATATATTAAGGTTAAAAGCAAAAATAACGCACCAATTACTCTCATTTTCAAGATTAAGTGTGTTTTGACAGGTGGTGGAACAAATATGAGTTTATATATTAATTAGACAACAACATAAAACTCATATTAGTTCTACCTCCTGCTGAATCACTCATTAATCTGAATGAGATTTGTTAACAATGTGTATATATATGTATAATCAATTTAAGTGGTAATGTAAATACATTAGCAACATATGTTTATTCAAATTCAAGTTTTAAATGGTTTACTTTTCATCACGACCGAATATCTCTCTTTAAATATACTTGACTATGCATAAAAATAGAAAAAGGTTTCTACGACTATCCTACATCAGCCTGTGTTAATTAACTCACTAATGTCGTTAATGTTATAAGTTTCACACTGAAAATAAACAGAAACCTATACACTAATATATAAAAGACATACTAATTTCTAATACTTTTTGAAATGAAAATAAACAAAAACCTATATCTTATTATATAAAGGAGAGTTTATCAAAATTGTAACTCACGAGATCTTGACATGTGTCTAATATCGATCGAGATGATGACACGTGTTAAATTTCAAAATAAAATTAAAAATAGAAAACTACCAAAATAATTGTTAAGTAACAACCTAAATTGTAAAAAAGAATCTTATTATATAAAGGAGAGTTTATCAAAATTGTAACTCACAAGATCATGACATGTGTCTATTATCGATCGAGATGATGACACGTGTTAAATTTCAAAATAAAATTAAAAATGGAAAACTAACAAAATAATTGTTAAATAACTACCTAAATTGTTAAGTAACTACCTAAATTGTAAAAAAGAAAATTTCTAAAAAGTTAAAAATATCAACTCACAAGATCATGACATGTGTCTAATATCGATCGAGATGATAACACGTGTTAAATTTCAAAATAAAATTAAAAATGGAAAACTAACAAAATATTTGTTAAGTAACTACCTAAATTGTAAAAAAGAAAATTTCTAAAAAGTTAAAAATGTTAACTCACAAGATCATGACATGTGTCTAATATTGATCGAGATGATGACACGTGTTAAATTTCAAAATAAAATAAAATTAAAAAAATGGAAAACTAACAACATAATTGTTAAGTAACTAACTAAATAGTAAAAAATAAAATTTATAAAAAGTTAAAGTTGGAAAACATACAAAATAATTGTTAAGTATCTAACACATTTGTAAAAAGATAAATTAAAAAAAAAGAAACACATCACGGTTAAATAAACTAAGGCAAATAGGTTTCACGCAAATTATAAACAAAAGAGACAATGCAATTAAAAAAAAGAAAATTAAGCTTAAAAATGGTATAATTGCCATTATGTTCAAATAACAAAATAGATTTATTTTATTCTCTTAATCAAATAAGTTATAGGTTTAAAGTAAAATGATAAAATATGAAAAGATTAATTATGCAATTGGAAAAGATTATTTATGCAATTGGAAAAATGTTATATGATAATTATAAGGATTTTAATTTAGAATATAATTTTACGAGTAAAATTTAAAATATAATTATAGGATCATAACTACATAGATTATCAATTTCAATATCTAATATCCGCATGTTATACGGGTCCTAATATAATACTAATATATAAAAGACATAAACCATCATACTAATTTCTAATACTTTTGAAATGAAAACCCATAAGATTTATATAGGTACTTCAATCAAAATTATAGAAAGTATAAGTGTTTGGTTGGGTCTTTCTATAATGATTTTAGACACGAATTCAACTCCTGGTTGGTGCATATTTGTTGGTTGGTAAATTGGCTTCAACGTTTGATACTTTGTTTGGGTCTTCTTGTTTTTGAGAAAAAACTTTGGTTGGGTTTTTCTTTAAGCATTTTCACTGCCCAAGCTTTTAAGCATTTTATAAAGTCTAGGTGATATATCAACAGATAAGAATAAGTATATTCAGCGAAAACTAAAGAGAAGCTTTTTTTTGTTTCTGCCGTACATAAAGAGAAGCTAGATAGCATAGAAAATATTTAATAACATTTCCAGTCCAAAGAAATTTAATTATGCTATCGTATTTTCTTAAATATTACTTATCATTTAATTTCTATAATCCCATGAAAAAATATGTCTCTGCTATATTTTGTTGTCAGTCTTTGACGAGAGCCGTACACAAAGTAGATAAATTTTCTGTATAAACCAGATGGAATAGTATTATTTACTTTAACTAACAAGATGTGTGCATGCAATAAAATACTATGAAGAAGCTCTTATGATTTTATAACAAGCGAATGTCCCAACGTGAACCGTCATGGGGTGCTAAATTGCTAATACGTGACGTTGGAAACTTGCAATAAAATTCTTAGTATTATACAGTATTAGAATTTAAAATGCGAATTGTTTTTATATTTACTTAAGTATGACACGACACCGTTTACAAACAGCAATTTGTGGGCCCACCGCTACTATTTTAGACGGTCCAGATCGTATCTACGATCGGCCACGACGATGTCGCGTACAATCCACGTCAGACCAAACGAAGATGCTTTCAAAGTGTATATTTTTAAATAGTTTGGGTCAAACAGATAGGTACGGTCGATGCACGTTACGTGGGGCCCCTAAGGAGGCAGACCTAATTTCGGTACAGTGAGAGTACAATCACCTGTTCCAGATCCTACGGTTGATCCTCTACAACTAACCGTTGAGATATCGCCACGTGGTATGTTGACAGCCGTAAACACACGCGTAGACAGATCTCTGACTCTAACACAAACACTTATTTCCGTACTGAATAACTGAATGAGAGCCAGGGGCTTTTTCGTCATTTTAGTTAAACCCTGAAGCTCTTCTTTCTTCATCTTCCTCGGTTTTTCTTCTTTCGTATAAAGACCACGAAAGAAAAAGAAAAATTGAAAACTGGAGAGGTTCGGTTTGTTTTTTGCCCCACCGGAGAATCCGAAGGTGTGACTGATCGGAGAGTGATGAACCCGAAACTGAAAGCTCGTAAAC
This sequence comes from Arabis alpina, assembly GCA_900128785.1. NCBI lineage: Eukaryota > Viridiplantae > Streptophyta > Magnoliopsida > Brassicales > Brassicaceae > Arabis > Arabis alpina. The sequence goes on from LT669795.1 coordinate 20,626,653, forward strand.
AAATTCGGATCCTAGAAGAACCGGTTCACCATTCTCTACTCTATCTCCGAGCTGTGTTCCTCTTCATTCCCACTTAAGGAAAAATTAGTTTCTGATTCCAAACCAAAAATCCAAAGGAGGAGAAATTAAAACACGTTTATTGTTTTTTTTTAATTAATAACTTGTCTGTTGCAAATCAAATGTCGGCGTCTCCCTCCATTTTATCCGTTTTGTCGGAAGATCTTCTGGTTCATGTCTACGGGTTTCTTGACCCACCGTGTCGGAAAACGTGGCGTCTCATCAGCAGAGATTTCTTCCGAGTCGACTCGCTGACCCGAACCTCAATCCGGGTCCTCCGGGTCGAGTTCCTCCCTCTGCTTCTCCTCAAGTACCCAAATCTCTCTTCCCTCGACCTCTCCGTCTGCCCTAAACTCGACGACGACGTCGTTTTGCGTCTGGCACACGATGGTGCCGTTTCCACGTCGCGCCTGAGGTCACTGAACCTTAGCCGGGCCACCGCGATCCGAGCCAGGGGCCTTGAGACGCTGGCGCGTATATGCCACGCTCTCGAGCGCGTCGACGTGTCTCACTGCTTTGGGTTCGGCGACAGGGAGGCGGCGGCGCTTTCTGCTGCGGCGGGGCTGAGGGACCTGAGGATGGACAAGTGTTTGAGCCTAAGCGACGTCGGATTGGCGAGGATCGTCCTCGGATGTAGTAAACTTAACAAGGTTAGCTTGAAATGGTGTATGGAGATCTCCGATCTTGGGATCGACCTTCTCTGTAAGAAATGCAAGGATTTGAAATCTCTCGATGTCTCTTATCTTAAGGTTCGTCTCCAATATCTTTCGATTCAATAGGGAATTGGCAAAACTTTTCTTGATTAATTCCTCTATCTCTGTGAAATTGCATAATCTGGTTCTGATTTCGATTCAGATCACGAATGATTCGATCCGCTCAATATCTTTGCTGCCAAAGCTCGAGGTTTTAGATATGGTATCTTGCCCTTTGATAGATGACGCTGGATTAGAGCTGCTAGAGAATGCTTCTCCTTCATTACAGGTACTACTACTCTGCCTTAACACAAAAAGCTTTTTCATCAATCGATTTTTAAACGTGTAACAGGCTATCGATGTCACAAGGTGTGATGGTGTGAGTTTTTCCAGCTTGATCTCCATTGTCAGTGGCCATCCTAATATTCAACACCTTAGAGCCAGTCATTGCGTATCCGTAAGTTTGCCCTAGAGCCTTAATAGCCCGAAACTCTTAAATGAATATGTATTATCTTTGTGATTCACAGGAAGTCTCTGCGAGCGTTTTACAACACATCAAAGCTTTGAAGCATCTCAAGACTATATGTATCGATGGAGCTCGTGTCTCTGATTCATCTCTTGAAACCTTAAGCTCAAGCTGTAGATCCTTAACAGAAGTCGGAATGAGCAGATGTGTCCATGTGACAGATATTGGGATGATGGGACTTGCACGCTACTGCTTAAACCTGAAAACCCTAAATCTGGCGTGCTGTGGATTTGTGACGGATGTAGCCATCTCCGCTGTAGCTGTGTCTTGCCGGAATCTGGAGACTTTGAAGTTAGAGTCTTGTCATAAGATAACTGAAAAAGGTCTTCAATCGCTTGGATCTTACTCCAAGCTTCTTCAAGAACTCGATCTTACTGACTGTTATGGCGTAAATGACAGGGGTAGAAAATACATGTGAATCCAGATTCTGTTTTGTGTTTAAGATTTTATCATTTCCGTATCTTACGTTTTTTGGTTCTGTTTGGACATTTTACCGCAGGGCTTGAATATATCTCAAACTGTTCAAATCTTCTAAGATTGAAACTTGGCCTCTGCTCACATTTCTCTGACAAAGGGCTATTTCATATTGGTTCCAAATGTTTCAAGCTTCTAGAACTTGATCTATACCGGTAAAATTTCCTTCCCCCATACCAGTCTCCTTCCTTGTAGAACTGATTAGAAATAATTTTTCTAGGAAAGTTGCAATTTCTTGGTAGATTGTTGATGGAAAATGTTTAATTCATGTTTCTTTTCTAATGGATTCTGCATTTTGAGTGCAGCTGTACTGGTTTTGGAGATGACGGTTTAGCAGCTTTACCGCGAGGTTGTAAGAGCTTGAACCGACTCATTATATCATACTGTAGCGAGCTAACTGACACCGGGGTTGAACAAATCCGCCAGCTAGAACACCTAAGTCACCTTGAACTCCGAGGGCTAAAGAAGATAACCGGTGCTGGTTTATCTGCAATTGCTTGTGGGTGCAAGAAATTGGCTTACTTGGACCTCAAACTCTGTGAGAATATCGATGATTCGGGCTTCTGGGCGCTCGCGTACTTTTCAAGAAACCTAAGACAGGTAAAAAAGCATATATAGGTTAAACCCATCTGTTGGGAACTAATAATTGGAAATGTATTTGATTATTTGTTTGTTGTGCTTGGCTTTGGCAGATAAACTTGTGCAATTGCTCAGTTTCGGATACGGCTCTATGCATGTTGATGAGCAATCTGAGCCGGGTTCAAGATGTTGACTTAGTCCACCTGAGTCGTGTGACCGTGGAAGGATTTGAGTTTGCTCTACGAGCCTGTTGCAACCGGCTCAAGAAGCTTAAGCTTCTCGCACCACTCAGATTCTTACTCTCATCGGAATTGCTTGAGACGCTTCATGCTCGTGGTTGCCGCATCAGATGGGACTGAAGACAATTACAGACTACGCCATTTCTCGCCTTCCGTAGATTGTTGTTGTAGTTTTTGTTTTTTTTGTGTGGGTTAATAAACGAAAGCAATGCAATTTTTTCTCACCCGGATGGCAATTGTTTCTTTGGGAGAATATCGGTAAGTAAGGAATTTACAACATATATGGTTGGGTGAGCCTGAAAAAAAATCCGATTTTTTTCTCAAGTCATCTTTTGGATTAGGATAGTACCATACTTTTAAAACCCAAAATTTGTTCTTTCAAACCCTTGCATATTTTTTAGAAGGTCATGGTCAAAAATCTAAAACCTAAGGATCTTTCTATACCGAAATAGAAATCTTGAAACCTGGTATTCTAATAAGGCCATTCTCCATAGTAAAATGAGTTGAGATCGTATTTGATGGGAAATAAACCTTTGAGAAATTTACTTGTAGAGGTATTTTTTGAGAAACTTATTTTCTCTAGAAGTACTTTCAAAGGATAGTATACTTTTTTGATGTTCTTTTACTCTTTTATCTTTTTAACCAAAAATACTCTTTCTAACTTATCGTTTACAACACTACATTTTCCCAATAAAAATAATAATACTAAGAATCCATTTAGTATTACTTCAATTTCTTCTCTGTAACTTTTTTTTTGTCCCTTCTCTTCTTTTTCCTTTTAATTTTCAAAATTCAACAAATATCCAACAAAAACTGTATATAAAGATTCTTCATTTCTCGTTTGTTATTTGCTTTTATTGTCCAATTATGTTTATTTTTCGTAAAGATCTTGTTTTTTTATATGGTTATTGTTTTTTAATAAAACAACTAGTGATTTGAGATTTTATAACATGAAAGGAACTCATGAGACAATGTTCACTGAATGATCAAATACACTTTTTGAACCATGAATTACATCATTAGAAACTGTCAAAACTTTGTTGCTCAAAACTGGAACTTATCAAATTAAACGAGTAAAAAGAGAGAGATTGTGACCATTACCATGTTCTCATAATAGTAACAAACCAACACTGACCATAATTACTTATCCACAAAGACACATCCAATACCATTTTCTTCATGCTACCTAATCCAACCAAGATCTTTGGAAGTTAAGACGGTCAATTGAAAATGGATGGTGATGTGTGGATGGTAGATTTTAATATTGTGGTTCGTTTTCAATGATAAGAAAGAGATTTCGATCAAGTGCTTCTTCTCACCCTCTCAAACTTCAAAATCCGACCTTCTTTCTCTTCTTCATTGTTGTTTAAACATTCTTTAAAACTTGATAAAAACCCATAAATTATAAAAGACAAAATCTAAATATGTCTCTAAATCTCACTAATTCTCAGACCCAATTTATCAAATTTCACAGATTTATGCTGCATGGGGAAGAATTGAAGTCTTGTGGCTGAGTTGATAGAATTGAAGGAGAAAGAGACCCATGGAGAAGATGAGGTGAAAGGATCGAGGGAGAGAACAATATAATCACAACCACATAATTCTCACAAATGTTAATTAAATGAATGGTCCATATATTTTTTCATTTACTAAAATCTCTGATTTTTGTTCTATCTTGTTTCTTTATTTTTGTGGAAGAGTATTTTCGTATTAAATAATTTTGAAGAGTGGAAAAGAGCAGAAAAAATATACCATCCTTGCAAAGTACCTTTTTTGAAGGAAAAGTTTGAGAAAGTATCTATACATGTAAGAAGTCCTAAACCTTTTTACCAGTCATAGGATTGCTACTATGATAATATCTACTTTTCATCACCCTCGTTAGTAATGTATTTGTTGCATATTATAATGATCTTCAAAACTGCTTACCTAGCAATGCTAAGTAAATATCATATAACATTGGCAAAATCTTGCAAGATTAGTCGCGACAAGGTAAAGTTTTCACTCATGCTAGTTTCTTGCATCTAAGTCTAGTCTTAGGAGGGAAATGAAACTGATTTGATTATGTGCTTTGATGGAATATCTGTTGGGTTTGTGGTTAAGTGTATAAGAAGGAAATGAAAAGTAAAAGCCAAGTCTAGGGAGGAATAAAAAAGAATCCGTATAGCTCTAAGTGTTAAAAAGTAAGTGTAGCTTAGCATCCCCATATAATAAAATCAAAAACGATAAAAATATATGTTAAGAGATGCTAAGCTAGATAAATAAGTTATGAAGAAGAGCTAGTAAACATCAAAGAAAACTCCCTAGAATTTGAGTAAAAGTAAAGAAAGAGTTGGTTTAAATTGAATATCTAGCAAAAAGGACTAGTGGTTATACTCGGGAAGTGAGGAAGAAAGAAATGAGAGTGTGCAACAAGGGGTTAATGGGTAGGACACTGAATTTGTAGCATTGTATGCATCAATTTTGTTTTGTTTTGTTTTGATTTTGCATAATGTGATACGACATTAGAGAGTTAATTAACCACCAAAAGAACTTTCAACCTCCTCTTTACATTGTTTTCAAACCTTTCTCACCAAGCCAAATGATATTGATTCGTTTTCCAATTGTGAGACTGCGCCAAACACCTTAATTGAATGTTAAAGAGTTGAGTCAGTAGTTGATGATGAGAGTTTCTTTGAGTCTCAGGGTTTGGAATAAGAGATCGACTAAGGATGATTATGAAAAAGTCTTCTCAAGTAGAACATGTTGTGCATCGATTTAATTCTCTTTAGGACACACTTGTGAATGCCTTTGCCGTCGCTTTTGGAATTGAGTCCTATTTTTAAACCTCTCCTTCAGATGGTTTTTTGTAGTTTGTTTGCGGACAAGGAAAAGGCAAGTATGGGGGAGTTGATGTGTTCATAATTTAGCACATCTTGTGTATATATTTACATCTCTGTCTCCCTCACTTTTCATCGTAATACATCATTTAGGTCTCCTTTAGCTTAGATTTGCATCTTAGGGTCTTAGATTAGTATTTTGTACATATTCCTTGTCATTATATTTCAGGTGGTATCTTTGCTAAATGAAGCTTATATGGCTATCATGAGCCTAGATGATGTTGAGGAGAGATTAAAAGAGAGTGCAGAGGAGCTAATATCGGTCATCGCATATCGGTGATGACTGATATACCGAGTTTGGAATCGCACCACGGTGGAAGTCTCAACAAACCCACTGAAGGTCGTACCAAGGGGCAAGACCGGGATATCGGTTGCTACCGATAACGAACACCAGTATCCTGAGATTTCCTCCTGCTATGATAAAACATCAAGACTCTTGTAGCGCGTTACAAGGAGCGGTATATCTGCCAGAGCCGATACTGAAGACAACCGATACACGCCGATTAACAAGCCCGGTATAGCGTGCCTGCATGCACACGGACCGCCACTAATCAAGCACAACCTTCAACATATATCGGTCATCATCCTGATATGGAGGGTGACCGATATTTATTTTTTGTTGACTTTTTCTTATTTTCGGTTAACTCGATTTGACAAGGGTTGACCCGGGTACGGTTCTCAAAGGCTATATATATTTTTAGCCTTTGTAAACTTAAGCTTTCTTTTATGCAAATAGCCTCTTAAAACATTCAAACTTTGATGTTCTAAGTACTTCATATTTTAGTTTATTTAATCTTTCGTTTTAAGTTTTAAGCTTTGCTAATCTTTCTTTAATGCTTTATTCTTTTATGATGAACTTAGATTTAATCATGTCCTTGCATAAAGCTATGAGTGAGAGTATTCTTTTCATTGAGCTATGGGTTAGTAGATTAAGGACATTTAAGATGTGATTAATGGTGCTATGGCATAATGATCTAGTGTTCTCAACTTGGGTTGTACTTAATGTAGATTTGAGAGTGATCACTTGAATCTTGATTATAAGTTATTTCCCGCCCGAAAGATGTTTGTGGAAATGCTTGAACCTCTCTTTGTTGGCTTAGCATCCATAGCCAATCAAAGTTCACGTTAGAGTGTTCAGGGAACTTAATAGATTTATTCGATCATGCTTGGAGGTTGTCTAATTTGCAAATAAAAGTTTAGCTAAGTTAGGCAATTAACAAAGTAATTAGTGCCATGAAAGTGCGCTAATTTGTATTGATGATCCATGTTCTGGAATTGGGCTTTGAAGTAGAAGTCTTTAGCATCATTAGCCACGTTTTATTGTCTTTTGATCAATTGCTAGTCCATTGCTCAATACTTCCATATTGAATACATATCATCTCACTCTCTCTTGCTTGTTTTATTTTTTGCATTTACATTTAGTTTGAACTTGTGACTCTTGAACCATCTAAACTCCTATTTCTTTTTCTTAATATAGACCGTCTATGGCTTAGTAATCTAGATTCCTTGTTTTCTAGTGTTCGACCTTTAGCTTTACTACAAACGAATTATTAAATTAGTTTGCTAGTATGATTTAGGTTTTCATTTGATTAGTTGCATGCTAAACAACTCTCAACAACAAGATGACACAATTATTCAGATACATTAAGCTACTCGAATCCAAACCAAATAATCAAGTCTAGGTCTCTCAGTCTCATAATGCTTGTTTGAGACTCATGACCTTAAGCATGTTATGTTGGGTGTTGTATCGCATAGGGATATGGTTGTGCACTTAGAGCAAAATATCATTGGTTAGGGGGTTTGAAGCCAATCGGAAGATTATGGAATGAATCCCTCTAGGAGCACGATTTAGGCCTTATTCTTATTGCTCCTAATGAGCTCTTAGTACCAAGTAGAAGCTTAGGATTCTAACATTCGTTAGCTTAGGTTAGTTATATCATAAAGTGGGTAGCTAGAACAGTAGATGTTTAAGTTCCTCATTATGCATAGAGCACTACACAATTCTTATCCTTTAAACACTAGAGTGTATTTCCCATAATATTCTAATTATTTTCAAGTGTGGTTACACTTAATTCCTAGAACCCGAAAACATCAATTTCTTTCTTTTTCTCCACTATCCTTAATATTTATAGTTTAAAATTAGTTTAGCTAAGATACCACTATATCTACCTTATTTAGGCCTAGCTCATCGTAGGAATGGACTAAGCTCTAGTGTTGAGTACATCTTCCCTTGGGATTGATCCCTAAGTACTACATTGACATAACCATGCACTTGCGGTCATTTAGGGCTTTATAAATGTAAAGCTTCTGAACCGAGTTATAACTTCTCTCATTAGGAAATGAAATTAGGAAATGAAATTTTGGCTGAATAGTAAACCACATCTTGGAGAAGATGTGACACAAGTACTAATCCTACTCCGCAGACAGTGAAACTGCAAAAACACCAAAATTGAATAAATTGATGGTCCTTTAATTCTCCCTAATTGTGCTTGTGATGTTATAATAGATGGTATATGTATAAACGGTAGATTATATTGACTATGGCCATTGTTTGTTACCTAATATCCTGACTTGGTAATAGTTTTTGAATTTTTTAAAGGCTCACCCAACCATATATGGTGTAAATTCCTTACCGATATTCCCCCAAAGAAACGATTGCCATCCAGGTGAGAAAAAAACTCTTTCAACACATTTATGTTTCGTTTCTTTGTTACCGAACTTGTACTTCTCCTGCTGTATGATGGAGAATAAACCTTTTTATGTATCATAGGATTGCTACTATGATAATATCTACTCTTCATCACCCTCATCAATAAAGTATTAGTTGCATATTATAATGATGCTATGAGTTTTAAATTACTCAATCAACTAACCACAAGTGCATGATAATATATATGTAGTAATCAAGGGTCATTCTTTCACAAGGACTTGATGTTCAAACAATTGGAATGCAATTGAAACTTATGAAGCTAGGTGAAATCAAGTGATATGTTCGATTTCGGTTTTTACTCAATGTGAATGACAATATGAAAAGATGCAATAAGTAAACAAAGCAAAACTCTAAAATGAAACAAAGCAATGCATAAATAAAGGTAGGACAAGATTAAAATGCAATTTAAAGAAAGTCAACAAAAGTCAGTAAATTCAACAAAGACGATTAATATGATAAAAGAATGAATTATGGGTAGAGATGATAGATTTAGGATGAAACATATGAGACAAGTGATGCATATAACTCAATTAAGCTAATTCCAAAGCATCAATCCATTTAATCTAGACTAACCCACTTCCATGATGCTAATTCTTTCTTTAATCAACCAGTAACACAAACTTTCATTTGGCTAATCACCAATTAAAAAACTTAATGCATATGTTCATATTAGCTTACAAATCCCCTTAAACATCAATTTCCATTGGCGATGATGAGAAATGCATGATTAAAGCTCTTTTAGACATTTTCACAAACACCTTCTGGGCATGAAAAGACTTCTGGCGGGAGCGAAACAATCGGAGACATGGAGAACTCTCGAACCCTCGAAGACTTCGATGCACGTATAATGGATAAGCAGATCAGGAATCGTTTATCATCAATACGAGAGATGGGAGACATGAGATACGAAGGAGCATTGGAGGCTTGGTTCGGATCTTGTTGAATTTATATGGTTTTATTTTAATAAATTTGTTTAAGATATATAAATATTTCTAATTAAAGTCACACACGTTGTAAAAACGCTTTTTGGGTTTGAACAAAATTTTACATTCAATTAAAAAAAGAAAAGACCATGATCTAGATTTGGGGTAATTACTTCATTATCTAGCATTGAACACCCTTGAATCAACCCAAATAACCATTAAAGTCAAAGATAGGGGTGTCAAAATGGATGATCCAACCCAACCCAACCCATAACTCATATGGGTTGAATGTTAATGGTTTATGGGTTAACCCAATCCATTTAGCAATTGGGTTGGATCAACCCATGAACCCATTAAACATAAATGAGTTGAATTGACTTTGACCCAATCCATTTTATTTTGATACATAAAATGATTATATAAATATTTATTAAAAAATTGTATCAAAATTGTATTTTGGGCACATTATTTTCGCAAAATCTCGTTTATGGCGGGAAATTTTATGAATCTCGATTTTGGCGAAAATATTTTGTGGGATCACGTTTTTGGCGGGAAAATTTGCGGAATCATATTTTTGGCAGGAAATTTTAAGAATCTCGATTTTGGGCTGGAAAATTTTGCGGGATCATATTTTTGGCGGGAAAATTTTTGTGCGATCATATTTTGGCGGGAAATTTGATGAATCTCAATTTTGGCGAAAATATTTTGTGAGATCTTTTTTTGGCGGGAAAATTTTACGAAATCATATCTTGGCGGGAAATTTTATAAATCTCGATTTTGGCAAAAATATTTGGTGAGATCACGTTTTTGGCGGGAAAATTTTACGGGATCATATTTTTGGCGGGAAATTGTATGATTCTTGTTTTTGGCGGAAAATGGTTTAGTAGATTGTTTTTTTTGTATAATATTGGTTTTGGCGGGAAATTTATTTCCCGGATCAATTTTTGGTGGGAAATTTCCGAATCACGTTTTTCGTCGGAAAATTCGAAAATAGTAAAAAAAGCTTTTTAGCGAGAAAATTTGTGGAATAGTGTTTTTGGTAACAAAATAAAAAAAATTATGAAATCATGTCTTTTAGTTATAGAAGGGTTGATGGGTTATCCATTTTCAACCCAATAACCCATTTTATTTCAACCCATTTTAACTCAATCCATTTGACTCATCAAACCACTTAACCCATCAACCCATTGAAACCAAATATTTAATCCAATAGGGTTAATGAGTTGGATTGGATTGGATAAACCCATGAGTTTTGACCCATTTTGACAACCCTAGTCAAAGGGAACATCAGAGGAAAAAAAGATAAAAGTTTGAGAAAAAAAATCTAAGAAATGGGAATTGTTTCGAGTCTTCTCGGCCTTCCCAAATTGTGTTCTCTCAATTCTACTTCTATCAAATGTTTCTCTTCAAAAAATTAGGTTAAATGAAGGTTTTTAAAGCGAATTCGCGGACAAGATAAATATGGATCTGGGCATGGGTCAGATCTTGGTCAACTCTGGATCAAATATGGTCAACCTTGGACCCACCGGTCAACTCTGGATCAATTCTAGATAATTTATTTGGCCAAAATGACATGCAGTCACTAAATTGAATGTAAATTTCAAACCAATGATCCAAATGACTTCAATCTTGCGCCAAATGGAAGCTAACTCATTTTTCCATCTTATGACTGAATTTGAGCTTGATACACCAACGGTAAGACTTTCATCCAACATGATCTTTAAGAAGCATTTTTTAACTCTTTATATACGAGAGTGTATTCTCTAACTTCTATGCATCTCCTTTGATCCAATAGACTCCAAAGTACCTATTGAATACAAAAATACCAAAACTAAGAACAATGACTCTCTAGGACTCCTAAAATGCAACAAAACTCATTTGGACTATAAATGCCACAAAAACACTATGAAAAGCAAGATAAACACAAGAATTATGGTAAAATTATAATACTCAATGTATTTATCATTTACAATATGCAACTATTATTCGGATACTGTAAGCTAGTCGGATCCAAACCAAATAATCAAGGTTAGGTTTCTCCGGAACAACAACTAGAAAATATTGAGACGATAACAAGAATAATTGCGAGGAGTAGGATTGATAAAAAATGCGGATCCTTTAAAAATGAGAATTACAATGCATATTTACAAACTATTGAGTCAGTCGAATGAAAAACTAAAGAAATATGAAAACTATTTTAATTTTAAGTGGTTTTCCATTCTTTGTACTGATCCTTTCCTTTTTCTTAGAACCTGTTACGTCGGCTATATATCGTGGGCTTGGCCTAAGCTCGTTTGGTCCAAAATCGTCTAATGGGCCTAACCCGTGTGCTTCCTTATCAAAGCTCTGATACCATCAATAAATCCTCTAGTTTGGTGATCGGCATAAAGGTGATATCGTCGAAGTGTGTTGAAGAAGTTGATTCGACCAAGATCTTGTATCGATGCGTGTTATTGTGCTTGACACGCGACACGCTCTGGACCACATGTTTTGATGGGACACCGAAGAGACGCCGTGGTTCGTCCCCAACATGCTATCCATGGTATAATCATTACCCTTGGGTTCCATATATTTTGCTATAAATATCGGATCCCAAAAACCCACATCTTTTTTTATTCTTCATCCGAAAAGGTAGAACTCTTTTTTTTTAAGTTATTCCTATATTTTTTTTCATTAGATCCCTATGTATTTGCAATACCTTCATAGAAATCACATTTGCAAATCGTGATTTTGTCCCAAATTTCTCGATCGAGGGGATTCGTAACGAGGAAACTAGGATTTCGTTGAGTTTGTCTGCCACTCTGCTCCGCCTCTTCGTACACTGATGGATGGAGGGAAAACTTCTATGCTATTAAAAGATGCATATATCACCGTCCCTAGCTTAGGGGATAAAAATCTGGACGCTTCAATTCCTTTGTGGGACCAGATGGTCAAGTTCTTCGAGACCTTGATGAACATGTTGTCGATGAACATGCCGACGACCAAGAGGACTTAGCGGTGGAAGCCGAAGATGATCTATAGAAGTGGTTTTTTTTTAGAATGGGTGCTTTAAATTGTAGAGGCATCTCTCTTGCAGTGATGATGATAAGCCGCAAGATGTTTTACGTGCTATAATTTTTGATTCCGTCTCAGGAGAAGCACCCCTGGGATTACCCAAGTGGCTACATATGTTTGTATAAGGTGATGGTTCATAGTTGGTTTCCTTTTCCGTTCCAGCTCGTTAGGTATTGTGAAAGGCGAGGCATCATCTTCACTCAAATGACTCTGGAAACTCTTTGCAACATAGTTGGCTTAATGGTAAAGTACTGAAGATGATCTCAACTTCTCAGTTGAGATGTTAAAGCATGTTTCCTTGCATAAGAAAGGCTCGATTGCTGGCCGATGTGATACAAGCATGAGGCCTGGTTGTAAGGTCATCGAGGGCTTTACAAGTATGATCAAGACTTTTTTTTAATTGTTACTACTCTATGTAGATAAGCGCCTATTTGGTTTCTTACGTCACAAGGCGATTCCAAACCGAATGGAGCCCCTTAATGGGTAGCTATTTTCAAAACGAATATTCACTTGCCCAAATTCGTCGGTTAAATATTACGATATTTGCTATCTTCTGGAAATTGTTTGAGTAAGATGCAATCACAAAGCCGGTTCTGCGATATTCATTGATGACCGATCAAACACCAATGGTGAATCGATATCCACGACAACCACAACGAAATTCTACTCTAAAACACCCAAGAATGAAACCTTTCTCACAAAAACTCACCAGAAACAAGAGAAACTCTCCGAGACTCTTTTTCCATTAATTCTGGCTTTCCTCTCGATCAGAATACAGCCAAAAAGGCTTATATACGAAACCCTAGGTTCCTCAAACCGAACCAACACGAACCGACCGATTTAAATCGAATTAGAAACCGATCACTTAAAACCTATCAATCGACACACACCACTTGTGTGTTCCCTCCTGTGATTGATCGGTCACTGCGTAAACGCGACTAATTTTTAATCACACTAGCTGATGATGTAGAATCGACTTTGTTTCGTGATAAGCTCAAATAGTTTCTAGTATTTTGTTAGTATCTCAAGATGTAACCATTGAATTTAGGCAAACGAATATTCAATGTAATGCTGAGATCCTTCTATATCTTGTTATTAAAAATTGGGCTTAATCCATTGATGGGATCATCTCCATATGGGCGCAACATTTGATCGAGGAAATCTGAACTTTTGAAAAAAGACTTGAATTGCTCCATTAAGGCCTAAAATGCTCCATTTTTTCTAATTAAGATTAAAACCAACGAAAAACACTTAAATAACACTTTTATCTCTAACACTTGAATTATTATTAATAAATATGAATTAAATAGATAGTAAAAAGTAGAAAATATGACGTATATCAATTCCCCCAGACTTAGCCTTTTGTTTGTTCTCAAACAAACAATAGTAAAAAGTAGGAAAAGAGGTTTGAAAATAGGTTTTGAGTTACTTTAATATTATAAAGTTATACTCTTTTGACTTCAGAGTCTGACATCGCTTTGGATGTTTATTATTTTCAAATACTTGGAATAGTGAATACTGGACCGCAGAGATGAGAGGTGCTACTCCCGGAATCCCTGCGTTCAATACTCCTTCCATTCTGGCCCGTCCCAGGAAATCTAGGAGACTTTCCGAGTTTTCCAACAGATCGGATGCCGAAGTCACGGCCGATCCGTATGCCATAGTAGTTGTCCAAGACTCTGAGGATAACACTGAAGACATCGCTCTTTCAAATCAGGAAGAGAACGCAGCTGTCAGAGATGGTTCTCAGAAGGTTTCTTCTGCGACCGATGCGGCTAATATGCAAAGGGCCGATGACGCGTCAGCTCGGGGGTCGGTCCTTGGCGAGCTTAACGAGCCAAATGGTCCTGGTGATGCTTCGCGTTCAAAGGAATAAGGGAAACTTGATCCCGTAGATAAGAAGGCGGAGAAGAACAAAATGATGGGAACTCACATATCTTTGGGAACATAGCCTTCGCCTCTTTGACCCTTCACCAAATATAAACAAAGTACCTTTAGTGGTCACGAATCGCAACCATCATAGGTGGGGCCTGTAATCTTAGTCTGCAAAGATGTCAACTTCACATCCTCCAACTTTCCCACAAATGATCAAAATAATGGTGGAATCTCCCTAGTGATGTCAACCAGATAAACGGTTTGGTATTGAAAAAACTTTTGGTGTTTATTGGAGTTAAGAATGTTTAAGAGTGTTTAGGGTTACCTGATGCTTTATGTGGATGCTGACATTATGCAAAATTGCAAGAGAGAACAGTCCAGTTGTTGCACACAATTTTTAATCACTTCCGCATGCTCCATATATTTCTATGAGTAACTCCTCGTCTCGAATTAATAGTATCATCACTCCTCTCGATTCATATGATTTCTTGGGATTTTTGCAGACCTAGTGACTTATTAAAAATGATCATTCCCTTCCTCCTTTTTTTTGGAGGGGGTAATGATTTACAGATGTATAGTCTTTAAAATTACCATAAAATGTGTGTTAATCCAAGGAATATCAAGCTCTTTGTGAATCTCCATGTATTCCAACTAATGTCTCCTTCAGCGCATTCTAGTGAATGAAAAACTGTGTCGGTCTTTTTTCTCTCCGACGTTTTTACACATGACTCCACATATGACAATGAAAAACAAGAATGCATGAGGTTTGAATAAAGGTAAGGGTTAAGGGTTGAATACCAACTAAAAATAAGATGGCCATTCAGGATCAACAAAGAGTGGTAAAAGGGATAAGAAGTCCTGATTTTTAGTTTGTTTACTAGCTTAATATCACTAAAGTGAAATAGTGAGATGGAAGATCAAGTGTGGTAGGCTGGGATTCATATCGTCTCAAAAATCGTGCTAAGAGGGAAACCTATACTATCATTTGGTTTTGAAACGGTCCTTCCAAAGTCTTCATCGCAATAACTATTGGTCGCGGAAACTAAGCATCTATTCCTAGGAAAGGTCGTTGTTTCCTACAACTTTTGACTCAAAAAACGTTTTGAAAAAGAAAGATTTTTTTAAATGACTCAAAAAATGTAAAGTAAACCAAAAGAAAGCAAACATCGTTAATAATAGAAGAACTCCCCCTGAATTACGTCGCACCATCCCAGTGTGAGAATAAGCTGATGAAGTATAATTATAAGGTAAAATTTAAAAGTATAGATGAGAAGTTACCTTGTTTTTGCTTTCCAATGGTGAGGGGAGGAAGGAGTGGAATGAAGGAAAGAAATATAGGGAAGGAAAAGAAATAAAGAAAAGATTTTTTTTTCGTGTTTAGGAAGAGATGAAGTTTGTACATGGGTAAGTGTTCGATCGGTCATGAATGGTAAACGACATGTATGGAAATTTTTTGGACTTGGTTTTATTCAGCGTTCGATCGGTCGTGTTGGTGACCGATCGGTCGTCCATCTTTGAAGGTTTGATGATGTCTGATGGGTGATCGATCAGTCGGGTTTGGTGACCGATCAATCATGTGATTTCTTGAAATATTCGGACATTGATTTAGCACAGTGATCGATCACTCAACTAGGTGTTCGATCGGTCAATGTTAATTTCAAATTGTTTATGTTTTATTCTTGAAACACAAAGTAAGAATATCAAAAACAAAAGGGATTCTAAAATTAAAAGAAACAAGAAAAATTACTAATGGGTTGCCTCCCACTCAATACTTTTGATATATCGTTTAGCACGACGTAGCTCCTTCTTTATTTATGGAGAGAGTGATCGAGGAACTCGATAGTTCCTCTTCTTCTTCTTTGTTTATCGGTGTTGGGCTAGTCGCTTGACTTTGGATTTTCATCCTCTAGGCTGCCTTTTTTAGGACATTCTTCTCCATGAGGAGTTTCTTAGCCATCTCCATCATTTGGTGACACTTCTCCAATTCATGGCTCTCCATGTTGAGTGGTGTTATGATTTTGACATCGACAAACATTCTTGTCTTCCTTGCTTTTGTTTGTAATGATTTGACTTCTTCCTCTAGTTCAAAAATCCTTGCTCCTTCGTATTTCTCCCTCTTGAGTGCTTCTGCATAAGATTCATATAAAGGGATCGCGAAGTAAAAAGTGTTTCTATCAATCTTAGGGAATGAAATAAGATGATAGTTGAAATTGATAACCGCTTCCTATAGTGGCTAAGAAACGTTTTCCTAGTATCAAGGGTCTATCTGCATCCATGTCTAAAACATGAAAATTGGTAGGAATGATATGCCTTCCAATGCGGAGTTGTAAGTTGTGTATGATGCCTCTCGATCTCTTCGAAGATTTGAATGGTGAAACCTATAAATTCCAAACTTATTCGCAGCAAATGTAGACAGTACATTAACATTAAAACCTGTGTCACAAAGAGAGTTAGGAAATTTGACACCTGATATTTTGCATGAGAATGTGAATCTCCTTGGGTCAATGTCTTTGTAAAATACTTTGATTGGAGGCTTGGGTTTGTTTACCTTGTTTCCTCCCGGACCGAGGTTGTTGATTTGAATTCTTCCTTATTCAGCGGATGATAAAATCATCTTCTGAAATGGGATAGGATGTGGTGAAATTACCTCTTCTATGGCATTGCAATAGTTTTTTGGGCTTTCTTCCACCTTTCCTGGAAGTACTCCATGTTGCCTCTTTACTGCGTCGGTGGTTTGGGCGACTTGAGTATCGACATTCCTCATGTGTGACTTCATTGCATCGATTTTACCATTGATATACGTTATATTTGTCCACTTTTTACTATCTATTTCCTTTATATTTATTAATAATAATCCAAATTGTAGAGATAAAAGTGCACTTTCAGTGTTTTTCGTGAATTTTTGAGTCTTAATTAGGAAAAGAAAGCATTTTTGACCTAAATGGAGCAATTCATGTTTTTTCCAGAAAGTCGGATTTTTTCTACCAAATATTGCGGTCGAGATGGACATGATCCCACCGATGGATCGAACACCAATTAGAATACGAGATAGAAGAGGATCTCAGCTCCACAACTAATATTAATTCTTCCAAATCCAACGGTTAGATCTTGAGATAATCGCATAATACTGGAAACTGTTTTTGTTTATCAAGAAATAAAGTCGGTTCCGTGATAAAGATCGGTGACCGATCAATCACAGGAGGTGACCGATCTATCACCAACTATGTGGAATTGAAGATCATATCACCACTTCGAGAAAAAAAGAGGAAATATTCCAAATTCTTAGAATATTCTTCAAATCTTCAAGGGATTTGCCCTAGCTGACTCTACAAGCTATAAAAAGGAGTAGAGAGGCTACGTTCATCAACACAGAGCTTGACACAACAGTTTTTATACATCTACATCCACCCGGTTACGAAGCTAGTTACAAAGTTATCAAAGATCTCTAAAGGCATAAATAATTTTACTTTTATAAACAATTGTTCTTTCAATTATTTGGTTTGTAAGGGTGAAGACGATCTCACCTCTTGTTATCCACTAGAGAAGCTGTTCTAAATCCTTATCTTTACCTTTATTTTATAAGAATGATTTGTTTCATCTCTATGCTTGAGTAGTTTCATTGTTAGGTTATAATGGACTCAATTCAAAGGGTTTATTTGGTTCGATAGATAGGATTGCATACTTTGATGATTCCTTGATTTAGTCTTGGATTTCTTTTCACTTAGATCTTTACTTATTGCATGCTTTAGCATTGATCACCTTGAAGCTGATCTTATGTATTCACAATTGTGCTATCCGTTATGTTGTGATTTATCGTGAGAAGATGTTTAGTGAGTTTGGTGTTTACTAGCCGTTTCATCGAATGAACAATTGAACTTGACACTTGAATGCATGTTGCTTGGATCTAATTTACGATAGACTTAATACTTGTTTCATAGGATTATAGCGACGACAATATGCATAATAATCACTAAGTTCATGTTTAAAAGAAGAGCTTTGTCTTAGTTTGTCCTGAATACTTCGAACCATTACCCATGCGAATCCCATAACGCCCAGTCTTAATCATATTTGTTTACAACTTTACAATTGCACCGATTTTCATAACTAAAATCCCATATTCGATTCAGCGTATTTCAAAATTCACAATTCTATTGTGTGATTCTTTATCTCTGTGGATTCGATCCCTATGTACTACAATTGATTGGTTGTGCACTAGCAGCCTTCCTGTCATTTTATTAGGGTAAAATTTACACCCCATCAAGTTTTTGGCGCCGTTGCCGGGGATATAGCAATCACCATTATTTTTTCGATTAAGAGATTGGTCTAGATCATTCATTATTTACTTTTAGGTGCATGACCACTAGAAACCAAGGATCACAAAGCATAATACCATTCATTGGAGAGATAGAAAAGTTTCCAAAGCTATCCGAAAGAAGAACAAGAGTAAGATGGCCAACAACGAGAACATGGATAACATACAAGATGGAGAACCTCACCTTGAGCACGGGCAACCAATCTTGGATGCCAAAGGAAACCCGATTTTCGCACTCGAAAATCAAGGAGCTAATGCACAACAACCGTGCAACGAAGGAGTTCAACCTCCGCTCCTCATCAACCAAAGAAGGGAGTTTCAACCTCAACAAACCATTGCTGATTATCAATACTTTCAAGATTGAGCAGCAATTTGTCCACAACCTCCTCAGCGAAACGATTATGAGACCAAACCTCAAATCATCTCCTTAGTCAAACAAAAGCAATTTCATGGGCTGTCCACGGAACATCCAATGGATCACATCAAACTCTTCAAGGAGATATGCGCAACAACGAGGCATAATGGAGTTTCAAACGACTATTTGAAGTGTAGGCTCTTCCCATTCTCTTTAGATGATAAGGCTCATAGGTGGCTTAATGATGCACATCAAAATGATCAAATGCAAATGATGCTATGTGTTTTAATTCCTCAATCAACTAAACACAAGTGCATGGTGACATCTATTGTAATCAAGGGTCATTCTTCTACAAGGACTTGATGTTCAAACAGTTGGAATGCAAGAAACTTATGAAGCTAGGTGAAAAGTGTTATGTTCGATTTTCGGATTAAACTTAACGTAAATGACAATATGAAATGGTGCAATAAGGAAAATATAATAACTAAACAAAGTAAAACACTAAAATGAAACAAACCAATGCATAAAGGGAAGCAAGGTTAAAGATTGCAATATATGAAAAGTCAACAAAAAGTTAACCCAATTAGGCAATGATGATCCGTATGATAAAATAATGGACTTTGGGTAGAGATGATAGATTTATGATGAAACACATGAGACAAGTGATGCCTTACAACTTAGTTAAGCTAATTCTAAAGCATGAATCCATTTAATCTAAACTAACTCACTTCCATGGTGCTAATCCTTTCCTTAATCAACCATTAACACAAACTTTCCTTTTGCTAATCACCAATTAAGAAAATTTAATGAAAATGTTCATATTAACTTACAAATCCCCTTAAACATCAAATTCCATTGGATAACATGAGAAATGAATGATTAAAGTTTTCCTAGACATTTTCACAAACACCTTTTGGGCATGAAAAGATTATGATCTAGATTTAGAGTAATTACTTCATAATCTAGATTTGGGGTAATTACTTCATAATCTAGCATTGAGTGCTCTTTAATCAATGGAATATAAAAGACTAACAACTTAGCATCACTAAATCTACATGAATCAATCTTAATCTCCTCTACCCAAGACCCATAAAGATCACTACTCACTAATCATATCCAGAACAACTAAAGCATAAAGATTAAGATGCAAAATGAAAAGACTTAATGAAATAAACAAAAAATCTTTACAAAAATATAAAAAGTAAAGTCTTTTCACCTCAAATCATTCAAGAACACACTAGGTTTAGTGTTTACACAATGGGTAAAGAGATGAGGCAAAAAGGGGTTTAGAGTTATAACAAGTATTTTTAGACAAAAAAGAAAGTGTACCCGGGTCAACTCGCAACAACCGGGTCAAACCCGGTAAAAACTGGAAAATTGATGTAGGAGTGACCTTTTAGACCGACCAGTCAAACCGGCCAACTGGTCGGTCTAAATGGCTGATTATGGGCCGTGGAGACTGGCTCTTATGGCCATCTTTTTGACCGGGCAGGAGGACCGGTCTTCTGGTTGGTCCCATGCTGCTCTTTAGCTCCTCTTCCTTGTTCTTCATCTTCTAACTTGATCCTTCCTTCTTTTTGTTCCACCATTGATCAAAGACTCCGTTTGTACCTAAAGATGATGAAATATTCATGCAAATGCAACAAAATAAGAACTTGAACTTTAACTCAATCGATACTAAAAGGAACAAAAAATGGAAGAAAACAAGTAAAACCTAAGGTAAATGTCTCAAAACACTAACTAAAATTCATGCTAAGAAGGGTAAATTATGCACTTATCACTTAAGTCCTTAACGTTCAATCACCACATGGGAAGGTTGTAAGTCTTCTTTCCTCAATCATTTTTACACTAAGTCTCGCTCAAATTTATTAAGGAAGGACCTTCAAAATGTTTCCATGATGCTTGGGAACACTTTAAAGAAAAACTAAGAGATTGCCCACATCGTGGATTCACACAAGCAAATTTTTTGAGTACTTTTTATAGGGGAATAGATCAAAAGTATCAACTTTCTCTCAATACGGCTAGTAATGGCGATTTCACTATCAAAACAATCGACGAAGGTCAAGTTTTAATTGAAAATCGCTGCTAGCAATAGCAACAATGCTACTGATTTTGACAGGAAAACCAAGATCTATGATAGCGAAGGGAAGCAAATCGCCAAGGTAAAGCAAATGATGAGTCAACTCTTGAAGAATCAACAACGTCCAATCAACTCATGTGAAGCAATAATCGACGTTGAAGTTGGAGTTAGGCATGAAGTCATTAACGACGATGACAATGAGGATCAAGATGAAGAGATAACTACACTAGAGCTCAATGTTACTTTCAAAACCGAAATTTCAATAATTTTAAGAACTACTCCAATCTCTCTTTCAAGAATCCCAACGTAGAAAACCCACAAGACCAGTTTTACCCACCGCAAGAGAGAATCCAACAACAAGGGAACTCTTATGGGCGTGGCGGTAACTTTAATGGGAGCAATTTCCAGTAGCCTCCGTTTGGGAGAAATGCTAACTTCACTGGTAATATTTTCCAGTAGAAACCTACTTTTAACAATTTTCAGGGACATAAAGCATCCGAGCAACAAGTGAAGCAAGGGCAAAACAATAAGATGGAAGCAATGCTTAACCAAATATTGGCAAACTATGAGCGAACCATGAGGTAAATTAATGCCAAGGTAGAAGGAATGTACAAATGGTAAAACTCACGTAATGAAGTCACACATGAAGAATGTCAATACTCAAGTTACCCAAACTGCCGACGTAGTAAGGAAGCAACATAAAGTGCTTCCGAGAAGGTGGGAAGAAAACCCAATGAACGATTGCAATGCCATAGAAGAGGTAAAATCACCACACCGAATTTCGGACGATGACTCATCCTTTGACAAAGAAGGAAGAATTGAAATCAACAACCTTGGGAAAGGAGGAAACATAGCGAATGAACCCAAACCTCTAATCAAAGTCCTCTACAAAGACATTAATCCATGAAGATTCACATTCTCATGCAAAATATCTAATGTCAATGTGATAGCTACATTTGCTGCAAACATGATAGAAATTCATAGGCTTGCACCATCCAATTCCAACATGGTATTTGGCGATGCATCTTCAAAGAGATCGAGAGGCATCATTCACAACTTACAACTCCGCATTGGAAGGCATATTATTCCTACCAATTTTCACGTTTTAGACATAAATGAGGAAAAATGAAACAACCCGTCCCTTTTTTTATAATTACAAACCATCCTTGGACTCGGATTAACGCTCCATACACGCTAACCCTCAACATCCAAGCAACCCATCAACAAAACCAGCAGAAAACAAACCAAACTTAAACCAAACGACTAATTCCATTAAATCAATAAACCAACCAATCTAATTTAACAACACGTTCCCGGCTAACCAACAACCTAGCCATTTCTAAACAATAAAAGAATTCAACACATAACGCGAGACCCTAGATCATCATCCTCCTCATAGCCACGATCCCTCGGTCACACTTTGTCTTTACCTGTATCACATGGCAGAAAGAAATGCGTTAGTATTATCACAAATACTCAGTGAGGCGGTCATCCCATCTACTTGGCCAATACCAAGGTAAATGAAACACCAGACCTACACACAACACAACAAACGAACAAGCAAAACAGCACAATATGACACGAGTGTCGGTCGACACTACCACTAGGTGTCGGTCGATACTCTGTTCTGGGGTCGGTCGACACTCTGATCTAGGATTGGTCGAAACCCCCAACTGGTGTCGGTCAACACCCCACAGACCTGGCACTGGTGTCGGTCGACACCCCACCGACCTGGCACTGGTGTCGATCGACACTACCTCTTGATGTTGGTCGACACCTCTCCACATAAAACTGGTGTTAGTCGACACTACCTCTTGGTGTCGGTCGAAACCAGCCGCATGTTTTCCAGAATCGGACCATCTCCTCTCCGATCTGATTCCAAGCATGTTCAATCACACAAACCTGCAACAAAACGTCAATAATCACATGATCCAAGCATACACAAACACGAAATGGTCCAGACAAACGCACAACACAACAAACGAACAAGCAAAACAGTACAATACGACACGAGTGTCGGTCGACACTACCACTAGGTGTCGGTCGACACTCTGGTCTGGTGTCGGTCAAAACCCCCAACTGGTGTCGGTCGACACCCCCACAGACCTGGCACTGGTGTCGGTCGACACCCCACAGACCTGGCACTGGTATCGGTCGACATCCCACAGACCTGGCACTGGTGTCGATCGACACTAACTCTCGGTGTTGGTCGACACCTCTCCACATAAAATTGGTGTCAGTCGACACTACCTCTTGGTGTCGGTCGACACTAGCCGCATGTTTTCCAGAATCGGACCATCTCCTCTCCGATCCGATTCCAAGCATATTCAATCACACAAACCTGCAACAAAACGTCAACAATCACATGATCCAAGCATACACAAGCCCAAAATCATCACGAATCTATCATCAGTCAACCTAACATCATGGATCCTAATGTTCCATCCACTTGGGGTCATGGTCACGCACTCACCTTAGCCTTTCAGATTGGAAAACGATGGAGATTGTGACTAGAACGAGATCAGCCTTGATCACTACCAAAAATCACGAAATCCACCTTCTATTTCCTCTCCAAACGCACAACAATCAATTCCTTCACGAACCAATTCACAAAAACCTCTCAAGGAACTCTCTAGAACCCACAAAACTCTCTGGGAAGTGTTTATCTGATGTTTGCCTCTTTTCTCTCTCAGAAAATTTGGCCAAACAACTTATAAACGCAACTCTAAGGTTTTTCCTTAACCTGAACCGGCCAAATCGTACGATTAAAATTGAAACAGAAAACCGAACCAACAGTGGTGTCAATCGACACTACCTCCCGGTGTCAATCAAGACCCTCACCAAATTCCTAAAATTTGGTTCACGGGTGTAACAACAAATCATTGATATTAGGAAAAAGTTTCTTAGCCACTTCCGGGGCGGTTATCAATCTCTATTATCATCGCACTTCGTTTCATAAAATTGATAGAAACACTTTTTACTCTGTGATGGTGGGTAAGTTTACCGAAATTTTTTTAATCTAAAACTGCAAGTGCATAGTTAATCGAATGTAGTATTTAGGGCTCGAATCCACTAGAGATCGATAGGACACTAAGGACTTTCAGGAGTTGAGTTAAGCTAAAGCAAACGATGGGGTTTTTTGGTTGTGAAGTTATAATTACAATCAGTAAATAATGTAAAGTAAATCAATAAAACAAATGTTGGGGCTCAAGGATATCTCAGGGTTCATGGATTGAATTATTTAGGAAATATATGGTTTCGAAGAGTTGATTGCTAACTTGAATGCTCTTATATTTATAGTTAACATACTATCGTAGTGAAAACTAATAAGCTAAACTAATTTAATCATGTTACTATCGTATGTGACGAAACTAATTAGCAAATATTAAAGTAGCAAGTTTCGATATGTTATCCCGACTCCTAACACGACTCTCGCAGGTTAAGTACCAGGTTCATCTTCATACTAGGTCTAATCAATTAATCAAGTGATGTACTTGTAAAAACGGATCTATAATCAATCGCAAGTTTGGCCGAACAACCTTATGCAATAAGTATATGCAAAGATGAATACTCTTCTAGACTCTATGAGTATTCTTATTTATCGATCCATGTTAATAACCCCTTAACATAAACCTTACTCACCCATGAAGAATAAATTCATAGTAGTAGAATAAGAATGAATCATATAAAGTAAAAATGGTTTAGAAAATACAAAGATAGAAATCCTCTCCCTAACACTCGCGATGAAAAACTCTATGAAAACTCCTTAGATCTTCTTCTCCGTGATGGCTTCATAACTATCTTTGTAATGAACTTTCGGTAATGGCTTTGTTGAGGTTGTCTAACTCGGTAACCATATGTGTCTTCCTTGGTGGCTGTAGTATTCTATTTATATTAAGAGTTGAGATCTAGGGCAAATCTCCAAAAGATTTGGGAGAATATGTAGAAAATCAGAATATTCCCTTTTTTGTCGAGCAGGTGATCGATTCGTCAACTCCTGTAACCGATCGGTCACTATAATAAAGCGGTTGATCTTCTTTTTCCAGAGAGTTGGTGATCGATCGCTCACCTTCTGTAATCGATCGGTCACTAGTGAATATCGCGGAACCGACTTTCTTTGAAGATATACTCGAACATATTTCAGTCTTTTGTGATTATCTCAAGATCTAATCCTTGGATTTGGACGAATGAATATTCATTTTATAGCTTAGATCGTCCTCTATCTTGTGTCTAAATCTGGGCTCCATCTATGGGTGGGATCATGTCCATCTGGGCCGCAATATTTGATGAACAAAATCTGTTTTCTCCAAAAGAGGCTTGTTTCTTCCATTTTAGACCCATTTCGCCACGTTTCATAGAAGGACTCAACTTCACAAAAACTGTTACAAAAGATAATAAAGTACTCATATAGTGGGATTTTGATAGAATTATTGTAAGAAATACATAGTAAAAAAGGGTAAATTATGGTGTATATCAACTCCCAGACTTAACTTTTTGTTTGTCCTCAAACAAACAACAGTGAAAAGTAGGAAAAGTGGTTTTAAAATAGGGTTTTTAAAATCACGGAAACTCACATATCCTTGGAAGCATAGCCTTCACCTCTTTGACTTTTCGCCGTATATAAATAAAGTACATTTAGTGGTCACAAAATCGCAAGCATCATAGGTTGGGCCTCAAATCTTAGCCTGCAAAGTTTTCAATTTCACATCCCCCTATTGCCGCACACATGATCAAAGTAGTGATGAAATCTCTCTAATGATGTTAACTAAGTAAACGGCTAGGTATGAAAAGACTTTTGGTGTTTAGTAGAGTTAAGAGTGTCTAAGGGTTACCAGATTTTTATTTTTTGGTGGATACCGGTATCATCCAAAACGCAAGAGAGAACGGTCCAGTTGATGCCCACATGTTCTCAATCACTTGCGCACTCTCCACCGAATAAAGTTATGCTTCATATGCTTCTCGTGAGTACTCCTCGTCTTAAATTACGAACACCATCACTTCACTTAATCCATGTGATTCCTTAGAACTGTTTTAGAACTAGAGACTTATTGAAAAATGATCATTCACTTCCTCTTTATTATTTTGGACTTTTTTTTAGATGGGGGGTATGATCTACATAGATTGAACGTCTCAAAAATTATCATGATATTTGTGTGAATCCCAAGGAATGCCAAGCTCTTTGTGAATCTTCATGTACTTCAACTAATGTCTCTTTCCGTGCATTCTTGTGAATAAAAACTGTGTCGGTCATTTTTCTCTCAATTGTTTTTACACATGCATGCATATAAAAAAAATGAGAAAAGAAGAATGTGTGGGGTTTGAAAAAAGGTAAGTAAAACGACCCGACCTGTTTTTTTTTTTTTTTAATCATACAAACCTTGGTCTCGGATTAGCATTCCCATAAATGATATCCTAAAAAACCAAGCAAAACACAGAAACCAAACAACAGCAGATAACGAACAATAAACTCAATTCCATTAACTACTAAACCGGTTCAATACAATTCCAAAGAAGTTCCACAATCCAGCAACCTAACAGCGGTTCTAAAACAATAATGGAAACAACAAGAAACACCAAACACGAGACCCTAGATCATCTCCCTCTTTGTAGCCGTGATTCCACGATCACAATTTGCCTTTACCTGCGTCACATGGAAAAAAGAGATGCGTGAGTATTATCATAAATACTCAGTGAGACGGTCATCCCATCTACGACTGCGCACTCAGGCACGATGAACCGCTCAGGCAAACATACAACATGAACAGCACACAGAATGCAAACACAAAGGCTCAACCACAGCCAACCAGACAGGCTATCGATCGACACTACCACTAGGTGTCGATCGAAACCTTCTGTACATGCCTGTCGATCGACACACCCTCTAGGTGTCGATCGACAGCTTCCGTACATGCATGTCGATCGACACACCCTCTAGGTGTCGATCGACAGCCTCCGTGCTGGTCTGTCGTTCGACACACCTCGTGTGTGTCGATCGACAGGCCCTGCGCAGAATCCTAGGAAATTGATCATAATCCTCTCGGATCGATTCCTCTTTTGCGTCAACACAAAACCTGCACGAAAACATCAATCCACACACAACAAGCAACAATCCACAGTCTCAAACAAACACATTACAATCAATCAAGTCGTTCCAAACATATCACCAAACAACCCTAACGAATCCACCGGCCCAGAAGCCATGGTCACGCACTCACCTTATATTTTCGATAGAATTTGATGGGAATTGAGGCTAGAAACGAACTCAGCTACAATCACCACGAAAATCCACTCCAAAAGGATCAAGAACGAAACCCTAACTCACAAACCTATCAGAAACAAGAGAACTCCTCACAAACTCTTTTTCTGTTGATTTTGAGACTTGGTTTCGCTCAGAATGCGGCCAAAAACCTTATAAACAAACCCTAGGTTTCCCAAACCAGCCCGGTCCAAACGGAACGAGTAAAATCGAACCAGAAAACTGACCACTTAGAGTCCCTGTCGATCGACACACACCATGTGTGTCGAACGACAGCCCCTTAAGAACCCTGTCGATCGACATACACCACGAGTGTTGATCGACAGCCCCTCCATTTTCCTAAAAAATGGTTCACGGGCATCACAATTATCCCCCACTAAAACTGGATTCGTCCTCGAATCCTTAAACACAGCCGACATGGCTAACCCCCTGGCCAACCTGCCAGTAACACCGGAGACTACATCTCCCAGACCTTCTCGAGGCTCACATCCGTCCTATGCATATAGACCCGTTTACGACATTGATCGCTCATAGCTCATAACCACACTCTCTGACTCTTGGGATCGTCACCCCTCAAGTCCTCGGTGCCTCATATCAACCCACCTCAGTCCACGCAGTCCTTACAATGTCTGATACGAACTATCTCCATACCCCTCAGCTTTCAGAACACATAGTCCATCAAGCTCTCGGTATGCAGGGAACCCACACATCCCCTGGAGAGACACAACTCTCAAAGATCTGCCAGAGATCACAATCTCCCAGAAGCTATCTCCATACCCTCACGTACCCAGTCCACGCAGTCCTGGCGAACGATCGGTATGCAGGGAACCCACACATCCCATGGATGAACCAACTCTAAACGTCTATAATGCACCTCTGACCGGAACCAGCTCCCCAAGGTCTCAACATGATACTCCCAACCCGGAATACCATCACATACATGATCCTCACAGATCACCTGGACCATCCCCACACCGAATGTCCCTGCAGAGTCTCTCCGGAACTAGACAGTTCTAACCACCGTAAAACTTTTATTCCGAGACTCTCTCACCCATACACACAGAAACCCGTTAGAGTTCCAACCGAAACTGGCAAGTTCTATCCACAATAAAACTTCCATTTCGAGGTTCTCTAACCACAAACACATGACTATCAAGTCAAAAACATAAGAATACACATCTTATTAAACTGGAAAAATGTCATAATCATTACAACTTAATGAAAATATATAATCCAAAACCAAAAACCTCACCACACACGGTGACTACAACACAAAAACTGAAACTGAAAAACCACAAAGAAAAACGAATTCACTCTTCGGCCTGCTTCTCGAACCACTTCCTGAACTTCGCTTTCATCTTTGCCTCTGGTTCCCAAGTCTCCTCCTGAACACCGTCACAGTCCCACAAGACTCTCAACAACGGCACTCTCTTCCGGCGCAGAACCTTGATACTTCTCTCAAGAATCCTAACCGGCCTCATCCCAACAGTCAGATTAGGCTGAAGATCCACAGGAATCGTCACGACTACCTCCTCAGATGCATGCAAACATCTCCTGAGCTTCGAAACATGAAACACATCATGAAATTTTTCCATAATCGGAGGCAGCTCCAACCGATAAGCAACTGGTCCCACACGTTCCACAACCCGGAACGGACCCATGCACCTCGTACTCATCTTATCCTCGGATATGGACCTGTTCAGACCCCGCATCATAGCCATATTGAGATACACTCGATCTCCGACTGCAAACTCCAACTCTTTCCTTCTCCTATCGGCATAGCTCTTCTGCCGATCTTGAGCTTCTTTCATGTTCAGCTTCACAACACGGATCTTCTTCATCGTCTCCTGAACAAAATCAGCCCCATAAATGCTCCGCTCCCCCACTTGGGTAAAACACAGCGGCGTACGACATGGCCTCCCATACAACGCCACAAAAGGAGCCATACCGATACTCGCCTGAACACTGTTGTTATATGCGAACTCCACCAAACTCAAGTGATCCGCCCAATGACCACCCCAATCTAGCACACACATCCTCAACAGATCCTCCAGTGTCTGAATCATCCTTTCGGACTGCCCATCCGTCTGAGGATGATTAGCTGTACTCATGTGTACCTTAGTGCCCATCTCAGCCTGAAAATCTCTCCAGAACACTGAAGCAAACCTCGGATCTCTATCCGACACAATGCTCGTTGGCACACCATGCAACCTCACGATTTCCTTCACATACTTCTTAGCCAAGACCTCAACTCCATCTGTCTTCTTAATTGCCAGAAAATGTGCTGACTTAGTCAGTCGATCCACAATCACCCAAATCGCGTCATAGGTCCGAGAAACCGGCAACCCTACTACAAAATCCATGGTAATCATGTCTCACTTCCACTCTGGAATGGGTAAACTCTGCAATAAGCCACTAGGAACCTGACGCTCAGCCTTCACCAGCTGACACACATTGCAAGCTGTAACCCAATCTGCCACATCTCTCTTCATCCCGACCCAATGATAATACCGCTTCAGATCCCGATACATCTTAGTCGCTCCCGGATGAATCGAAAACTTACTTGCATGAGCCTGTCTCAGAATCTCCTGCCTCAAATCCTCATCCTTAGGCACACAGACTCGTCCATGTACCAAGATAGTCCCGTTAGCAGAGACCTGATATTCGGAACCAGCAGCCTTAGAGAGATCAATCAACACATGATCCTTCTCCTGAGCTACTCGGATCCTGCTAAAAAAATCCGCCTGATCCGCTGCCGCTAACCCCAACGGCTCCTCTGAAGTAACACACAACCTCAAAGTACTAAGCATGCTCGTAAGAGTCTCCACATCCCGCTCCTGAGATGAATCATACCGTCCCCGACTAAGAGCATCTGCCACAGTGTTAGCCTTACAAGTATGGTAAACAATGTCCAAGTCGTAATCAGCCAACAACTCCGACCACCGCCTTTGTCGTACATTCAAATTCTACTGAGTAAAAATGTACTTCATATTATGATGATCAGTGACACCTGAACTCTGCCACCATACAGATAAGACCTCCAGATTTTCAACGCGAAGATCACTGCAGCCAACTCCAAGTCATGAATAGGATAATTGCCTTCATGCTTCCTCAACTTCCTCGAAGCATACGCAATCACCTTACCCTACTGCATCAACACACAACCCAAACCAATTCCCGAAGCATCTGTATACACCACATAAGGCTCACCCGGCTCAGGCAATGCCAATACTGGTGTACTAGTCAACATCGTCTTCAGCTTCGTGAAACTTAGCTCACAATCAGCAGACCACACGAAAGGAACATCCTTCCCTGTCAACTTCGTCATAGACTGAGCCATACTCGCAAAACCTTTGACGAATCTCTGATAATAGCCTGCCAACCCAAGAAAACTCCTGACCTCAGTAGCATTCCTCGGTCTAGGCCAATCCCGGATAAACTGAATCTTCACCGGATCCACAGAAACTCCCTCTGCAGAAACGATGTGACCCAGAAATCCCATCTCTCTCTGCCGGAAACTACATTTGCTCAACTTCGCAAACAGCTTCTGTTCTCGCAACTTCTCCAGAACTCTCCTCAGATGGACCTCATGCTCCTCAAGACTCTCCGAATACACCAGAATATCATCGATGAAGATAATCACGAACTCATCCAGATACTCCTGGAAAACTCCGTTCATCAACCTCATAAATGCCGCCGGTGCATTCGTCAACCCAAATGGCATAACTACAAACTCAAAATGCCCATACCGAGTCCTGAAAGCCGTCTTCCTAACATCTGCTTCGTCGATAGGAATCTGGTGATAACCGGATGCCAAGTCAATCTTGGAGAACCAAGTAGCCCCACTCAACTGATCCAACAACTCATCAATTCTCATAAGAGGATACTTGTTCTTCACAGTGACTCGGTTAAACCCTCGATAATCGATGCACAACCGGAAACTACCATCTTTCTTCTTCACAAACAACACCGGTGCTACCCCACGGTGAAGTACTTGGTCGAATAAAACCCTTCTCCAACAAATCCTCCAACTGCTTCTTCAGTTCTGCCAACTATGTTGGAGCCATCCGTTAAGGTGCCTTAGACAACGGCGTCGTCCCGGCCTCTAACTCAGTCGTGAATGGATCAGACCGAGTCAGCGGTAATCCCTGCAACGACTGAAAGACATCCTCGAAATCTCGAGCAACTCGAATATCTCTCACAGCAACCCCACCAACAGCCTCCGGCATTACAATCGTGGCCAGGTAAGCCTCACAACCCTTCTCGATCATTGTCTCAGCCTGGACAAGTGAGATCACGAGACTACTTGAAGTTGGTCTCACGTTCAAATGATCAAATACCATTCGACCCCGGTGACAATCCGTATGAACTCTGTACCGATTCAACCAATCCATACCCAGGATAACATCGTACAACTCCACCGGACTAATCACCAAGTCTGCTGGCATCAACGCGCCCGCTACTAGAATATCCACATCCTTCGCTCAGCCATGAGTAGCCAGAAATTCTCCTCCAGCAACCATAACCGGTTCAGTTCGCTCACCAGCGTTACTCCGAATACCACTTCTCTCAGCATGATCCGGAGTAATGAAGCAATTTGATGCTCCATAATCAAACAACACGTGGGACTCACACCCGCCCACAAACAAGGTCCCTACACAAATCTCATGCGTTAAGCAACCTAACTTTCTATCACAAGGTAAACAATCCAAAACAACCACAAAAAAAAAAATTCTACACTACTGAATTTACAAAGTCTAAATTATAGAGTTTACCTGTGATCGGCTTCGAGCTCGGCTCACCCGGCGCTGCAATAGCCGGCGGACGCTGCATCGCCGCAATCTGCTCCACAGGCTGCACTGTCCCATACTGCGCCACTGGCTGCACAATTGCCACTGCCATCTGCTGCACAACTGCCACTGCCATCTGCTGCACAACTGCCACTGCCATCTGCTGCACAACTGCCACTGCCATATGCTGCACAACTGCCACTGCCATCTGTTGCAACTTGGGACAGTTCAACCTGAAGTGCCGAGGCTCTCCACACTAGTAACAAGTCCGAGCCGCTCGTGCCTCATTCTGCTTAGGGCAGCTCGCCTTCTTGTGGTCCAAGCTCTCACAACCAAAGCACCCTCTACCTCGGCCTCCTCGGCCTCCACGACCACGCCCTCTAGCAGTCCTAGCCATCTCACTGCACTCACAAGCAGACAAGCTAAGCACTAGAAAGACCAAACAAAACAAACAACACGCTTACCGTGGAATCTCTTTGAAGGCTCGATGGAAGATGATCTAGAACCCCCAACTCACAGAATTGCAAATTTACCAAATTTCAATCCTAGCAGTTCTAGCCCGTCCTAAAACCGTATCGCTCTGATACCAAACTGAAACGACCCGACGCATTTTTTTATTTTTTAACGATACAAACCTTGGGCTCGGACTAGCATTCCCATAAATGCTATCCTCAACAACCAAACAAAGCACATAAACCAAACAACAGCGGATAACCAACAATAAACTGAATTCCATTAACTACTAAACCGGTTCAATACAATTCCAAAGTAGTTCCATAATCCAACAACCTAACAACGGTTCTAAAACAATAATGGAAACAACAAGAAACACCAAACACGAGACCCTAGATCATCTCCCTCTTCGTAGCCGTGGTTCCACGATCACAATTTGCCTTTACTTGCATCACATGGAAAAAGAGATGCGTGAGTATTATCATAAATACTTAGTGAGACGGTCATCCCATCTACGACTGCGTACTTAGGCACGTTGAACCGCCTAGGCAAACATACAACATAAACAACATACATAATGCAAACACAAAGGCCCAACCACAGCCAACCAGACAGGCAGTCGATCGACACTACCACTACGTGTCGATCGATACCTTCTGTACATGCCTGTCGATCGACACACCCTCTAGGTGTCGATCAACAGCTTCCGTACATGCCTGTCGATCGACAGACCCTCTAGGTGTCGATCGACAGCCTCCGTGCTGGTCTGTCGTTCGATACACCTCGTGTGTGTCGATCGACAGGCCCTGCGCAGAATCCTGGGAAATCGATCATAATCCTCTCAGATCGATTCATCCGCTGCGTCAACACAAAACCTGCATGAAAACAT
This sequence comes from Arabis alpina, assembly GCA_900128785.1. NCBI lineage: Eukaryota > Viridiplantae > Streptophyta > Magnoliopsida > Brassicales > Brassicaceae > Arabis > Arabis alpina. The sequence goes on from LT669795.1 coordinate 20,659,793, forward strand.
CAATCCACACACAACAAGCAACAATCCACAGTCTCAAACAAACACATCACCATCAATCAAGTCGTTCCAAACCTATCACCAAACAACCCTAACGAATCCACCGGCCCATAAGCCATGGTCACGTTCTCACCTTAGATTTTTTGATAGAATTTGATGGGAATTGAGGTTAGAAACGAACTCAGCTACAATCACCACGAAAATCCACTCCAAAACGATCAAGAACGAAACCCTAACTCACAAACCTATAAGAAACAAGAGAACTCCTCACAAACTCTTTTTCTGCTGATTTTGAGACTTGGTTTCGCTCAGAATGCGGCCAAAAACCTTATAAACGAAACCCTAGGTTTCCCAAACCGGCCCGGTCCAATCTGAACGACTAAAATTGAACCAGAAAACCGACCACTTAAAGGCCCTATCGATCGACACACACCACGTGTGTCGAACGACAGCCCCTTAAGAGACCTGTCGATCGACATACACCACGTGTGTCGATCGACAACCCCTCCATTTTCCTCAAAAATGGTTCACGGGCGTCACAGTAAGGGTTAAGGGTCGGGTACCAACTAAAAATGAGTTGGCCATTCATGATCAACAAAAAGTGATAAAAAGGGATAAGAAGTCCTGAATGTTGGATCGTTTACTATCGTGACATCACCAAAGAGAAATAGTGAGATGGAATGATCAGGTGTGGTAGTCCGGAGTTTGGTCTACTTCATCTTTCAAACCGTGATAAGAGGGAACCTGTACTATCATTTGGTTATGAAAACACTTCTTCCAAAGGCTTTCGCCACAACAACTATTAGAAACTTGGCGTTTGTTCCTACGAAAGATCGTCGTTATCTACAAGTTTTGATTCAATAAAACATTTATGAAAAACTCGATTTTGAATTTTTTGAAAAACGTGTCAAGAAAAGATTAGAAGGAAAAAATAACCGTCAAATAGCGAGGAATCCCCCTAAACATAACTTAAAAAGTGAAGGTAAAATAAAAAATTTAAAAAGTGAAGTCTGGTTGGTGGTTTTCTGATCAGTGATTAATCGATCATGGGCAGTGATCGATAGCTTCATGTAAATTTCTTTGGGTATCTGGGATGGTGAACGATCGGTCACGATATGTGATCGATCGGTCAGGAGGATTCTGGAAATTTCTAGATCACCATTTGTTCAAGGTGATCAATCGTGCACTATTTGTGTTCGATCGATCACCGTGTTAAGTTCATAAAAAAACTTTTTCCCCCTTCCTGAAACAATAGTTAGAGATGTGAGCTGATAAAATAAGTTAGATCAAAGTACCAGATTTAATGAGAGACTTACTAAAACAATGTTTTTAGATTTTTGGTTGACTCAAACAACATTTTTAAATTTTAATTATTGAGGCTATTTTTGAGTCCGTTTTACCCTTTTTTCTTTGATAGCAAAAAACGTATTTACGAAACTGCCATTAATGAAACGGGACACGTAGGCGGGAAAAGTTTCCGCCTAAAAATAAAAAGTCTACCGCTCAGCGATGGTAGATTTATAATCGATCTGGTAGACTTATTGGTGGATTCCGTAGACTAATTTGATGAGCGATAGATTTATATTTGAACGGTAGACTTATTGTCTCACTTTCGGTGGTAGATTTGTTTTCGAACAGTATATTTATATTTTGAGCGGTGGACTTAAATTCAACCAATGGTAGACTTGTTGTGAGCGGTAGACTTATTAGTCGAACGGTATATTTATCTCGGTAGACTTATTTAGAACGGTAGATTTGTTTTTCTTCGATGGTAGATTTTATTTTGACTGGTAGATTTATGTACTTCGTTGGTAGATTTTTAGTGATAGCATCAGTAGATTTACAATTGTGGAAACTAACAGTAGACTTATTTTAGTAGCGGTAGAGTTATAGTTAGCAGTAGACTTATTTATGGCAGTGGTAGATTTATATGGTGTATAATTGTGGTAGACTTATTGTAGTAGTGGTAGAGTTATAATGAGCGGTAGACTTATTCAGTCTTTTCGGTCTACCAAACCAACCTTCGATTGGTAGACTTATTTTTTTAGGACCAACAGTGGTAGACTTATTGGTTGGTAGCAATTGTAGTAGTAGATTTTTTTTTACCTAGGTCGACTGATGGTAGACTTGTTATCCAACCTAGTTACGGTAAATTTGTTATGTTCGGTGGTAGATTTTTTTTCATATTAGACATTTGGTAAACTTATTATGATAGCGGTAGACTTGTAGTCCTTAGTGGTAGACTTATCTCATGTTTTGGAAACTATAGTTGTGGTAGACTTATTTGGTAGGTTGTAGAGTTATTTGCACTCAACGCAAAATGTCGGTAGAGATACTAATTTGCACGACAAAACCTGCAACAATGGTGAAGAACTAAGGTTATCGCCGCATACCTCAGTTCTGTGATTGATCTTTCTTTGTGTTCTCTAGTGATATTTGAACAAAAAGAGGTTAATTGGGAACTAAACAAATTATGTTTTAGTAAAGAGGAGAAGAGAAACTGATGTCTTATTCTATAGAGAATAATGAGTATATATAGGATACAATACTTGGAGAGGAAGTAGGGTTTAGGAATATTCTAGAACATGGGCCTCTAATGGGCATCCACTAAATGAGTTTATAACACTCCCCCTTGGATGCCATTAGAGTAAAAATAATCCTAATACGCAAAAGAAGCTGCCTCATTAAAACCTTACCAATGAAAACCTAGTGGGAAAAACCATGGTGAAGGAGAAAGAGTGCAGCGCGCATTTACTCCCCATGATGATTACATGACTCGAGATCTTTGAGGCGACGTAATCCGATACCATAAACTAACTTCTTGAAGGTAGCAGGTGGAAGCGCCTTTGTAAAAAGATCTACTAGATTCTCGCTTGAATGGATTTGCAAGACACGTACATCGCCATTCTTCTGTAGATCATGAGTGAAGAAGAACTTTGGTAGAATGTGCTTTGTTCTGTCGCCTTTGATGTATCCTTCTTTGAGTTGTGTTATGCAAGCTGTATTATCCTCATACAAAACAGTTGGAGCTTCTTTTCCTGTAGATATGCCGCTATCTTCTCGTATGTGTTGGATTACAGATCGTAACCATACACATTCACGGCTAGCTTCATGTATAGCTAAAATATCTGAATGGTTGGAAGAAGTAGCTGTGATAGTTTGCTTCATTGAACGCCAAGAAATGGTTGTTCCACCGCATGTAAATACATATCCTGTTTGTGATCGAGCATTGTGTGGATCAGATAAAAATCCTGCATCTGCAAAACCAATTAAGTCTTCTTTTGACGTGTTAGAAAAGAATAGGCCCATATCTTTTGTACCCTGAAGATATCGAAATATATGCTTAATCCCATTCCAATGTCTTTGAGTTGGACATGAGCTAAATCTTGCCAATAGTTTACAGCAAAGGATATATCGGGTCGTGTATGACTAGCAAGGTACATTAATGCTCCAATTTCACTTAAGTATGGTACTTTAGGACCAATAATTTGTTCACTGTTTTCCCTTGGACGGCAAATATCCTTTTCAATATCAAGTGATCTTACGACCATCGGGCTACTCAAAGGATGTGCTTGATCCATATAAAACCTTTTAAGCACTTTTTCAGTGTATGTTGCTTGATGGACTAAGATTCCACTTTTTAGATGCTCAATTTGCAATCCTAAGCAAAATTTCGTCTTTCCAAGATCTTTCATCTCGAATTCCTTTTTCAAATATTCCACTGTATGTGAAATTTCTGCAGGAGTTCCGATGATGTTTAAATCATCAACATAAACAGCAATGATAACATATCCTTTCTCAAATCTCTTTATAAAGATACATGGACTGACTTGGTCATTCTTATAGCCTTCTCTTAATAAGTATTCACTAAGGCGATTATACCACATACGCCCTGATTGTTTCAGTCCATAAAGAGATCGATTTAACTTTATGATGTAATGTTCTCGAGAACTAGATTTCGTTGCTTCTGGCAGTTTAAAACCTTCTGGGACTTTCATGTAGATATCATTGTCTAGTGGTCCATATATGTATGCCGTGACTACATCCGTGAGGCGTAAATCAAGTCCTTCCTTTATTGCCAGACTAATAAGGAACCTGAAAGTAGTTGCATCCACCACAGGAGAATATGTCTCCTCATAATCAATCAAAGTCTTTTTGAGAATCCTTGGGCACCCATACGTGATTTATATCTCACAATTTAACTATTTCATTCTTCTTTCGTACAAAGACCCATCTATGCCCCACTGGTTTTACACCTTTAGGTGTACGGACTACTGGTCCAAATACTTCTCTCTTTTCAAGAGACTTTTTTTCTGCTTCTATAGCTTCTTTCCATTTTGGCCAATCATCTCTTTGTGTACACTCTTTAACAGAATTTGGTTCATGATCCTATTTTTCATTCATAACATCAATTGCTACATTGCATGCAAAAATATCATCGACGTCGATTTGCGTTCGGTTCCATTTTATTCCAGACATGACATAATTAATTGAGATTTCTTCATTCTCAGGTACCTTAATTTCTTTATTTGTCATGTCTGAAGTCTCTTCTAGAGATCCTTCAAAAATGTTAGATTCCGCGGATTCGCCATTATCAAATTTTGCTCCTTTCCTTTTCCGAGGATTCTTATCTTTGGAACTGGTAGGTCTACCACGCTTCAGGCGTGCCATAGACTCATTAGCAGATTGATGTTGTCCTTCTGGGACATTAATTGTAATTGGAGCATTAACAGCTGGTATATGTGACTTCCCTACTCTCTTAGGGTCAGTAAATGCGTCTGGTAATTGATTTGCCAATCTATGTAGATGAATTATCTTTTGTACCTCTAATTCACATTCTTTGATACGAGGATCAAGATAAGACAATGATAATTCATTCCATCAAATATCTTTTTCCAGCTGTTTATTTTATCCCTCTAATGTTGGAAAAACACTCATTAAAATGACAATCTGCAAATCGAGCCTTAAATAGATCCCATGTGGATGGCTCAAGATACTTAATTATCGAGGCAGATTCATATCCAACATATATCCCTAACCTCCTTTGAGGACCCATCTTAGATCCCTGTGGTGGAGCAATTGGAACATATACTGCACATCCAAAAGTTTTCAGATGGGAAATATTTGGTTCCTCACCCAAAACCATTTGGGATGGGGAGATCTGATGGTTACTTGTTGGCCTGATGTGAATCAATTCTGCTGCATGTAATATTGCATGTCCCCAAGCATATATTGGGAGTTTGGATTTCATTAGTAATGGTCTAGCAATCATCTGTAAATGTTTGATTAATGATTCAGCTAAACCATTTTGTGTATGAACATGAGGTACATGATGTTCAACACATATCCCAATAGACATGCAATAATCATCAAATCCCTTAGATGTAAATTCACTAGCGTTATCAAGGCGAAATGCCTTTAAAGGGAATCTGGAAAATGTGCTCGTAATCTTATTAGTTGAGCAAGTAACCTCGCAAATGCCACGTTGCGGGTTGATAACAAGGATACATGTGACCATCTAGTAGATGCGTCAATTAGAACCATAAAATATCTAAAGATGCCCACAAATATCTCCTTGTACACGTTCCAGAAAACCAATAGATTCAGAAGTTACTTTGATTGGTGAAGGCCGAATGATCAATTTTCCTTGTGAGCAAGGAGCACATGAAAAGTCATTGGGAGGAATCTTCTGGTTCGTTAATGAATGACCACATGAATTATTGATTATCTTTCGCATCATTGTTGAACCGGGATGGCCTAACCGGTCATGCCAAAGTGACAAGTTTTCAGTAAACTTCTGGTTTACGATAGCATTTGCCTTAATTGTATTAAGCTTAGTGTAGTACATTCCACTGGAGAAAGCAAGTAGTTTCTCCAAAATACGTTTAGTGCATTGGGTAGTTCTCGTGATTTGAAGAAATTCAACATTTCTTTCACTCATAGTCTCAATATGATATCCGTTATGGTGGATATCTTTGAAACTCAATAAGTTTCATTGAGACTGGGGAGAATATAACGCATTAGATATTTCTAATTACGTTCCCATTGGCAATAATATATGTGCTCTTCCGGAGCCCTCAATTATCTTTGAGCTATCCAAAATAGTACTCACACTAGCTCTTTTCATAGTTAAATGAGAAAAATATCTCTTGCTTTTTAGAATGGTATGAGTAGTTCACTGTCTGCTAAGCATAATTCTTCACCATTTATTGTCGATCGAACTTGAGGAGTATTCATGTTCTTCAAACAAATAAAGAAAATAACAATCATAAGATAACTCAAAATAAATCTTAATAACTTTATGTAAAGTTATAAATTTTATGATGTAAAAGAATTAACTTATAAATTTAAAATAAAAGAGTAAATCTAAATATTAAAATATTATGTCTTAAGAAGTATTAAAACATGTTCTAATCATGTACGGATATTTTTTGTTTGAATAATTATAAAATATGTTTGGTTAGCAATAGAGAAGCGTTAATCATTAAAATAGGTTAAAACGTATTAAAGTTCGTGTGTTAATTAGAGTTGCTTTATACAAATTTTATGTGATTAACAAACAAATTAAAAGAGGCAAAAATGTATTAATATGTATATATAAGTATGATTTGTGAGAATTACTCATTGATAGACATAGGTATTCATGAATCAACATGTGTATGTTATCAAATCACAAAATCAAACTTAAAAATAAAACATAAAATTGTGTTAAAATAATTAATATATATATATATATATAAGTATGATTTGTGAGAATTACTCGATGATAAACATAGTATTTATGAATCAACATGTGTATGTTATCAAATCACAAAATCAAACTTAAAAATAAAAACATAAATTGTGATATTCGATCAATAAACATATATGAGTCATGACGCAATATGAATATGTTATTGAATTACGAAATCAACTCATAAATATGACTTGTGGGAAATACTCCATCTATAGACATACATGTGTATGCTATGAATAACAAAGTCAATATTTATGTATAAAATAGATTAAATAAGTAGCATAATAAAACAAAGTAATTTTATCAAAGCAATTGAAATTAACGTAATACTATAGTCGGACGTATCACGTTAACTTTGTGCTTTTGCTATTAGTATAATATTAGATGCATCATGACAAGAATAAATTTACTTACGTTGGATCGGAGAGAAGAAATAATAATATAGATAGTAGAGAACAATCGTGCTGATAACGTGTTTTAGTAAGGAGGAGAAGAGAAACTGATGTCTTCTTCCATAGAGAATAATGAGTATATATAGGATACAATACTTGGAGAGGAAGTAGGGTTTAAGTATATTCTAGAACATGGGCCTCTAATGGGCATCTACTAAATGAGTTTATAACAAATCATTCTTATTTGTGGTAGTCAGAGTTTTGAGAAGAATCAATGGGTTTTCTTGGTTGACAATTCAAAAGGTGGTACAGTTCTAGGGGCAGATCATGCAAGTGATGCTAGATTTATATATAAGTGATGGTAGATTTAGTAATTACTGTTGGTAGGTTTTTTACTTGTGGACTAATGCTTCTCACGTATCTCGACTTTTTAAAAACAAGACATGGTTGAGAATGCTAAGCTATTGACTACACAAGAGATAAATGACCAACAAATAGAACTAACATGCGCGTCATCATTACTACTTGTACAGTGGTTACTCAAAAATTGTTATGCCAAGACTCTCACGGATTAAAAATGCTATGGAAATTACCATGGAGCGGAAGCGACCTAAGAAAGAACACAAGTGTTTAAAATATTTTCAACATGGTCATAATCCTACTACTTGCAAAGCTTAAATGTATGAGTATACTCTATCATTCCCTATGTACTATATCTTTTCATATATTTTCTATCTTTTCGTATGAACTCATACTCGTGCTTTAAGGATATTGTAATGGTTATAGAGACATTTCAGAAGCCATGTTTTAACCATACATAAATGTTGTCAATTCATTCATTAGACTACAAAAAAATGTTCATAGAAGTTTACCATAATGTTTGAATCTCTTTGCAAAAGTCTACCATAACAATTGTATCTTATAGAAATAAATCTACCATAACGTATATTACAAATCAGAACGTATGTGTCTCATAAAAATAAATCTACCATCAAACGAAAATACATCTCATCCGAATCACGAGGGATAACTGAACAATCAATGGATCCATCACGAGGGTTTGACTCTGATAACTGAACAATCTCATTACGTGGTAACTCATCCATGATATCAGCTGCACGTTTGAGGCAAATAACATGCATATTAGAATCACAAAAGTCTTTCATACTATGCCAAAAAAGATCTCATTCATTAGCAGCTTCATAGTTAAAAATCTACCATTGAATAGAATAAATCTACCATTACACAAAAATAAATCTACCACTAAGGACTTGTCATATATACGGGTGAGGTTGAGGACTTGATGCTACATAACCATAAGGCCGTATAGGAGAATAAGCATGTTAAACAATACAAAGATCAACCAAATACTACCTAAATACAACAAGAAACAATGGTGTATAGACCATCTTGGTGTATGGACTATCTTCATGATCTTTTGGATGTTCTTTACACTCTTCGTGCGGTTACGCATTGCACGTACAACTCATGATTCGTTTCAAATCTTACCGTCAAACGCAACAAATCTTCTCGCCGGAGACGAAATCGCCTAATTGGAGTCGCCGGAGGAGAAGAAGAAGAGGTTTCGTTTTTTGTGAAATGTGATATTTTTTTTTTTTTATGTTGGTTTTTTTTTTCTCAAAGGATAATGACATTTTCGTTAATAAACGAATTTGGGGTATTTTTAATGTATTTGTAACCTTTTTTAGCTTAAAAATAAAAAGTTATTTGAGTAAACCCCATATCTAAAAAGGTTGTTCTAGTAATTATCTCTTAAAATAAACGAGTTGAAATCAGATGGTACTATCTCCTAGACTTGCTTTTGCCGAAGCGAAAGTAGTCAACCATTAAGGGTCATTGTTCGAAAGATAAAAGTGATAGAGGGTAAAGAGAGAACGGTGCTCTAAGGGCTGGGGCTGTGCTCTAATGAGTGGCTCCTAAACCATGGCAAACAATCATCTCTAAACCCTGAGTCTAAGCGGTGTGAAACTCATGTGTAGCTGGTGCATCCTTGTATGGGACCTTGGAGAGCGCCTTCCAAACCGAATAGAACTGACTGATGTTCTTCTAATGGTTCTCCAATGTCCACTTGCGATAAGCCATGTCATCTGAAAGATCTGTAGGCGGTGGAGGAAGCTCAAACTCTGATGTTACAAGAGGCATCATTATCTGGTAGTGTTCTTGATCCTCCTCAAGATGTGGTTGATTATCGAGGACATCTTCCTCAACATTCACATGATGGATGGAAGTGCAATCAACGTGCTCTAGGAAGAACTCTATGTCCTCTCTAGTGTTCATGTCGAAATCAGCTATCGGCAGACCACACTCATAAATGCGACCATCTCTACCCTTGAAGATGTACTTCTTGTTCTTCTTGACGAACCTGCTGTCAACGTAGTATTGACCAGTCATCTCCTTGATAGGCCCTTACCTATGAGATGTTTTATGAGAAGAAAGAAGAAGAAGGATTAGGAGGGAAAGAAGGAGGAAGCAGAAGTCGTTGGAGTTGTTACAAAGTTGTTAGTCAAACGTTGACTTTTGTAAATGAGAGACTCGGGTTTAAATAGAGTCTCTCATATGATTTTTTCATTCATTCAATTTCTTGTTGTAAAATCGTTACAATCAGAGAGAGAGAGAATCGATATACGAGTTTCGTTACAAAAATAGTGTTCGAAGCTTAACAATTGGTGCGGTGAGGCAGTCCTACAATGCCGGCGGAGACGAGAGCGAGTGACGTGACCAGGATTACGGCGTTGGAGACGACCGTCACAGAACTTTCAGCAAGAGTAACAGATATTGCCGGCGATGTTAGAGCATCGAAGGAGTCGACGGATACGAAGCTGGATAAGATGATGGAACTCTTGAACAAAACGATTCTGCAACGACGATCTTCCGATTCCGATGGAATCATTCGAGAAACGACTCCAGATTTGACAAATCAGGTACAAAATTCTCCATTGGAACAAAATCGGATGGTTACAGTAGAGAATCAGGTGGTTAGATCAAGAGAAAACTGGTTAAAGAAAGTAGAATTACCTGTGTTTGATGGGGGAGCTACTTACGCTTGGATCTCTAAAGCGGAACGTTACTTTCGATTGGGTAATTACAAAGAAGAAGAAAAGATGAATGTTGTCGTAGTGAGTTTGGGTGGTAAAGTTGCAGATTGGTATAATTGGCACATACGAAAGTTTCAATTTCGAGATTGGTATGAGTTTAAGCAGAAATTATTGAAACGATTTGGAGCTATGCATAGTTCTACACCATCAGAAAGATTGTTTGGGTTGAAACAGATCGGTTCAGTAGAAGAGTATGTGTCTGATTTTGAGAAGTTATCAGCTCAAGTGTTTACTGTAGAAGATGTGGATCTTGAAGCAATCTTCAAGAATGGTCTAAAACCTGAGATAAGAGCATTGGTGAAACTACTGAAGCCACAAGGAATAACAGAACTAGTTGCTACAACTCTAGAAATGGAAGAGAATATTCTTTCTAAGATGGTAGGAGGAGCGTTTTTGCAAGAAAGAGAAGGTACAGGACACAAAAGTGGAGGGTTGTATGGTACATATAAGTTGTGGAGGGGCAGTCAAAATACGGCTTCTAGCAATCAGAGACATCAAAGTCACAATGGGAGACCTAATCAGAGACCTTTACTTAAGTTGTCTCCAGCTGAATATGAAGACAAAAAATGGAAAGGATTGTGTTTTAAGTGCGATGAGAAGTATTTTGTGGGTCACAAATGTGCGAATAAGGAGCTACGAGTGATGTTAGTGGTTAATGGTTGTGAGATAGAACTGGATGAAGATGGATCAGAATCCATAGTGGAAGAAGAGGAATTGGCTGAATAACAAGAGTTTATGGCCTTGTCTTTACACTCTTTTTTAGGAATACATAATCCTACAACAACTAAGGTGAAGGGCCTTATTAACAAGACAGAAATCATTATCATGTTTGATAGTGGAGCAACTCACAATTTCATGTCCCCAGGAGTGGTAAAGAAGGCTAAACTGAGACCAAGAAAGAATAGTAGTTATGAAGTATTGTTGGGAACAGGAATTGCGGTTAAGAGCTTGGGGGTTTGTAAAGAAGTACAATTCCAGATAAATGATTTGAAGTTTACAGCAGATTTTATAAGCTTGGAGCTTGGTAATGCAGACATTATACTCGGAATACAATGGCTCAGAACATTGGGAAAATGCTTGGTAGATTGGGACACTCATGAGCTATCCTTTGTATACCAAGGAAAGGAAGTGAAGATTGTAGTTGACCCGTCACTACATAGCCAGAAATTATCTCTAAAATCATTGGCTCCTATGGAGAGGAATATGAAGAATAAAAACACAGTTGCTACATGTGAAGTAAACAAACAAGAGAGCCATATACCACATACCATCGGAGAGTTGCTAGAAGAATTTTCTGTGGTATTTGAGGAACCTAGTGGATTGCCACCACTAAGAGGCAGAGAGCATGCGATACATTTGATAAGTGGATCAGGACCTATAAGTGTAAGGCCTTATAGATACCCTCACTGCCACAAGGAAGAAATGGAGAAGATGGTTAAACAGATGTTAGAGGCAGGGACTATTCGACCAAGTCACAGCCCTTTCTCTAGCCCTGTATTGCTGGTGAGAAAAAGGATAATACATGGCGCTTCTGTGTAGATTACAGAGCATTGAATAGAGTTACAGTCTTGGACAAATTCCCAATTCCGGTTATTGATCAGCTTCTTGATGAGGTTCATGGAGCCAAGGTTTTCTCTAAATTAGACCTTAGAGCAGGATATCACCAAATCCGAATGAAAGAAGAAGATATTGAGAAAACAGCGTTACGCACGCATGACGGTCTATACGAGTTCTTGGTCATGCCATTTGGACTTACGAATGCACCGGCTACATTCCAAGCTCTCATGAATGAGCTATTTAGACCATTCCTCAGAAAATTCATATTGGTTTTCTTTGACGATATCTTGGTTTATAGTGCGTCTGAAGAGAAGCACAAAGAACATTTGAGAGTAGTGCTGCAGATTTTTAAGGACTATCAACTCTTTGCACACAAGGAAAAGTGCCTTTTCAGCCAACCACAAGTAGAGTACTTGGGACACTTCATTTCTCAGAGAGGAGTATTGACTGATCCGAGCAAAACAGAGGTTGCTGAAATGGCCTATTCCAAAAAATGTCAAAGGTGTAAGAGGGTTCCTAGGGCTGACAGGGTACTATAGAAGATTTGTAAAGGGTTATGGATCAATTGCTAAACCACTCACAGAGTTATTAAAGAAGGATGCGTTTGAGTGGAACAACCAAGCTCAGCTGTCTTTTGACAAACTAAAACAAGCAATGAGTTCAGCTCCTGTGTTGGCCTTACCAGACTTTTCAGAGATCTTCATTGTGGAATCGGATTCTTCAGGTTTTGGAGTTGGTGCAGTATTGATGCAGAGACATAATCCGATTGCATATTTCAGCCATGGATTAACAGAAAGGGAACAACTAAAACCCATTTATGAAAGAGAACTCATGGCGATTGTAATGGCTATCCAGAAATGGAAGCATTATTTGTTGGGCAAGAAGTTTGTGGTAAGGACTGATCAGAAAAGCTTGAAGTTCTTACTAGAACAGAGAGAAGTTTCTTTGGACTACCAGAGGTGGCTAGTGAAGTTGTTGGGATATGAGTTTGACATCATATATAAACCAGGAGTGGAAAATGCTGCAGCGGATGGGTTATCCAGAATTGAACGTATTGAGTTGAGTGAGGCTGTTATGTTTTCAGCATTTTCAGTGCCTACAACGATACAACTTCAGGATATATTCAAGGAAATTGAGGAGAGTGACTATATTCAGAAATTGAGTAAACAATTAGATGAAGGGGTACCTCTTAAACCAGGTTATACAAGACACAGAGGCAGGATGTTCTATAAAGGGAGACTTGTTTTACCTCCACGGTCAGCTGCAATTCCTTGGATACTTGGGGAGTTCCATGCTGGAATTCAAGGCGGACACTCAGGAGTTCTTAAAACACAGAAACGAATTCAAGCGCAGTTCTATTGGCCAAAGATGAGACAAGATATACAGGAGTTTGTAGCAACTTGTCAGATATGTCAAACTCACAAATACTCTACCTTGGCACCCGCAGGCTTGTTGCAACCTCTACCAATTCCAGAAAAGATTTGGGAAGATGTAGCTATGGATTTTATAGAGGGATTACCAACATCTAATGGAGTTAATGTAATCATGGTGGTGGTTGATCGACTCAGCAAATATGGCCATTTCATAGGACTGAAACATCCTTTCAATGCTACGGATGTGGCTCTCAAGTTTGCGCAGGAGATCATACGTTTACATGGATACCCTGCTTCGATAGTTTCTGACCGGGACAAGATATTTCAGAGTAAATTCTGGCGTGATGGGTTTACACTAGCAGGAACAAAGCTGAAGTTTAGCACAGCGTATCACCCTCAAACAGACGGGCAAACAGAAGTGCTAAACCGCTGTCTAGAGACGTACTTACGTTGTTTTGCATCGGCTCAACCAAAACAATGGGCCAAATATCTGAGTTGGGCAGAATTGTGGTATAATACTTCCTACCACACCGCGTTGAAAGAGACTCCGTTTAAGTTGGTTTATGGCAGGGAACCTCCAACAATAGTGAAGTTTGAGAATGGGTCTACAAACAATCTAGAACTAGCAGTGGCCTTACAAGACCAAGATAGAGTTTTGCTTCAAGTAAAGGAGAACTTATGTCATGCGCAACAACTAATGAAGAATAACGCAGACAAGAAGAGAAGAGATTTGGAGTTAGAAGTGGGAGCTAAAGTGTTCTTAAAGCTGAAACCTTATAGACAGCAGACAGTGGTGAAGAGGATCTTTCAGAAACTCGCAGCAAAATACTATGGGCCGTTTGAAGTGTTGGAGAGGATTGGTAAAGCTGCATACAGACTAAAGTTACCGGAAGAGTCTCAAATTCTCAACTCAAACCAATGTTGGGGGTGAATCATGAAGTGTTACCTTTACCAAATAAAGGGGAAGATTGAAGACGCAGAGACAGTAGAACCAGTGGAGATTCTCGATACCCGTTATAACTCTGAGGCAGACTTGGAGATTCTGGTGAAATGGTCTAATACAGCAACTCACGAACACACTTGGGTAAGAGCTAAAGACATCAAGGAGCAATTTCCAACATTCCAGCTTGAGGACAAGCTGTGTCTTTCGGGGGGGGGGGCGGGGGGGGGGGGGGGGTAATGGAGGGGTAATGATAGGCCCTTACCTATGAGATGTTTTATGAGAAGAAAGAAGAAGAAGGATTAAGAGGGAAAGAAGGAGGAAGCAGAAGTCGTTGGAGTTGTTACAAAGTTGTTAGTCAAACGTTGAGTTTTGTAAATGAGAGACTCGGGTTTAAATAGAGTCTCTCATATGATTTTTTCATTCATTCAATTTCTTGTTGTAAAATCGTTACAATCAGAGAGAGAGAGAATCGATATACGAGTTTCGTTACAAAAATAGTGTTCGAAGCTTAACACTCCTCAGTAGCTCGGAGCTTATCACTAGTTGGCAATTCAATGCGGTAGTGGATGAAGATTGGTGTGATCAGGCTGCAAGCTTCTTAGCCTGAAGCAAACCTCTGAACTTCCTCTCTACTAGATCATGAGCAAAAAATGTACCTAAGTTAACTCGAGGAACCGCTGGAACGGATTCAGGGAAAGCGTCAGGAACCATTGCCTTGATGACATAATGCATCATATGAAGCTCCTTTACTCTCACACAACCGGACTCGTCCTTAGCGAATATGGTGTTGCTGAGAGCTCTAGCCATGAATCGAATGGCAGGGTTCTTGATGCTTGACTGCTTGGCGGCGCTAGACTTGTAGTTTCCTGATAATACTTCTTCCACATTGGGATCAAAATCATAGAGCTCGCAGAGATGAGGAATGCTGATGCTGTAGTGATCACCCTGAATCAAGTAGTGAAGTGTGCCCTCACTGGCCAAGCTCCAATCTCTACCCTCCTGTGGCTTAGTGAAGTGTACCTCTAAAGCTAGAAACTGACGAATATACTCTGGATGGTATGGATAGGACTGTGTAAGGAGAGTGCCAAGACCTAAAGTTTCACTCATGCTCGTCATATACTTCTTCAAACCCCAACGCACAAAGAGGTCCAAATCTTGCACCCTCGTCTCCTTCATGTCAATATCGATGAGACCATTGTAGAACATAGAGAAAAACGTGTCCCACTTCTTGACATCTCTACTCTTGTATTTTGGGTCGTTCTTCAATTTGGACTTTGTCCTCATAATGATGTGCTTGAACTTCTCTCCCTTGCGTTTCTTGGTTACTATGTTGGCTAGAGCCTTTTGTCTGACATCCTGAAAAAGTCATCAAAGACAATAAAAAAATAGAAATTTAAACATGATATCTTGTAATAATCTCACAAATCCCATTAAGCATATGCAAATAGATGTCAATAGATTATTGAATGATAATTCCAGCAAGTAAAGTCCTTGCCCTCATCAAAATATGCATAAAATCGACCGTTCGAAAGTTTCGGCAAAACCCAAAACTGTGAAAATTTCAAAGTGGCATAACAAGTGCGTCTTAGGCACATAATGTATTAAATAATAACCCAACAACAATATTCAAGTATTAGAGTTCACAAATTCTTCATGTTCAATCCGAAAATCCTAATTCTAAGAATCATTTTTTGAATATTTTTGAAAAATCTTTTCTTTAAGAGCAATAAACTAATTTAAAGCAATTCTATCCTAAACAGGTTTTGGCAAGTGTTTTGACAAGTTCATCCTCGCGGCGAATAGCTACTTCGGTCATAGGTTCAGGGCCAGTGTTTTGTCAAGTTCATCCTCGCGGCGAATATCTACTTCGGTCATAGGTTTTCTCACATGGGAAATTTTTGGTTTGGGTGGAGCCACATAGAGTTTGTAGTCATCAGCACAGTAGGAACGTTGGTCTGCTGAATGCCTCCTTAGTTCGTTCCATGGCAATCTGGTTACTTTGTCTGGTCCATAGTAGTCTCTTGCTGAGTAATGGCAAGGTTCCATTAGAAAACGGTAGTTCACATCTTCGTCTTGAATTTTTTTAGCTGAGCGGACGTTGAAATCTTCGTCCATCATGTCTCTTTCTTCTTAGGTAAAGGTACTTGAAACACACATGAGTAGACAAAAATAAATCCGTAAAAATAGAACTCGAGTCTAAACTCTTATCTTAAGTCAATAGGCGACGCTAAAGATCCTCGACAACAACGCCAAAAATTTGATGGGGAGTAAGTTTTACCCAAAAAAAATCAATTGAAAACTGCAAGTGCACAGTTAATCGAATGTAGTATTTAGGGGTCGAATCCACTAGAGATCGATAGGGCACTAAGGACTTTCGGGAGTTGAGTTAAGTTAAGCAAACGATGGGGTTTTTTTTGTTGTGAAGTTGTGATTGCAATCAGTAAATCAATAAAACAAACGTTGGGGCTCATGGATATCGCAGCGTTCATGGAATTATTCAAAAAATATATGGTTTCAAAGAGTTGATTCCTAACTCGAATGCTCTTATATGTATAGTTAACCTACTATTGTAGTGAAAACTAATAAGCGAAACCAATTCAATCACGTTACTATCGTATGTGACAAAACTAATAAGCAAGTATTAAAGTAGCGATTTGATATGTTAACCTGTCTCTTAACACGACTCTCGCAGGTTATGTACCAGGCTCATCTTCATACTAGGTCTAATCAATTAATCAAGTGATGTGCTTGTAAAAACGGATCTATAATCAATCGCAAGTTTTCCTGAACAACGATATGCAATAAGTATAAGCAAAGATGAAGACTCTTCTAGACGCTATAAATATTCCTGTTTATCCATCCATGTTAATAACCCCTTAAGAGACACCCTTAAACCCAACAAAGAACTACTCACCCATGAAGAATAAACTCATAGTAGTAGAATAAGAATGAATCATACATAGTAAAGAGGATTTAGAAAACTTCTCAATGGATGGTACAAAGATAGAAATCCTCTCCCTAACACTCGCGATGAAAAAATCTATGAAAAACTCCTTAGATCTTCTTCTAAGTGATGGTTTCGTAACTAGCTTTGTGATGAACTTTTGGTGATGGCTGTGTCTTCATAGAAAAATCAGAATATTCCCTTTATTGTCGAGCAGGTGATCGATCGGTCACCTCTTGTGACTGATCAGTCACTGTGATAAATCGGTTGTTCCAAAGAGTACGTGATCGATCGGTCACCAGTGAATATCGCGGAACCGACTTTCTTTGAAGATATACTCGAACAGATTTCAGTCTTCTATGATTATCTAAAGATATAGCTGTTGGATTTGTACGAATGAATATTTGTTTCGAAGCTTAGATCCTCCTCTATCATGTGTTAAAATCTTGGCTTGATCCATGGGTGGGATCATCTCCATCTGGACCGCAACATTTAATGAACAAAATCTGTTTTCTCTAAAAGAGGCTTATTTCCTCCATTTTAGGCCCATTTTGCCACTAGGTGAATGATCGATCACTGAACAAAATTGATACTCAGAGTTTTACAGAGAACCGATGATGGATCGGTCACCAAACCCGATCGATCGATCACCAAACCCGATCGATCGATCACCGATCATACATCACCAGACCTTCACAGACGAACGACCAATCGGTCAGCTACCCAACTGATTGATCACCGAACAAATCACACATCCGGAGTTTTCCAGAGACTTCCTGACCGATTGAACGCCTCTCATGACCGATCAGGTATAAATTTCATCTCTTCCCGTTTCACGAAAAAAAAATATTTTCTTTATTCTCCATTCTTTTATTTCTTTATTTCCTTCATTCCATTCCATTCTCCATCATTATTCTCACCTTTGGCTAGCCAAATCGAGGTAATGTCTTATCATTCTCTTCAACTTTCACCTTTTGATTATACCCTTCATCAACTTATTTTTACACTGGGACGGTGTGATTTAAGTCAAAGGGAATTCATATTTTACTAACGATGTATTATTTCTTTTGGTTTACTTTTTCATTTTTTCGAGTCATTTTAAAAAAAAAATTCTTTCCTTTTCAAAATGTTTAATTGAGTCAAAATTTATATGGAACGGCGACCTTTCCTAGGAACAGACGCTTAGTTTCCGCGACCATTAGTTGTTGCGATGAAGTCTTTGGAAAAACTGATTCAAAACTAATTGATAGTGCAGGTTCCCCTCTTATCACAGTTTGCAGAACGATATGAATTGGATCCCGACCTATTAAGCTAGTAAACAAACCAGTATTTAAGACTTCTTATCCCTTTTACCACTCTTTGTTGATCTTGAATGGCCGGCTCATTTTTAGTTAGTATACAACCCTTAACCCTTACATTTATTCAAACCTCACACATTCTTCTTTTCCCATTGTCTTATGTGCATGCATGTGTAAAAACGTCGGAGAGAAAAAGGACTGACACAGTTTTTCATTCACAAGAATACGAGGGGGGACACATTAGTTGGAGTACATGGAGATTCCCAAAGAGCTTGGCATTCTTTGGGATTTAGACAAATTTTATGGTAATTTTCGAGACCATACACATGTAGATCACTCTCACTTTTTTTTGTTTTTAAAAAGAAAAGGGAATGATCATTTTCAATAAGTCTCTAGGTCTACAAAAATCCCAAGGATCACATGGATATAGATGAGTGATGATGTTCTTGATTCAAGAAGAGTGATGATATTCATGATTCGAGACGAGGAGTACTCACTAAAAGTACATGGAGCATAACCTAAATTTGGAGGAGAGTGCGCAAGTGAATGAGAAACTATGGGCATCAACTGAACCGTCCTCTCTTGTGATTTTGCATAATGTCGGCATCCAGCAAAAAGCATCTGGTAACTCTTAAACACTCTTAACCCCCATTAAACACAAAAAGCCTTTTAATACCTAGTCGTTTATCTAACTGACATCACTCGGAAGATTCCACCGTTATCTTGATTATTTGTGGGAAAGTTGGAGGATGTGAAGTTGACATCTTTGCAGGATAAGATTTGAGGCCCAACCTATGATGGTTGCGATTCGTGACCACTAAAGGTACTTTGTTTATATATGGCGAAGGGTTAAAGAGGCAAAAGTTATGTTCCCAAGGATGTGTGAGTTTCTGTGATTTTTTAAACCTATTTTCAAACCTCTTTTCCTACTTTCACTGGTGTTTGTTTGAGGACAAAGAAAAGGTTAAGTAGTTGACATACGTCATATTTTACCACTTTTTACTATCTATTTCACATATATTTATTACCAATAATCCAAGTTTTAGAGATAAAAGTGCACTTATAGTGTTTTTCGTGGATTTGAGTCTTAATTAAGGAAAAGAAAGCATGGTGAGCCTAAAGGGAGCAATTCAAGCCTTTTCCAGAAAGTCAGATTTCCTCTAACAAATGTTGCGGCTCATATGAAGATGATCGCACTGATGGATCAAGCCCAAATTTTAATACAAGGTAGAGGAGGATCTCAGCTTCACAGCGAATATTCATTCTTCCAAATCCAACAGTTAGATCTTGAGATAGTCACAAAATACCAGAAATTGTTTGTGTTTATCAAGAAATAAAGTCGGTTCCGCGATTAAGACCGGTGACCGATCGATCACCAACTCCCTGGAATTGAAGATCATACGCTTTTACACAGTGATTGGTCGATCACATGAGGTGTCGATTGTGAGGCAGATCGAGGCCTTTTGTGTCGTGTCCATCAAAAGTTATAAAGAGGTTTTTCTCTACGGGAACACGCCAAAGTCTAGATTAAATGGATTAATGCTTTGAAATTAGCTATCTTTAGTTGTTATGCATCAATATCTTCACTTGTTTCAACCCAAATCTATCTCCATTACTCAAGAACCATGGTTTTATCATATAGATCATCTTGATTAACTTTGTTGACTTTTGCATTGACTTTTCTTAAATTGCATTTTAATCTTGTTTTACTTTTACTTATGCATTGCTTTGCTTCATTTTAGTGTTTTACTTTGTTTAAGTTATTGCATTTTACTTATTGCATCATTTCATATTGTAACGCCCGTGAACCAAAATTTGAGGATAAGACTCGAAGTGGACCGAATGATAATCTCATTTAAAATGATTAAACGGACTAAAGCCCATTAAGTTCATCAGACCCTTAACCTAGTTCTCTAGATACTATATAAAGGGATATGATGTGAGACTTAGAGGCCAATTTTTGTTGTTACGGCGAAGCCCTGGCCGTTTTGTTCCTCGAAAAACCCTAGCCGCCGCCGCATTGATAGGCTGTTTCCCAGCGAGTCGTAATGAACTGTGTGACGATCTATATACATATGGAAATCTCCGAGTCTCAGCTTTCTAAAAAATTTGAGATAATTCCTATCGGAGGTCTGTGCCGAAAGTTATAGCATATTCTTTCCGGCTGTGGATAAACAATCGTAAATCTTTACGTTTCGGTAGAGAATGAAAACGGAAGATTGGAACTGCTCTGATCGATCTGAAACTTGGTAAGAACTATCTTGACTCTCTTATCTAGCTTTGGGCGAAATCGGATTGTCATTTGTATTAGTATTATGAGATTTATTATTGTTTTTCCGAGAGAGATACGTGCAGAATTGGATCTGCGATCAGTCCACTTCGTGGGTGTTTTCCTGTCAAACGAGAAGGAACTAGGAGACGATCTGCATATCGTTGGAAAGGTCTCGGTCTCACGATTCTAGATCAGGTTTCCTATCAATATTATAAGGTAATCTCCGTCGTGTCGTTTCTGTTTTTAGAAAACCCTAACCCGGTTTAGGAGGAACTCCAATTGGTTTGGTTTGATTTAGTTAAACCACTTTGGTTGTTTTAGTTTAGGTAAGCAGATTGGTTTGGTTTGGTTTGGTTTGGTTTAGTTAACCAGATTGGTTTGGTTGGTTGGCTTAACCGACTGTTTCGGTTTGGGTTAACCGGTGTTTGGTTTGCAGTGTTCATCAGGCAAAGGTCCAAGCGTTGAAGTATGAAACAACTGATAGGCTAAGGTAAGTGCGTGACCATGGTCCCAAGTGGATGGAACATTAGGATTCCTGGTGTTAGGTTGATTGATGGTTGGATTCTTGATTGACTGAGATGTTTGTGTGGTGCAATTGTTTATGTGTGTTTGTTGACGTTTTATTGCAGGTGATCATGTTTTCGCAGGCTTGGAATCGAGCCGGAGAGGAGATGACTCGATCTTAGCGTCACTGCGAGGTGGTGTCAATCGACACTCTTTTGGTTTTGTTTTGCTAGTTGTTTGTTGTGTTGTGTGTTTGCCTGGTGTTTCATCTACCTTGGTAATTGGCCGAGTAGATGGGATGACCGCCTCACTGAGCATTTGTGATAATACTCACGCATCTCTTTTTACCATGTGATGCAGGTAAAGTGTGACCGTGGAATCATGGCTAGGAGGAGGAGGATGATCTGGGGTCTTGGTTGCTTGTTTTATGTTTTGTTATTGTGTTAGAACTGCCATAGGTTGTTGGTTTAGTTCTGGAATATTTTGGAATTGGTTGTTATGTTTCTTTTGGTTATTGGAATTAGTTGAGTAGTTGTTATCCGTTGGTTGTCTGTGTAGTTTGCTTTGTCATTGGAGATAACATTTATGGGAATGCTAGTACGAGACCAAGGTTTGTTTATTAAAAAAAAAAAAAACGGGTCGGGTCGTTTCATTATCATTTAAGCTTATAAAAATCGAAATCCATACTTGAATATTGCATTCACCTAGCTTCATTAGTTTATTGCATTCCAATTGTTTAGACAACTTTTCCTTGTAGAAGAATGACCCTTGATTACTACATTGATTGTACCATGCACTTGTGGTTAGTTGATTGAGGTTTTAGAACTCATAGCACTTCTTGAACATTTACATTTAGCATTGATCATTTAAGTGCGCGCATCAGATTCCCAAGAGAGTGCAAAGATTAAAGCTTATAAACGCAATTACCAACTAAAAACCAAGTACTTAGTACATTCAATGTTTACAAAATGCACTGAGGAAGCAAAACATGGAAAGAAACTAAAAGGGAAAGCTTAGAACTAAAATCTTGCTTGTTCTTCACAAGGCCAGAAAGATGTATTTATACAGCCTTATGAACAGTACCTGGATCAACCATAGTCAACCCGGGTCAACGAAAATAAAGCGGTCCAAAAAAGTCAACAAAATCATAAGCCATCGGTCACACCTGATGTGGCATGTGACCGATAAGATGTGCAGTCCATCTTCAGTCCAAGCAGCTTATAGCAGGTGTGTTCTGATGTCTTGGTGCGGTCTATCGATCTCTACGATATATTGGGATATCGGTGTCTTCTCTATCGGTTGGTCTCGATAAACCGGTCTTCGTACCGTAGTCTTCATATCCGGTCTATCGGTCATCACCGATGTGTGTGATGACCGATAACTGCTCTTTCACACAATTCTTCAAGCTTATCAGTGCCTTTGCACCAAGAATCCATTCCTCAGCATCCTCCAAGTTCTAGATAGCTAGATATTATCATAACGCACAAATACCACCGGAAAAAGGATAAAAGAGAGAGAATATGCACAAACTCTATCCTATGGTCTCAAGATGCGAATCTAAGCTAAATTGAGTTAAAAGAGTCCTATGTGATGCTTAATGATGTTGAATGAATGATTATGTGATGCAAATATACACATGAATTATGTAAATATATGAGTACATCAACCGTACGTATTTCGTAAAGTTTTGTCTTGAAGTGTCCCGTGAAGGACCATAGTGATTCATCAGACAATTATGATATAGCCTAGAAGTCGTCACTTGAGGCTCATATTTATATACATCAAGTAATGTTTGAAGAAAGTAGTGTAGAGTTGGTGGAAGCTGTCGATCGAATTTTGATCCAGCTGGGAGAACCATTCCAATGCGTCTTTAGTGAGGTTTTCTATAAAGCCTCTATCTCCTCGTGGGAGAAGTGTGGTTGTCTCATGGCTATGTTAAAAGCAATAAGGTGTTGAGTGGGGTTCGTTCTTTCGTCATAAGTGATAATTTTGATCTTAGTGTGATGTCTCATAGGTGTATAGGTGATACGGGCAGTGAAAGGCGTTTACCTAGTTTTTTTCAAGTACTGAGTCGATCTCTGGTGCATAGCTGATAGATGGATTGCGTTTTTGACGCATTCTAACCAATGTTATCAAACCTTTTCCAAGTCTTTACTTTGTTTTTGGAGTCTTTTCAGGATGGAACATATTTGGATGGACTATAGGGAAGAGGAACAAGGAATGGAAGCAAATGAGCATAAAATGGTCAGAAGTTTGGCACTTGTTGATTAATTTCCCATCGATGGATCGACCTAAAATCGTAGCAAAAGCTAGACCATTGAGTAACTTTTCATTTGGAATGAATTTAAGATTGTTCCAACGTTGGGATCAAAAGTTATGGGAGTTTAAGTGAAATGTCTCAATCTGGCGAGTAGAAAGAAGCATATACAAGAGAGGAGACCATAACGAGAAAGACTGATCCAACCAAATCTGGATGGATCAATCCCAACATATCTGGCCCTGATCTGGCACGCATGAAGTTTTCTAATTAAGCCAAATCAATCCATCCAAATCCAGACTGACCCATTCGTTTACATTTGGCGCACATAAATTGTTCAGACCAAACCAGATGGAGACAGATCGATCCATCTCTCACTGGTTTGATCCATCTCCTTCCTTGACGAAAAAGGCAAATTCTAACTATATATTTTTTCCCCAAAATCATCCAAACTCTCCAATCCGACCTTTGTCTTATTTATCTTAATTTTTAGTCATTGTGGAGGCTACACTTTAGTTTTCATTGAGACTTTTGGCTTCTACACTTTGTAAGCTCCATGGAAACGATCTCTGACTCTACGATTACTAAGAAGATTTATGAACCCTCTTGGATTTCCTTATTATTAATCATGAGTTTTTCTTTATATGTCTTTGTTGTTACTTTGTTTCTATGTCTGAGTAATCTCATAGTTGGGCTCTAGGGTTTCAAGGGATTTCATGAATCGCTAAACCAAATATAAATATGAACTTGTACTGTCTTCATCTATTGTTGCTCTTAATGCTTGAATTGGATTGATCACCTAGTTTATGATATTAGGTTGTTTAATGCATCAAAAGTGTTTGGTTATAAGCTTAAACTAACATTGATGAATAAATCATCCTTAGCCAACGAAAGTTGATGCTAATGCGATTTGTGAACCTATCAAAGAAATTCGTTAATGTGTGTCTTTAATTCTAAGTTTAAACGACATTTTAGAATCTTATGTTATTAGATAAAGTCTCTGATGCCACGACGGTGGATCAACTATACATTTGTGTTTAAATTTAAGATTAAGCTGATTTGTTCCCTTAATAATTGTATGGTGTGCGATCTCTAATTTCCTGCAAAAGTCTCTAAAGCATAACGATTTTAAATTCATAAGTTCACATCGTTTATTTGTCATTCTTATTTCTTTTGTAAACAACCACATTTTACCTTATTCGCTTAAATTCATTTTTAACAATTCGTAGTGTGATACTTGGTCCTTATGGATCCGATTTCTCCATTACTATGTGTATATGACTTCCTGCAGAAAATAACTTAAATTTTATATATCTACCAACCAAATGTTTTTGCTGTCACTTATAAAGTTAACACCAGTTTGTTTATTGCTGTGAAAGTTTACATTTTCTTAATTAATCGATGCTAAATTTTTATAGTATATACATCGATCAGATATTTGATGTAAATTCATATTTCTATATCAATTTATTAAACTGATGCAACATATGATACAACTGATATATCTTCTATATATTAAAGGAGAAACATTTTGAGTTAATGTCTCAAGCTCTCATTTTTTCTCACCTTTTTTATTTAATTAATTAGAATTACTAACTCCTACTATACTCATATCCAAACACTCCAAAATAACTTAATCCATATATCCAAACAAATTATAACTATTATTAACTACTACTATATTCCTATTCAAACACTCCAAATACCTTCATACATATTCAAACAAAATTTAAATAAGTTTACTCATCTAATTAACGTAATTAATATTATTAAATTTATACATAGCAAATCTTACTACACAATATTTCAACATACAATACTAACTGGGTTATTATAATGCATTTTTTGTTGTTGAAATGCATATTACTAAACAATTTCAAAAAACGAATTATCTACTAAATAAACATTAAAATAATAATTAATTTATAAGATTAGAAACTGGAGATAAGTTTTTGGTTATATAAGCAATTTTTCATTTTTGTATCTTTGAGTCATATACTGTATCTTTAAAAAATAGGTACTATTGGTTTCCACGGGTGGAACACATTTTATAAATATAAAACAAGCGCAAATTTAAATATGTAAAATTGATCTTAAATTTTGTATAATAAAATCTATCAGCAACTAAAATTGACTATTTGACTAAAATTATATTAATTTTATTTAATAAATAATTTATCCTGCGTAAAACGCGGGTACTATTCTAGTCAATTATTATAACTGATGTTAAATCACATATTTTGTATTATTTTATTAAAATAAGTTAAAATAATATCATTCAATTTTTTTAATACTTTTAAGGGATGTAATACACCCATATATATAGGGTACAATACTTGAAGAGGAATTAGGGTTTAGGAATATTCTAGAACATGGGCCTCTAATGGGCATCCACTAAATGGGTTTATAACACTTCCCCTTGGATGCCATTAGAGTAAAAAGAATCATAATACGCATAAGATGCTGCCTCATTAAAACCTTACTAGGAAAACCCAATTGGGACAAAACCATGGTTAAAGGAAAACGAGTGCAACGCGTTTTTACTCCCCCTGATGAGTGCATAACTTGAGATCTTCTTGATGCTGCAAACTTGTTTCTTGAAAGTAGTAGTTGGAAGTGTCTTGAAAATAAATCTGCCAAAGTTTCGCTTGAACAACCTCTAGAACATGTACATCACAATTCTTCTGCAACTCGTCGGTCTTCTACATGATTCATCTGGATCATTCTTTTTATTTCTCTAGATATCATTCATGGATGACATGTTTCTGGGAGATTGATAGACTTTCATTATAATGATAATATTTCTCTATAAGTGTCTATCATTTACGTGTTGTTTGATGTCTCGTTAAAAACCTTTTCATAGAAAACCCTTATAGGATAAAAACTATGATAAGGGAAAAAGAGTACATCCACGCATATCATTATATTTCTCCCCCTCATACACATCTTCTTCAGGAGATGAATTATGATCATATATAATATCTCTTTTGGAACTATTATAAGCATAAAATTAATGAACAAACTCGTATGGTTGCCATATGATATTTTATACTATTGAACTTCTAATTCATAACATATTTTCGCTAAATGTTTAATCTGAGACATCTTGAGATAGTTTTGTCTTTTCAAGATCTTTTATCTCAAACTTTTTCTTTTGATATTCCACTGTATATAAATCTCTTCAAGAGTTATATGATGTTCAAATAATCAAATATATATTGCAAGTCTGCAATCATAACAAATCATTTTGTAAATCTTTTTATAAATATTATAGGCTAATATCATCTTTTTCATTGCCTTTCTTTTAGCAAATACTCACTAAGAAGATTCTTGTATTGTACATTCTTCTTGGAGTATATAAATATCATTATACATTGGTTACTTATCACATACCTTGTAATAACTCTGTCGGAGTTTCGATGATGTTCAAATGAAGAATCACTTTATCAAAATATTTTGATAAGTCTACATGGGTATGTACGTGATTATACCCCATGCTACATACTTTATTTTCATTCAATCGATTATCGAGTAGAATTCATGGGAATATAATTCTAATATCCTTAATCCTTCAGGGATTGTATCCTTTACATATATATCCTTCAAGGATTGCATATAAATGTCTTTATCCATTGTTTCATCTCTTACTACCAAACTTGTAAGATATCAAAAATAATTGCCACCACAAGAGAATATATCTCTTCATAAAACATTCTTTATCTTTGTGAATTTCACTATATTCACTATTCTTTCATACAAAAGACTCATTTATATGACACTGGTTTTGCACTTTAAGTGCAAGGACTACTGGTCCATATATTTCTCTGCAAGAGATTATATATGTCTATTTCTTCCTATCATTATTTTGTGTACACTTTTCAATAGACTTTCTTTCATGATCCTCTCTTTTTATCCATAATATCAACTGCGCATAGCATGCAAAATTATTACGACGTCGATTTGCTATATGGTTCCATCTTATTCCATACATGACATAGCTAGCTATAACTCTTCATTTTCAAGTACTTAACTTTTTTCATTTGTCATGTTTATGTCTCTTCTAGAGATCATCCAATCTCTTCTGGAGATTTTTCAAAATCTTTATTTCCTCGATTTGGTCATTCTCAATTCTTGCTCATTTTCTTTTTCGAGGATAATTATATTTGGAACCAAATAGGTCTATCACGCTTCAGACGATCGTTAGACTCTCTAACAGTTTGATATCGCCCTTTTGGGACATTATTAATAATTTGGAGCATATACAACTGGTATAGGTGACTTTATCACTCTATTTGGGTTAGTAAATGCGTATGGCAATTAATACGCTAAGTTTTTCTTATGAATTATCTTTTTGGACTTCTCATATAAATTCTTTAGTCCGAGGATCAATGATAATTCATAGATACTTATATCTTTCTCCAGCTGTTTAATTTCTCCCCCCTAATGTTGGAAAAACTGACTCATTAAAATGAGAGTCTAAAAATTGAGTCTTATATAAATCCTTCAGGGATGACTCTGTATCTTTCATATCTAACATATACTCTTATCCTCTTTTGAGGTTCCATCATAGAGCGCTGTGGTGGAGCACTTTTCACATTCATAGATCTTTCATTCAAAGATCGTTCAAATGGAAACTATTTGGTTTCTAACCCTAAACCAATAATGATGGGGAGAACAATTAGTTATTCATTGGCTTGATGCGAATCAATGCTACTAAAATTTTGTATATGAACATGAGCTTCAGGATGTTCAACACTTATCCCAATGGACATATAATAATCAGGCTTCAAACATCAATTCTAAAACTTGTAAGAAAGTAACCTCGCAAACTCCAGGTTGCTGGTTTATAACAAGGAAAAACGTGACCTTCTAAGATGCAACAATCGAGTCAATGCGTCCATTGAATCGATGCATAAATGTCACGAAGTGGGTGATCAGCCCATAATCATCTCCTTGTATATATTTCAGAAAATTGATAGATTCCAAATCATCTTTGACTGGTGAAAGCCATATTATCATATTGCTTTCTGAGCAAGTAACCTATAATAAATCATTAGGAAGAATCTTCTGGTTCTTCACTTAATGTCCACATAAGTCTTAATTATTTTTTCGCATCATTATCAAACCAGGATGACCAATCTGGTTAAGCCAATCATATAAATTTTTGGTAAACTTCTGGTTTACTTTCATTCTTAGTAAACTTATGGTTTACTTTTTTATTGCTAATCACTTTCTCCCTCCAAGAGATATCATAATCAAATGAACTTCTCTAGTCCATGATAACCAAGCATTGATTTGGACCATGAAGCATGTAGCAATAAATGAGATATTATAGTAAAGTAAATCTTACAGTAAATCTATAGTGAAGTAAAGTAAATCTTATAGATTAATTTAACTAAAACATATATAAATATATGGTATGAGAATCAAGAATTTAGAAATGGAGTGTACCCAGAAAATCCAAAGCCAATGATGAATATCGTCAGAAAGTGGTGATGATGCGGTCAATTTGGTAGCTAATTTCTCAAGGATTTAATTTGTATAATCCTTTTCTTTTATATATGTAAGATATTATATTCACTTCAGGGAATATATCAAAACTAGTCAAATATGAGTATGATTTCTTATCAATAACTCATATATATATTTGCTCATCCTCAAGAAGAATCCACCATAATATTTCTTAAATTCTTGTTCATGACTTTGTGTCTATAGGACAACATTACTTGCATGGAAATTTTATTATGTATGCTTTACCAACTCTGCATTAGAGATATTCTCTCAATATAATATCAATTTGCAAGTAATTCTAAACGTAGCTGAATTATATTCACTCACAGACTTTTAGTCTTGTAATCTTGGATATAACTAGATTTAACCAATCACATAGCTAGTTTTATGTAATATCACATTCTGGTGATCACACTTTTTCTTTGAGAATTGTTCGAAGAACTTAGTGAACATAATCTTCTAAATATGTCACTTATTATGTTCATTTGTAGTCTATGTGAGATTCTCTAATTCTCCCCCTCGAGATGATATGAAACTTCAGGTTCATCTATCTCGAATTGTATCTCACTATATAATTAACAAAATATCCCAATTTGGGTCATGTATTTTATCATCCAATTATCTGTATGATTTAGGAGAGTATAATGCATCAATAATTTCAAATTATATTGTAATCACACTAGATTCTTTCATCACCAAGATAATTCCAGCCAATTTCTATAGCAATCTCTTTGGCTTAGTGTGATTATAGTGAGAATTGATTTTGATAATTCAAGCCAATTTCTATAGCAATCTCTTTGCTTAGTGTAATTTCTCCCTTTTCTATACAAAATATCACATTCACTTCAGAGAATAGATCATCCAATTAAAGCTTAATAATTTGCTCAACCACATAGAGACGATATAAAATCATAATACTCTTCTTAAATCTCATCTCACAATATTGTGTCTTCAGGATGCCATTAAATGGAATATAAATTAACAAACAGATCTATTGAAGAGACCCGACCCGTTTTTTTTTTTTTAAAACATTAAACCCTTGGTCTCGGACTAGCATTCCCATAAATGCTATCCTCAACAACCAAGCAACAACAACCAGACAACCAGCGGATAACATCAATGATAACCAAATAAATCATTCCATAAAAACTAAACCAGTTCAACTCAAATTCCAATAACAATTCCAATACAATAAAACCAGCAACCTAGCGGAGTTCTAGAACAGAAATGGAAAGCAATAAAACCACACAGCACGAAACCGAGACCCTAGATCATCTCCCTCTTCGTTGCCATGATTCCACGATCACAATTTGCCTTTACCTGCATCACATGGAAAAAAGAGATGCGTGAGTATTATCACAAATACCCAGTGAGACGGTCCTCCCATCTACGATTGCGCACACAGACGCGATGGATCCGCTCAGGCAAACACGCATCAAAGTACTAAGCACACTCACCAGATTCTCCACATCCCGCTCCTGAGATGAATCATACCTCCTCCGACTAAGAGCATCTGCTACAGTGTTAGCCTTATCCGGATGGTAAACAATGTCCAAGTCGTAATTAGCCAACAACTCCGACCATCGCCTCTGTCGTACATTTAAATTCTGCTGAGTAAAAATGTACTTCAGATTATGATGATCAGTGAACACCTGAACTCTGCCACCATACAAGTAAGACCTCCAAATTTTCAATGCGAAGACCACTGCCGCCAGCTCTAAGTCATGAACAGGATAATTGCCCTCATGCTTCCTCAACTGCCTTGAAGCATAAGCAATCACCTTACCCTGCTGCATCAGCACACAACCCAAGCCAACTCCCGAAGCATCTGTGTACACCACATAAGGCTCACCCGGTTCAGGCAACGCCAATACTGGTGTACTAGTCAACATCGTTTTCAGCTTCGTGAAACTCAGCTCACAATCAGCAGACCACACGAAAGGAACATCTTTCCCTGTCAGCTTCGTCATAGACTGAGCCATGCTCGCAAAACCTTTGACGAATCTCCGATAATAGCCTGCCAACCCAAGAAAACTCCTGATCTTAGTTGCATTCCTCGGTCTAGGCCAATCTCGAATAGACTGAATCTTCGCCGGATCCACAGAAACTCCTTCTGCAGAAACGATGTGACCCAAAAATCCCATCTCTCTCTGCCAGAAACTGCACTTACTCAACTTCGCAAACAGCTTCTGTTCCCGCAACTTCTCCAGAACTCTCCTCAAATGAACCTCATGTTCCTCCAGACTCTTCGAATAAACCAGAATATCATCAATGAAGATGATTACGAACTCATCCAGATACTCCTGGAAAACTCCGTTCATCAACCTCATAAATGCCGCAGGTGCATTCGTTAACCCGAATGGCATTACTACAAACTCAAAATGCCCATACCGAGTCCTGAAAGCCGTCTTCCGAACATCTGCTTCGTCTATCGGAATCTGGTGGTAACCGGATGCCAAGTCAATTTTAGAAAACCAAGTAACCCCTCTCAACTGATCTAACAACTCATCAATTCGCGGAAGAGGATACTTGTTCTTCACAGTGACTCGGTTTAGCCCTCGATAATCAATGCACAACCGGAAACTACCATCTTTCTTCTTCACGAACAACACCGCTGCTCCCCACGGTGAAGTACTGGGTCGAATAAACCCCTTCTCTAACAAATCCTCCAACTGCTTCTTCAGTTCCGCTAACTCTGCTGGAGCCATTCGATAAGGCGCCTTAGACAATGGCGTCGTTCCGGGTTCTAACTCAATCGTGAAAGGATCCGACCGAGATGGTGGTAATCCCTGCAACGACTGAAAGACATCTTCGAAATCCCGAGCGACCCGAATATCTCTCACAGCAACCCCACCAACAGCTTCCGGCATTACAATTGTGGCCAAGTAAGCCTCGCAACCCCTCCCAATCATCGCCTCAGCTTGAACAAGGGAGATCACAAGACTACCTGAAGTCGGTCTCACTCCTTGATAAACCAACCTGCCACCTTCACGTTCAAATACCACCCGACTCCGATGACAATCCAGATGGACTCTGTACCGATTCAACCAATCCATACCAAGGATAACATCGTACAGTTCCACCGGACTAATCACTAAGTCAGCTGGCATCAACTCTCCCGCTACCAGAATATCCACCTCCTTCGCCCGGCCATGCGTAGCTAGAAATTCTCCTCCAGCAACCATAACCGGTCCAGTCCGCTCACCAGCGTCACTCCGGATACCACTTCTCTCGGCATGATCCGGAGTAATGAAGCAATTCGATGCTCCAGAATCAAACAACACATGGGATTCACACCCACCTACAAACAAGGTCCCTACACAATTCCCAAGTGCTAAGCAACCTAACTTTCTATCACAGGCAAAACTCTAAAACAAGCACCAAGCAATTCGACACTACTGAAAAAAATTACAAAGTCTGAATTAGAAAGTTACCTGTGATCGGCCTCGAGCTCGGCTC
The DNA here is from genome assembly GCA_900128785.1 of Arabis alpina. NCBI lineage: Eukaryota > Viridiplantae > Streptophyta > Magnoliopsida > Brassicales > Brassicaceae > Arabis > Arabis alpina. Next base: position 20,692,152 of record LT669795.1, read on the forward strand.
TCCCGGCGCTGCAATAGCCGGCGGACGCTCCATCGCCGCGATCTGGTCCAAAGGCTGCACCGCCCCATACTGAGCTACTGGCTGGACCACTGCCACTGCCAACGGCTGCAACTTCGGACAGTTCGGTCTGATGTGCCCCGACTCCCCACACTGATAGCACGTCCGAACTCCTCGAACCTCACTCTGCTTCGGGCAACTCGCCCTCTTGTGGTCTAGACTCCCACAAATGTAACAGCCTCGGCCACTTTGGCCCGATCCCGAAGTGCCTTCCCACTTCCTCTTCTGTCCTTGCGCAGGCTTGCCGCCTTTGCCAGGACCTGCTTGCTGCACCTGCTGCTGTTGAGGCCTCCGAGGCTGAACAGCTGGAACCACGATCGCAGCCTGTTCCCTCAGATCCTCCTCGATCTGTGCAGCCACCTCTACCAACTCTACTCTGCTCGCGAACCTGATGCCTCTGCACCGAGTCTGTAAATCCGGTCGAAGTCCTTGCAAGAACCTCCGAACCTGAGCCTGCTCATCCTCAAAGCTCCTACCAGCATAACCCAGGAGTCTGTTAAACTCCACGTCATACTCCCGCACCGATCTCGTGCCCTGAGTCAAGTCCAAGAACCTCGCCTCTAAACGATCCAACGCCTCCTGAGGAAAGAACTTGGAGTTGAACTCCGTCACAAAATCTGACCACGCCATCGCAGTCCCGGCCCATCTAGCCGCTACACTCCTCCACCAGAGATGTGCATCCCCGTCCAAATAATGGACCGCCAAGTCAACCTTGTATCCCTCGGGACACCTAATCGAACGAAAGTTCTGCTCCACCCTCATCCGCCACTCATCAGCCTCCTCAGGCTTCACACTGCCCGCAAAAGAACCCGTATTGATCCTCTGCATCTGCTCCATCATACAAATATATGACGGAACCTCCTCAGCAACCGCAGCCCTCGGCTGCACCTCTGCCACTCGTGGCACCACTGGAGCCTGCACTGGCACCGCACCCGGTAACCGCTCCAACAACTGTGTCAGCAGGTCAGCCAGACGGTCATCTCTAGCTTGGGCTACACCCGCGGCCGCAACCGCACCCACAGCTGGACCAGCACCACCAGCCTCAACAGGACCCAAACCAGCCCCTACAGGACCCACACTGGCCCCCACACTGGCAGTCACACTGGCAGTCTGCCCATCATGAACCGACTGCTGACCTGCCGCAGGCCCATGCGCGGAACTCTGAGCCTCACTCACGACTGGCTCCTCAACGAGTCCGCGACCCCGGCCTCGGCCTCCTCGGCCCCCACGACCATGCCCTCTAGCTGCTCTAGCCATCACACTGCACTCAAAAGCGGACCAGCTAAGCACTAGAAAGACTCAAACACAACAATCAACACTTACCGTGGAATCTCTTTGAAGGCTCGAAGGAAGATGATCTAGAACCCCCAAACTCACAGAATTGTAATTTTACCAAATTCAATCCTAGCAGTTCTAACCCGTCCTAAAACCGTAAGGGCTCTGATACCAAACTGAAGCGACCCGACCCGTTTTTTTTTTTTTTAAACATTAAACCCTTGGTCTCGGACTAGCATTCCCATAAATGTTATCCTCAACAACCAGACAACCAGCGGATAACATCAATGATAACCAAATAAATCATTCCATAAAAACTAAACCAGTTCAACTCAAATTCCAATAACAATTCAAATACAATAAAACCAGCAACCTAGCGGAGTTCTAGAACAGAAATGGAAAGCAATAAAACCACACAGCACGAAACTGAGACCCTAGATCATCTCCCTCTTCGTTGCCATGATTCCACGATCACAATTTGCCTTTACCTGCATCACATGGAAAAAAGAGATGCGTGAGTATTATCACAAATACCCAGTGAGACGGTCCTCCCATCTACGACTGCGCACACAGACGCGATGGATCCGCTCAGGCAAACACGCATCAAACAATCACACCAAACACAACAACGGCTCAACCACAGCCCAAACAGGCAGCCTGTCGATCGACACTACCACTAGGTGTCGATCGACAGCCCTGTTCACACCTGTCGATCGACACACCCACGGTGCCTGTCGATCGACAGCTCCACAGGACTCTGTCGATCGACACAACCACTAGGTGTCGATCGACAGCTCCTCGATCGACACAACCTCTAGGTGTCGATCGACAGCTCTCGTGTGACCCTGTCGATCGACACACCCAAGTGCCGTCGATCGACAGGTCATCGCAGATTCATGGGAAATCGATCATATCCTCTCGGATCGATCCCTCCTCTGCGTTAACACGAAACTTGCACGAAAATCACAATCCACACAATCCAAACACAATTCACAGACACAATCAATCCACAACACAATCCAATCAATCAATTTAACCTACCACCAATCAACCCTAACGAATCCACCGGCCCAGAAGCCATGGTCACGCACTCACCTTATATTTTCGGATAGAATTTGTTGGATATTGAGGCTAGACACGAATCCACGATAATCTCCACAAGAAACTACTCCAAATCTCTCAAGAAACGAAACCCTAATTCTCAAAAACTCACAGGAAACAGAGAACTCCTCTCAAACTCTGTCTGCTGCATTTTTGGGACTTTGGTTCGCTCAAATGCGGCCAAAAACCCTTAAATACGAAGCCCTAAGGTTTACCCAAACCGGCCCGGTCCAATTGAACGACTTAAATCGAACCAGAAAACCAACCAATTCGGGCACCTGTCGATCGACAACCACTAGGTGTGTCGATCGACAGCCCTTAAGAGCCCTGTCGATCGACAGACATCACGTGTGTCGATCGACAGCCCCTCCATTTTCCTCAAAAAAATGGTTTACGGGCGTCACATCTATCATGACCCAAATGTTTGTATGGTTGAATGAAACAATAAAGCAATATTGCCTTCGGTTTGGCACAATGAACCGAACCAACCCATAATAAAACTATTGACATGTGACAGAGGGGTTGGATTTTGAAGATCTTTGAATCAAAAGAACAGATCATCATGCTTTATTTCTCAGATAAACATATAATCATGTCATACTCAAAAGTTTGTTCATGAAAACATGGCTTTTATGTTGGTATAATCAAAAATTAAATTCAAATTAACCTAATAAATACTGATCACATATTGAAAAGATTACTTAGCTCGATCATGATAGAAATTTAATTTATGATTATAAAATATTTGAATAATTATAAAATATCTTTGATTAATAGTAGAGAAGGGTTAATCATGATCGATTAATTTTATAATAAAATATGTGATTTTAAGAACCAAAAACGTATTAATAAAATAATTAATATACATAAGTATGATTTGTGAGAATTACTCATCGATAGACATAGTATTCATGAATCAACATGTGTATATTATCAAATCACAAAATCAAACTTAAAAATAGGTTAAATAAAAACATAAAACTGTGATATTCGATCAATAAACATATATGGGTCATGACCCAACATGAATATGCTATTGAATTACAAAATCAACTCATAAATATGATTTGTGAGAAATTCTCCATCGATAGACATACATGTGTACGCTATGAATAACAAAGTCAATATTTATGTATAAAATAGATTAAATAAGTAGCATAATAAGACAAAAGTAATTCAATTATTGTATCAAAGCAATTATAAAACTAACGTGATACTATATAGGAAGTATGATGTTAACCTTATTCTTTACCAAATAATATTATATGTGCCGTATGCTAAAGTGAGAGAGATTCACTTACCTTAATGAAAAATAAAGTGGAACCGAAGCAAAGTGCGAGATGTTAGAGAACGTTAGGGTTTTACTCAAGTGGCTAGGGTTTTACTTTGGTGGCTAGGGTTTTACTCAGTGGTTAAGTTATCGTGTTGATAACGTATTGTGAATAAGAGAAAAGAATAGAGAGAATTGTATTTTATTATTCCATGATAAGTATAAGGTATATATAGGGTACAATACTTGGAGAGGAATTAGGACTTTCGATCATTTTAGAGTTGTAGTGGATACTTGTTTCAATCTGCAAGATTTAACTTTGTAGTGGAATTTTGTAGGGATCTTCTCTACTTGCAGTAATCCCAATATCTTTTCGTTGGATATACTCCGATACTCAGGCCTACTTGAGTGCAGGAAATCTTTGAAACCGTAAGTCGTTGCAGTTAGGTACTTATCTCATTGTCGAAGCAGAGTTTACCTATGAAGCACCCTCTATTATGCTTCCTCTAGCATTGAAAAGAGTAGCATTATTCCTGGAATTGATATAGCTTTAAAAGATGGTGACAAATGGGAGTTTGCTGGCCATGAAGTCCAAGTTATGGGAACTCCTGGCCACACAAGAGGTTGGTTACAACATTTCCCTCTACATTTCGTTTTAATTGGAATGTTTATTCCTTTCACTGGTTATTTTATGTATTCTTGATTCAGAGTAGTTCAAAGTTTAGTTATCCCATCCATATTCTAATGCAAACTCATTTTTGCTACATAGTGTTTTGAGAAATTGTAGTAATTTGGAGGAGTAAGTTTTATTTTGGTGGATTTCTTGTCAGACTGCTTCAAATGTATACGTTGTGTCCTACTTGTGTGGCATGTGTAGTTTTTTATACTGACGTTTTCAACCTAAGAACTTTGTGCTTCTCATTGTTTATCTTTTTCTCCTCGCATTAGGTTCTTACCTTTCCCGAATGACAATTGAGATTTCGCTGGTTTCGGTGCGAACATAATATATATGCGTACCCTTAAGACTTATATCCTCATTTCTGCTTGTAGGCCATATCAGTTTATACTTTCCAGGGGCACGAGCAATTTTCAGCGGAGACACATTGTTTAGCTTATCATGTGGTAAGCTCTTTGAAGGTACTCCAGAGCAGGTAAACGTCATATATCTAATCTTTCACACATAATGATTTTTCTCTCTAAAAATGTAAATTCTTGCATCTTTGGAGCACAATCTTTAAAGAGAAATTCCCTCATATACCACTCTTTGAAGTTTTTTTTCCTAAAAATACTACATTTTTCTAAAGTTCCAAAAATACTACTTTTTAAAAAGTTGAATTTTAAGGTTTAGAATTTAAATTTTTTGCGTTTGGGTTAACTATTCCAAAATTAGGGTATAGTTTTAGGGGGTAGGGTTTGGGTTTGGGGTTTATGGTTTAGTTTTAAATGTTAAAAATGAATTTTTAAAAAAGTGGTATTTTTGGAACTTTGGAAAAAATGTGGTATTTTTGGGAAAAAAAACTTCAAGGTGGTATTTTTGGAAAAAAACTTCAAGGTGGTATTTTTGGAAAAAAACATTAAAAAGTGGCATTTTTGGAAATTGCCCATCTTTAAATTGGGTTTTCAATGATCCGCGCTTGCTATGCAGATGCTAGCTTCTCTCGAAAAGATACTCTCTTTGCCAGATGACACATGCGTATATTGTGGCCATGAATATACACTGGTTTGTGATCATTACTGTGTATTTTCATATACAATACCACACATGATGTAATACTTTATCTGACTAAATGATTTTTTTATTTGGCAGAGTAATTCCAAGTTTGCGTTATCTATAGAACCAACTAACGAAGTACTCCAGTCTTATGCAGCACACAAGGGTCGTTGTCTTTGTCTGAGACTTTGAGCCATGGGTGTAGAAGATGCTGGAGATTTGGTTCTTCACATCATACTAACCAAAACCGGTCCTGAAAACACCGCAAGAGTAGCTTGTGTAAGCAAAAGCCTCAAGCTTTCCGCTTTTGAAGAATCTCTATGGTCAATATTTTGCTCCATAGATCTCAACATCTCTACTCCAATCGATCCACATGGACACTCTACTCCTTCCTTCAAGGTCAATTTTATAAAATTCCTTTCTTTTGACATTTTCTAGGTTTTTTACATTTTCATTGAAAAGATTCTGTCTTTGAATTCTTCAGAGAGCTGATCAGTTATGTATCCATGGAATCTAGTTAAACGTGTTAGATGTTGTTGGGATAATCTTAAACTATGGTTGAGGTTAAACTTCCCTGAAGCAAATGCAACATTGAGAAAAGGTGTATCAGAAGAAGAGCTTGAAGAAGTGGAAACTGTTCTTAAAGTGAAGCTTTCACTTCCTACAAGGTTTTTGTATCGTTTCGTTGATGGTCAAAACTAGAAATTGTGTATACTCCCTCTATTGCATATTAGTTGTCATTCTAACAATAAATTTTTGTTTCATATTACTTGTCATTTTATATTTCCAATGCAAATTTATCACCATTTTTTCTTCTTTTACCCTTAATTTTCAGTTTAATAATTACTTATATCAAATAAAATAATGTATTAATTAGGGGTAAAACAGAAAATTTAATTGTTTTCTTAATTTGTGTGAAAACACCTAGAATGACAACTAATTTACAACGGAGGGAGTATGTGTTTTGTTTTTAAATAATTGTCTCTACTCAACGATTTGTAAATAATCATTTAATTTTGACTTGATAGCTAATTCATATAGTATTATGACGACAATAGTGTCAAATGTTTGAGATTATGACCGAGATTGATATAGGATTAACTCATCTTGTGTGGCTGACAGATTGTTGACGAGGTTACTGGGAAAAAAATACTTCAAAACTAACAATAGTTGTTGATATGTTCATATTAGCTGGATGTGCTTGCTAATTATTTTCACGTCTTCAATTTTTTGTATCAGTTTGATACTTACATCTTCTAATCTGTGTCCATGCTCCATGGTTTTTTATAGTGTTTTCTTTAGTTCGGAGCATGACCATCTCCTTGTCCTTCCCTCCAACTATCTACCACCCCATCAAGGTTGGTTTCCATTTTCCCACTCACTATGACTCCAAGAAAATCAAGGAGATGGAACAAAGGAAACAAACCTCAAGTGAAATTTCACTTCTTTCGAGAATCAAACACATTTTAGGCTTTTTAGCCCACGATATTTATTTTGTTCAATTTTCCTATGATCTACTGTATTTTAATATGGATTATAGAGTGATCATTTAAATCATGGGTTGTAAAAAACATTTGAATTTTTTTAGTTTATTGTTTCTTCTTTTAAAGTTGGCCTGAAAATGGAAATATTTTGGATATGCCTCTGGAAGCCTAGAACTAAAACCTACTACTTTATGAACGAAGTGCCGCGAATGGTCTCCAAAACATTAAAACGACCAATAAACCTGGAGAACCCAATTCTAATCATGTGAGAGTCAACTTTCATATGTAATTTAAAACTATATTGCGTATGAAATTATAATAACTTGGTCTAGAAAACCAATCACCACAACAACAATATATAATGAATAACATTTACAACCAAACTACATAAACTACTTTTGAAATACTAAACCCTCGCGTAGCGAGGGTAATCACCTAGTTTATTAATAATTTACTAAGTTCACCCATTTATAATAGATATTTAATTCTTATGAAAATATCATTATTCATTAGTTATGAAAAATAATTGGTTAGATCTGATAAAATATCTTTATAATTTTATTTGTGAACTATTCTTCAGAAATATTTATTTATTTTTTTCTCTTTATTTGGATAAAATGCCTGCATTCACTAATATTGCTAGACAATATACGAAAATACAACTTAATGTAATTAAAATTTATGAATAACATACTTTTATTATTGATTAAAGATTAATTGTCAGTACAGTCTCTTATAAAAGTACAAGAGAAATGTAAGCTCTCATTTTTATTTTTAATAAGAATTGTTAGCTATCATAACATTTTTTTTTATAATAATATAATGATTTTATACATTTTGTTTTTCGCGTATTCCATTACAATTACAATATTTCTGAATATTCTATTATATTACCATCACAAACTAAATATAGTATTTAGTATTTGATGATATTTAATACATGTTGGACAGACATATATATGCTTAGGCAAATTATTCACGCACATTATTAGGAAAATGCATATATGAAAATGCGATTTGGGAAAATGTATTATTATTATTATTATTATTATTAATGCTACAAAGCAAGCACATAATATGAAATAAACATAAAGACGCAATTTTTTTTTTAACAAAAGATGTAATTTAAAAAAAAATTAGGACTACATATGGAGAGACAAATCAAGCCCCAAGTTTTCAGAACCATTGATGGTGGAACTGTTTTCTTCGATGTTCGGAATACGATCTACTGAGTGATGGTCACCCCTTCCAATGGTTGAAATGAGATCTCTTGTGTACATCTCGGGGATTTGAGCATTGCCACAGATAATATTTTTGGATAAATCACATAAAAATGAGGTTAAAGAAGATGGAGAAGATGGTTCAACATTCAGGGTCAAACAACCATGTTTAGAACTATAACGAATGTTATTAAATGGTCCGCCATCTAATTGGCGTTTATTAGAAGGATGGAAGCGACGAAGATTAGCACGAAACTTAGCAATTGACATATCATCAGATTCTTGACCAACTTCAGGAAATTGAAAATTGTTTGAGGACCGAGAAGAACCGGAGAGGCTAGGACGTTCCATCTCTTTGCGCTTCATCTCCATCTCTCGAAACAGTTGAGGCTTTGTATTGAGAAAACGGCAGACTTGAACCCTAGGTTGCAAGACAATCTTTTGTTTTCTTCAGATAATGACACAAACCCACTTTGCTTTTATATTGTTTTTACTTTGCTTGCGTTCACACATTTGATGAGACAAAGACAGTCCTATAATTAATTGGTCACAAGAATAAATGCTCTTAGTTATGCTTATCTAGGTATATATGGTATAGTATTTCTAGGGTTTGACAAAAACATTAATGTCGGTAAACTAGTAAAAGGTATTATCAAATTATATAGAAAAGAATAAGGACCAATATTAGCTATATCCTTAATTCATATATATGTACTTAAATTGCTTTCATGAAGTTTGGTAAGTTGAATGTACAGCAAATTAATACAGCTCATTTGTTGTCACTGCAGATAGAAAAAATATAGTCAATTAGATATATGGCAAAAAATTGAAAAAAATGGTAAATAACAATTAGAAGAAAAAAACAAATTAAGTAAATGACAGTCCAATAAAACCAAAATTATAAAAATATAAAATAAGAAAAATCAATATTTTAATTGTTCTACTTTTACTTTTTATTTAACTGTGGTTTTGATGATTCTTGTTTATAATTTATAATTTTTAAGTTGGTGTTTAATTTGTCATATGATGTTGTGACTAATGGACTTCAAGTTTTTTTTTTCTCTGGGCTAATCCAAAAATTAACATAAATAGTTAGGCCCAAATTATGATGAACCCGTTTCTGCTAGTTCTGATTCTAGTCGACTATGATTTGTCTGCTAATCAAAATAAAAACAAGGTAAAAATGGTAAAGTCGAGAAAAAATATCAAAAATATGTTGTTCAAAGCATGTTATTGGCTATAAAACTGAAGATACATTCAACACAAGGATGCATCAAGGATAACAGAACCGAGAGAGAGGAAAAGATAAAGAGATTAAAAACTAAAGAAAGTTCTGAGAGTGTTTCTTTAGTACTTTTAATTATTTTTTATCTTCTTCTATAAGAATTCAGAGTATAGAGATAATACTTTATATATATATAACATATCAGATCTTGCAGATACGATGAAGAACATAGAGTAAAGAGTAGGATGAATATTTTTTATTTTTGTAAATATGCTTTATACATGAAAATATACTTATATAGACAAGAGACTAATTTATTTTGAGATAATTTGTGACGCCCGTGAACTATTTTTTTAGGAAAATGGAAGGGCTGTCGATCGACACACGTGGTGGGTGTCGATCGACAGGCTCGTGAAGGGCTGTCGTTCGACACACATGGTGTGTGTCGATCGACAGGGCCTTATTTGGGTCGGTTTTCTGGTTCGATTTTTGTCGTTCAACTGGACCGGGCCGGTCTGGAGAAACCTAAGGTTTCGTATTTAAAGCTTTTTGGCCGCATTTGAGCGAACAAAAGTCCCAAAATCAGCAGAAAAGAGTTTGTGAGGAGTTCTCTTGTTTCTTCTGAGTTTTTGTGGATTAGGGTTCAATTCTTGAGCGATTTGGATTGGAATTTCGTGGTGATTGTCGTGGATTTCGTGTCTATCAGTTTCTGGGAAGTTTTTGTCATTCAATACTATTAGTTTCTATCTGATTAATTCAAGGTGAGTGCGTGACCATGGCTTCTGGGCCGGTGGATTCGTTAGGGTTGATTGGTGATAGGCTTGGAATTTGTGATTTGATCTTGTGATGTTGGTTTGAGACTGTGGATTGTGTTTGTTGCGTGTGGATTGTTGTTTTCGTGCAGATTTCGTGTTAACGCAGAGGAGGAATCGATCCGAGAGGATCATGATCGATTTCCCATGAATCTGCGCAGGCCTGTCGATCGACACCCACGAGGTGTGTCGATCGATAGACCAGCACGGAGGCTGTCGATCGACACCTAGAGGGTGTGTCGATCGATAGGCATGTGCAGAAGGTCTCGATCGACACCTGGTGGTAGTGTCGATCGACAGCATGTCTGGTTGGCTGTGGTTGAGCCTTGTCTTGTGTTTGTGTGCTGTTTTTGTATGTTTTGCCTGAGCGGTTCCATCGTGCCTGAGTGTGCAGTCGTAGATGGGATGACCGTCTCACTGAGTATTTATGGCTTTAGTGATTTTTGTTTTGACTTAAAATTGAAAATCTCATTAGACTCTTTAACTTTACTTATTTGCATAAAAAAAAAAATATTGTTTTCTCGGTTTCTATCATAAACTTGTGAAAAATTATAAACAAAATAATTGACTTTTTATACATAAATCTTTCTAAATGTATTCATCGACATTAAGAATAATAACCATGATTTCTTCTAAATTTTATATATATTATATTATTTTAATTTGATCGTCTACTATGATAATAACATCCATTCTATTGTGATAATCAAAAATTTAATCAAAATTTCATGTCATTTTTTCAAATGGATTCATTGAGTTTCATAATATAACCTCATTCGAAAAACAAATTAAGAAAATTATTACCTAAAACGGATTTCTCTTTATAAATTAATGTCTCTCTAGATAGATTAATTTTCAAAGTCCGAAAATTATTAATTTATAGAGGTTTTACTGTATATACCATAATCGATAAAATTTAGTGTACACGTATAACGTATCATATATATACCATAATTAATAAAATTTAGTGTACACATACACATAAGATATTATATGTATTAACGTAATTTATAGTGTTTATTGTACACGAATATATATGATATGTACATGTATAGATAACATATTAGATAGGTCCTATGTATAAGTATAATACATTCTTTTTTAATAATTTGTAAAATTAGTAAAATACAATAAAAATGGATATCAAACTGAAAAAATATTATACTAAAAATTGAACATAATCCTTTTTTTACTAATATATATTATAAAATACATAAGAAAATAAAAAGGAGATAGAGTAATAAAATAAATTAAAATTTAAGAAAAGAGAGAAACTACACAAGTAAAAGAGAAGTAGTGTGGGCGTGGACAAATGAAGGATTGAATACAAATACTTAGTAAGACGTCATCTCCGTAGTACAACGTAACTAACCCTGATTACAAATCTCTTCAATTAATAATTCTCAAACGATCCCCTTTAACGATAATCTTTTTTACACAATACATAATTAACCATATTCATAAGACAATGGCCCACAGCTAGCACCACAAAATAACCATGGGAGTACCATGATTCCATAGATTTCACACACTCTCAGTTATGGAGCTCACTGTCTACATAATCTTAGGAACCATGACAAGCCGGCTAGGGACTCTCACCTTAAAAGAAACTTCAATAAAAAGTTAGAACCCGTCATGTGTTTAGATTGGAACTTCAATAAAACGGTTATAACCCGGCATGTGTTTGATTGGGACAAGGCAATCTAGTTCCCTTTACCCCTTAGGCATATAAGTCATAATCCAAGTTCCATGAACCAATGTTTATTTTACTCGTACCAAAAATCTCCCATAGTCTGTGCTTTAAGGTTGACTAAGAATGATCGAGTTACAATTAAAATTACTAGCGCCAATTCCTATATGGTTCACGAAATATCCTTATCATATAGCCGAATCTATATATCTATAGAATTGTTGAATAATGCCACTTTTCACAAATGCGAGACTTCAAAAATACCACTAAAATTGTATCATTTACTCAAAAATATCATTTAGGTTTGGGTTAAGTATTTTGTATCAAGGTTTAGTTTATAGGGTTTTAGGTTTGTTAGGAGTGAAAACCTGTTTTAGGGTATAGAATTTTAGGATTTAGGGTTAAAAATACTTAATAATTGGTATTTTTGAAAATAAATAATCCATTGGAACATTTTTGAAAATAGACACATATAAAAGTGGTAACTATCTACTGACCTCGGTATCTATTGCAGGTAGTACAGTAGAACCTCCATAAATTAATACTCTATAAATTAATAATCACCATAAATTAATAAAATATTCCGGTCCCGAGTCGGGCCAATGTAAAAATTAGCAAAATTTGATAAAATGATAAGATAATAATTTTTTTGAAATTCGTGTAAAATATGGTCCCAATAATAATATAAACTAATAATCATATATAATTTTACAAATATATATATATATATATAACTATGATTATATACTAAAACATGGTTTTAATGATTTTTGTTTCGATTTTCATTAGACCTTAGCTTTAACTTTACTTATTGCATCAAAAACTTTTAGGATTGTTTTCTCGATTTTTATCATAAACTTGTAAGAAATTCTAAACAGATAATTGATTCTTTATACATAACTCTTTCTACCATAACATGGGGAATTTGCTTGGTTTGACCCACAATTTGATTTTAACTACATGAGTAACCCATATATCTCATGTTTGTGAAAACTAACCCAAAGGGGTAGTGAAATTACAACTATAACCTTTATGACAAAAAAAAACGCAGGTCATAATGACTGTTTTAACCCTACATAAGTCTGATACGTAATATAGACGTCTACTCCCAGACTTCCACCCGATATCCAACTCGTAGACTCTATGTGAAGTCTACTTTGTGGTTTAGTAGACTTCTTTGAAAAGTCTACTCTATAATTATATCCCAAATTTAAATTTATAAATTAACAAAAAATATTTTGATAAACAATTTTGGTTGATGACCAAACTATAAATAATTGTGAAGTATGAAAAATAAAATTTTATAAAAATTCACAAATTAAACCTACAAAGACAAATTATGTCTACTTTGTGGTATACGAAGTCTACTAGATAATTTTATTTCAAATTTAAATTTATAAATTAACAAAAAATATTTTGATAAAAAATTTTGGTTGATGACCCAACTATAAATAATTGTGAAGTATGAAAAATAAAAATTCACAAATTAAACCTATAAAGACAAATTATATCTACTTTGTGGTATAATAGACTTCCAGAGAAGTCTACTAGATAATTATATTTCAAATTTAAATTTATAAATTAACAAAAAATATTTTGATAAAAAAATTTGGTTGATGACCAAATTATAAATAATTGTGAAGTATGAAAAATAAAATTTCATAAAAAATCACAAATTAAACCTACAAAGACAAATTAGGTTATGAATGAAATACATACTATACTAAACAAAGAGTTACCAAACAAGATACTTCATAACCATTTGTTTAAATATTGATGTGGTGATATGTTGGTAGTTTAATGTTTGATATTTATAGGTTTTATGAGTTTATTTACGGTTGTTGTGGTTTAGTTTTAGGAATTAGATTATTATTTATGGTTTAGGGTTTAGGGTTTAGTGTTTGGATGGTTTAGGGTTTCGTTTTATAAACCGTAGTGTAGGGTTTGACTTTTTAAGTTGAATTAACTATTAGATGATATAAAATTTTGACAAGGTTTTCATCATTTGGCCGAGTTACGAGTATGAAATATGGGTAATAATGTGACATTTATAGGTTGCAAACATGTTTTTACACTTAGGGTTAGATTTAGGGTTTATCATTTTTATCTTTAAAATGTCAAATTTGCATAAAAGTGTTAACTTGTGAATATATTAAAAAATTTAACTGTTTTGTATAAGTTTTGATGTAGGGTTTTAAAAAATCATTCCAAAAAATTAATTTATGATTTATGATAGTAGATTTCATGTGTAGTCTACTAAAATTAGTAGACTTCTAGTGGAGTCTTCTTCAGTTTAGGGTTTCGTTGAGCATTTAGGGTTTAGCAGACTGCAAAATGAGGTCTGCTAAACCGAAAATTTTAACCTAACCGGGTTTTGTACCTCCATATATAAAGAAAAGTTTTACAACTAACCTAATTTTGTTAAAAATCCCAATCGCTCCCCTCTCTCTCTCTCTCTAAAAAACGGTGATCCAACAAATCTCTTTTTTGGCTAGGTTTCATACTTGTTTATGTGTTTCTTGTTTATGGATCATCTACTTCTTCGGATCCGGGGTTATAGTTTGAAGTACCATATACTTCATCTCTAGGTTCCCCTTTTTCTCCAACTCTTTCTTCGTTTTCTCAAAATTCCGATTCACTTGATTGATTAATCCGATGAGAACAGATAAGGCGGAGAGGTTACTCGCTGAGGCGGCGAATCTTGGTTCTCAGCTAGTAGTGTTCCCAGAAGCGTTTATCGGTGGATACTCACGTGGGTCTAGCTTTGAATTAGCCATTGGTGCTCGTACTGCTAAAGGAAGAGATGATTTTCGAAAGTATCATGCTTCTGCTATTGATGTTCCTGGTAAAGTTTCAACCTTTACGATTTTTTTTCACTTTTTTTCCATTAGTCATTGTTAGTGAGTGTAAAGATGTAAACTTTGAATGTTTCTTGAATTACCAAATGTTTGTTAACTGTATAATACATTCCTGAATTCATTTGTGTATCTTGGTTTGGTTGATTAACCAATTTTTTAGGTCCTGAAGTGGAAAGATTAGCGGAAATGGCGAAGAAGTATAAAGTGTTTTTGGTTATGGGTGTGATAGAGAAGGAAGGCTATACGTTATATTGTACTGTTGTTTTATTTGATTCACAAGGTGTGTTCTTGGGTAAGCATAGGAAACTTATGCCTACGACTCTTGAACGTTGTATACCTGTTTTCGATACTCCTATTGGGAAAATTGGTGCTGCTATTTGTTGGGAAAATAGAATGCCGTCATTAAGAACCGCAATGTATGCTAAAGGTTAGTCTCTCTAGAGCTTTCCATTGATATGAACCGCAACTTTCCATAGATATGAACCGCAATGTGTTGCTTGTGATTTGTTTTATGTGTGTTTTTGTTATGATTTTGTAGGCATTGAGATATATTGTGCACCAACTGCTGATGCTTGAGAAACTTGGCAAGCATCGATGACTCATGAAAATCCCTTTAAGATCTCACACCTTTAAGGTCTCACACAGTTGCAATGCTCACATTTTTAGGTTGGTTTTTCACTAGCATTTGTTATCCACGAGTTTGCAAACCCTCATATTGGTAAGAGGGTTTCTATTCAATCGCCTTTGGTTAATTAAAGCTTTTAAGACTGCCTATTTTCTAACTTAGTTTCATTTCTTATCTTGATTATTCTCCTTGTAGCTGTGTTGGGGCGTCTCCCAGGCTGTATCAGGAGAGTACTTGACGGGCGGTACATGTGTGTATTCAATACGTATAGAGCTCTAACGTGGAAGAAAAGAAAACAAGTTTCCCAAACAGGTTTGGGATCAACAACAATTCATCGTACACTGATCTTTAATCCTCCAATAAGCTGGTATGTTACACATTACACTGAGTTCAATACTTCATACTAATTTTGAAACCTTACAATCTGATGCAAAATCATTCCTCTTTGCAGAATCAGGCGCATATAAGGCCGCATGGAAGTTTACTCAGGTCTGAACATGCAAAATTATGAGGTATTTAAGTAACTTTCAGATTCTACTAAAAACTTGACGCTCTCTCACATCTCAAAAAAGTCCAACTCTGTTTGACTTACTTTATTCATTTCCATTTGCATTTATTCTGCTTCTCTGATCATCAAACGTTCTTATTTTTTGTTGCTGTTAATGTTGTCAAGGGGACATAGATCATAATCGAAGTGTCCAAAAGCGAAATCTAGAAATTTTAGTGTCTAGATGCAGAAAAATCATTGACACCAAATACTAGTATTCATTTTACTCTTTTCTCTGTTGATTGTTTACCCTCCTCGATGTTTTGATCTATCAGCTTTTTCTCTCCTTGCTGTCATAGATCATGAGAGAAATAGAACCAACAGAAAAATGAGCCGTGAAGCAGCATCAAGCATTTATGAATGCAATATGAGGCCTTGGGTATGGTTTGTGCTCAGGTATGTGGCATGCATTCTTATTGACATATGAATCTAAGTTGTACCTCTGATTGATATTATACTTTGTGTTGCATTGATTTTCGTACCATAATCCTTAATTTCCGAAATCACACTCGTATTGTGGAAATTACTGGTTGAATTTTGCAGGGCTTTAACCTTGTATACTATAGTCCCCAACCTTAAACACTCGGCTAGTTTTGTTGATGATGTTGTGTGTCTTAATAGTCCCCAAATCTTTGTTTTTTGGAAAGTAAATTGTGGCTAATTGTCTTTTGCAGGGATAGTAAGCAAACATGGCTTTTATGAGACTCTCTAGGTGGTAAGACAAAAACTTGTATCATTGCTACACTCTCCATTTGCTCATTCCCATGCTTTGTTTGTTCTCAAGTTGGGGAGGCCTTCTTTGTGTTAGCCCACAAAAGCAGTGTGCCGGGAGCAGATATTGAGAGCTTACTATCAGTTCAGAAGTCATTGTGGCGTCTAATTGTTTGTTCCATTTGCATTGAAAAACGATTGTATGACTCAAGATCTCGATATATATACAAAATGAGTATTGTTTTGTTTATTAAGAAAGAAGTTTAATTATTTTACCCCAAATTTCTTTATAAGAATCTTGTATAATGTAGTATATGGTTTGAATGGGAAAATGATATAGATATGATGTCCGACCAATATGTTAGGATCATGTAAACAAAACAAAAAGCTAACCGTCAGCAAAAAGACTAGTTATAGAGGTAAAAGGAATCGGTTCCTCTTAAATTTGACCTTGGTAACAAGGTCTACAAGGAACATAGAAGTCTTAAATGTGAAAATATTAGACTAAAAAGATATCCGAAATTTTTAGACTTTGTCAATTGTTATATGAAAGACCACAAATATAACAAGAAAATAGTACGTTAATCAACAACACATAACACATATATCATGCGCTCTACTTAACAAATCTAACTTTTAAAATGCATACAATTTTCCTAAAACCTTTTATCAAAACCCATACTTAGAAAAAATTAGGTCGTTAGAATTATAGAAATTAGTTGAATATAATTATAGAAATTATATGTTAAGATTTAGACATGTAACTGTAAAAACATAAATGAAATATCAATATACATTATTTTAAATGCATTTTTATTAAAAAAATTACGAGTAGACTTCACCTACCGTCTATTCATAGACTTATATCTGAAATCTACTAATATAAGCTAAGTAGTAGTCAAACAAGAAAATTGATATTTGTCATAAATATTGCACTTAAATATATCCAACTGATATAGAAGGAAACACAATGGATAACACACAAGTGAGGACAAAAAAATCTCAAAAATTTATTATAAATAAGTTTTAAATGCATTTCTAAAAAACCTAAAAATACAGACTTCACAAGCAATCTACTCATAGACTTCAACGGTAGTCTACTAAAATGTGAAAAAACTAATTAATCAAACATAATTAGTTTCATTACAGCTGAAGATGTCAAACTAGTACATAAAAACAGCAAAAATATAACACACATTTGAAACCAATAAAATCTTAAAATTTCGTTATACATAATTTTAAAATAATGTTTTACTAAAAAGATAAATACAGACTTCCCAGGCCGTCTACTAGTAAACTCTTGAAGAAGTCTACCATGAAAAGCTAATTACTACTCAAACAAGAAAATTGATTTACACCATAAATATTGCATTTAAATATCTCAAATCCATACAGAAGATCACATATTTGAAAACACACATGTGAGAGCAAGAAAATCTTAAAAATGTATTATATAAAAGCTATAAATTCGTTTTTAAAAAATATAAAAACACGGTTTTTAGCTCCGTTTCGCCGTAGATCTCTGTTTTTAGCTCGTTTAAACACACAAAATTCCTACTCTAACTGTTAACTACGAAGCCGAGACATTATATCGCAAAAACCACTAAAATTCAAGAGATTGTGAGTGAGAGAATTTTTCAAATGCTCATTTACATAGTGTTTTGGATGAAATTGGAGTTGAAATGGTAGTTGAGGAAGTTATGAGTTGGTTTGTGATGTATTTATGCACGAAAATCAAATGGAGAAGCATTGAAGAGCTTCAATTTGGTTGTTCATGGTGGTTGTGAAACTTGATGGTGATGGCATTTTCGTAAATAAGTTGATATAATTGGGTGTTTGTTTGTCAAATCAACTGTCTGATTTTCAAAAAATAAAAAAATAATTCATATATAATGACATTTCCGTAAATAAGATGAATGTTTTGGTTTATTTTAAAAAAAATTATGAGAGAGAAAATGGGGTTTAGTTTTGTAGTTGACTTCAAATTTTGGGTCATTTTATAAACCGCCCCTAATAACATCCATTATATTGCGATAATCAAAAAATTTAATCAAAATTTCATGTCATTTTTGTAAATGGATTCATAAAATTCCATAATATAACACCACTCGAAAAAAGTAAGAAAATTATTACCTAAAAACTATTTCTCTCTATAATTTAATAAATATTAATTTATCGATAAATTAATATCTCTCTAAATTAATAATTTTTCAAAGTCCCAACTTTATTAATTTATAGAGGTTTTACTGTATGTTCTAATTATAAGTTTGGTTGATGAAAAAAAGTGTCATTTTTTTGTAAATATCCCATATTTCTGTGTAATATACACAATATTCATTATGAAACTTAACCCATTATATTATAGACTAGATTAGGACCCGCATAATATGCAGGTATTAGATATTGAAATTGATAATGTATGTAGTTATGATCCGTATACTTATATTATAAATTAAAACCCGTAAAATTATATTCTAAATTGAAATCCGTATAATTATCAGATAATTTTTTTCCAATTTCATAAATAAACTTTTCATATTGTATCATTTTACTTCGAAATTATAGTTCGCTTGAATAAGAGAATAATATAAATTTATGTCATATTAAAATTGGGAACGGTCTTCATGTATTATATAAAATTATAGATTTTCGTTCGCTATTTGAAAATATAATATTATACCTTATTTGAGTAACAACATTTTGTTAATGTGCATTTTCGTTGAAGTACAAACTCTTTTTCAAATCTAACAATTCACATTAGAGTTTGATTTGCCTTTTAAAAAAATATGTTGATGAAACAATAAGAAAATATGTTAATGTGTCTTTATTTTATTAGTTTAACATAATTGTAATATTTTGACACATGTCATCATCTCGATCGATATTATACACATGACACCATCTAATGAATTACAATTTTGAAGAACTCTCCTTTATATAATAAGGTATAAATTGCCAATTTTATTCTGAAAATTAACATATTATTATAGATTACAGTTGCAACTTTTGTTCATTCATAAGTTATATGAAATATCGAAAATCAAATCATAACAATTTTGATTGACAAAATTACATCTCAAATCATGATGTGAAATTTTGGTTCCTCTTCACTTGGATTTACGATTGACGTGAATTATATCTTGCTCCCCTCACTAATAACCAAAATTTATTTGGTTATCCTCATTGTTTCCAAATATACTAGATGACTCCCTGCGTTATACGCGGATTAATACTTTGTAAGACCTAACAATTGCCAATAATGTCATAATTTGTTTTTTGGTTCATTTTTGGTCTTTAGAATAATTTTTGATTTTTTTTTTATGAATAATAGCATTTAGAATAAAGCATACAATGAGACGATAATATGATTTCGATTCCTATTTAAATTTTGATCAAATAATTTTTATCTCAAATAAATTTATCTTTTAGATTAGTATCTAAATATTATTTATTTGTAAATCTAAATATTATTTATTTGTAAAAATATCTAAAAATTGTTTAAAACAAAATTTAATGATTTTTTTTTAATTGTGTTTAATATCCATTTGGTTAAAGCAGTGTGAATTATTTGTGAAAAACAATATAAAAAAGAGAAATTTTGAAAATTGCCACTTTCAGCATGCCACTTAGCAAAAATGCCACGGTGAAAACACTTTCACAAAACTGCCACAATTTTTTTTAATATTCCCAAATTACCCTTTAATTTAAACTACCCTAATTTTTTAATTAACTTTAATTTGTGATAAAAAAAAAACCATATCTCCTTTGGTCATCGTCATCGCCGGTGTGGTCTCGGATCTCTCCGTCGTCGTCCCGGATATCTCCGTCGTCGTCCCGGATCTCTCCGGCGTCGTCCCGGATCTCTCCGTCGTCCTCCCGGATCTCGCCGCCATCGTCAATCTCCTTTCAAATCGTGCTTTTAAAACTTAGATCAGCGATTGTCCACAAGGTATAAAACGCATTCGTATTGGTTTTTGTATCTTGGTCTGCTCTTGAAGTTTCATTATCGTGCAAGATTGGATTTGATATCGGAAGAAATTCCTTATCTACCGCTTAGGATTTGGTTTTTGATTTGAAGCGTTGACAAGAACAATGAAAATGAATTGAGATCTTCGTTTGTGTTGAAAACTTGAACTCGTATGTTAGAGATGGTATTGGTTATATACATTTCACAGATTGGTGATGCGTTTATCATGTATCATGTATACATGGTTTGTATAGGTTTCGAAGTCTCTCATTCTTTGGATGTAATGAAACTAGCTATGTTTGTCGATCTCTAGCTAGCTATGTTGTAGGTTCATAGAGATTCGTAGTATTAGGTTGATAACAAAAAAATATAGCTAGTCTGATTTAGTAATGGCATCTTCCTAGTACATTATGCAGGCTATGTTTGCATTCATAAATTGGTTTTGGTGTTAATTGTGTGTTTAGTATAAAGATAATTTATATAGTAAAGAGACAGAGAGAGAGACATAAATCATGGAAGTTGAGCATTGAGATAGAATGTTGATTTATGGCATTTCTGGTGTAATGAAACTTTCAAATATGAAATGTAAAGTCATCTTGCTGCGTTGGATGGAGTATTGGATGGTTTCTTCTCATGTATATCATGTGTTGTCTCAGTGCCCTTTCACACTGCTTTCTTGTCTTTGCTCTTCTGGGTACCATTCAAAACTTTTTCTTGAACATCAAAGTTGGAACTTTAGTCTTGGATATAGTTTTTTCATTGTGGATATGGTTGTGACCTTGTAGACTACTTTTAGATGAGTGTAATTGCAGAGTGGACATGGTAGATTGGCTAGGCAGATTGACTCTGTTGATAGGATTCTGTGATTACTTGGGAAACTGCATCATGGTATAACGCATTCGTTAATATTCTTGTGATATCGAATATGAATCAGCAGAACAATGGCAGATAGAGTTGAACTAGGAAATGTCCTAACGCAACCAATAGACCATAGGTAGAGAAGAGACTAAAGTTACATTTGCTATAATTTTATTTATCTTTTCTCTTATCTTAATACTTCAACTTTCTTGATATTAGACGTTGCAAGGCTAGACAGGTAAAAGAGAAAGAGAAGGCATAAATGGTTTAGGGGAACAATAGTTGCAACAATCTCGCTTGGTCCCTCCCCAAATTTCATCGACGGATATCGCTCAACCTCATTTATCTCCAATAGATGAGGCTCTCTAATTAGATTATGAAGACAAAGCTAAGATTCAAGCCTCGTAAATAGAAATATGAATATGATTTTTGCTTTTTACTTTGTTTTCAGAGGATGTATAGAATTTTTTTTTTGGTCACTAAGAAGGATGTAAAGAATATTACGAGGAAATAACTCCTTTATACCAGTTTCAAGCTCCTTATAAATCAGCACAAAAGATATTTGCTTATCAAGTTTTGGTAAAATAAAAGGAACCGTCCAGAATGTTATTATTCTGATGGTACCACCCATGATATCACTCATTGAGAACCAATAATAAACATTCGTATGAAATAATTATATCTTATAATTTTTTTTGATATCTTACAAAAGAGTTTATAAACTGTATAAAAACCTTATAATTTATAATTTATTAGCTTATAATACTTTATAAAGGTTATGAAAATTTATAAAGGTTTTAAATACTTTATAAAACTTACAAAAAAATATAAATACTCGTTTTTGGCGAAACAATGAGAAACAATTAATAAAACTATTGAAATATCTTATAAACCTTACAAAAATCTTATAAACCTTACAAAAATCTTATAATATACAATTTTATAGATCTATTTTTAAATACTTTATAAACCTTACAAAACCCTTATAAACAAATTTAAATACTTTATAAAGGTTTTAAATACTTTATAAAGCTTACAAAAATTTATAAATACTCGTATTTGGCGAAACAATGAGAATCAACTAATAAAACATTTTAAATACCTTATAAACAATACAAAAACCTTATAATATATAATTTTATAGATCAATTTTAAAATATCTTAAACCTTACAAAACCCTTATAAACAAATTTTAAATACTTTATAAAGGTTTTAAATACTTTATAAAACTTACAAAATTTTATAAATACTCGTGTTTGGTGAAACAATGAGAATCAACTAATAAAACCTTTTAAATACCTCACAAACCGTACAAAAACCTTATAATATACACTTTTATAATAATATACACTTTTGTATGAAATAATTGATACCTTAAAAAAAATTAAATACCTTATAAACATTACAAAAACCTTATAAATACAGTTTTATAAAACAAATAACCTTTCAAATACCTTATAAACTTTACAAAAACCTTATAAATTCAGCTTATAAACCTTACAAATTCTATTTTAAATACCTTATAAACCTTACAAAAACCTTATAATATACAATTTTATAAATCAGTTTTTAAATACTTTATAAACCTTAAAATAAATTTTGTAAGGTTTAAAATACTTTATAAAGCTTACAAAAATTTATAAATACTCGTGTTTGACGAAACAATGAGAATCAACTAATACAACCTTTTACATACCTTATAAACCTTACAAAAACCTTATAATATACAATGTTATAGACCAATTTTTAAAACCATTTAAAGTCGTGTTTGGCGAAACCATGAGAATCAGAGAATTTATAAAACGTTTAGCTGCTTATTGTTACTGTATAGCAGAGAATGGACTCAACCGATAATTTATAAAACGTTTGTATGAAATAATTGATACCTTAAAAAAAATTAAATATCTTATAAACATTACAAAAACCTTATAAATACAGTTTTATAAAACAAATAACCTTTCAAATACCTTATAAACTTTACAAAAACCTTATAAATTCAGCTTATAAACCTTACAAATTATATTTTAAATACCTTATAAACCTCACAAAAACCTTATAATATACAGTTTTATAAATCAGTTTTTAAATACTTTATAAACCTTAAAATAAATTTTGTAAGATTTAAAATACTTTATAAAGCTTACAAAAATTTATAAATACTCGTTTTTGACGAAACAATGAGAATCAACTAATACAACCTTTTACATATCTTATAAACCTTACAAAAACCTTATAATATACAATGTTATAGAACAATATTTAAAACCATTTATAGTCGTGTTTGACGAAACCATGAGAATCAACTATTGAAACCTTATAAATACCTTATAAACATTTAAAAAACTTTATAATATACAATTTTATAAATCAATTTTTATATACCTTATAAACCGTACAAAAACCTTATAAATAAATTTTGTAAGGTTTTAAATACTTTATAAAGCTTACAAAACCCTTATGATGTACAGTTTTATAATGAACAATTTTATAGATCAATTTCAAATACCTTATAAACCTTACAAAAACCTTATAAATAAATTTTGTAAATTTTTACTTTATAAAGCTTACAAAAACCTTATAATATACAATTTTATATATCAATTTTATAACCATTTAAATACTTTATAAAGCTTATAAAGGTTTATAAGTACTTATGTTTGACAAAACAAAAAGAATAAATTTGTAGATCAATTTATAAATTAATCCTTTTAAATACTTTATAAAGTTTATATTTTTTTTAAATACCTTATAAACCTTACAAAAAACCTTATAGATAAAATTTTATAGATCAATTTATAAAACTATTTAACTACTTCATAAAACTTACAAAAATTTATAAGCACTTGTGTGTAACGAAACAATAAAAATAAATATAAATATAAAAAAATGAAATACTTTATAAACCTTACAAAAATCAAAATCTTATAAAAATAATTTGATAGACCAATTTATAAAACCTTTTAAATACTTTATAAAGCTTACAAAAAAAATTATAAGTAGTTATGTTTAACGAAACAATGAAAACACATTTTTAATGAAGTTAAAAAGCCTTATAAACTGTTTAAAAAGCCTTATAATGAAGTTACTTTCAAAAATCAGTTTATTCAACTTTTTAATCACCTTATAAAATCGAAATGTCAAGCAGATACATGGACAAATTTGATAGACCATTTTCAATATAACATGTTCTACAACATACAAGAAAAATAGCACACCATTCTACTACACACATATACTCATATGCACTAAGAGAATTCTTTCCTTGTATAAAATTTCAAAGCATAGTTGATGCTCTAGGCCTTTCTCCTTAACGAAGTGCATTGACAATTTGCACTTGTAAGATCTTCCTAGTTGACTCATCTTGGCATTGAATGAAGTCACTACCTGCACATGGAAAACATGCATTACGAAATCACAAAATCTCGTCTTTAAGAATCCAAGTAAGTAATGAAACATTACAAGATCAATAGAGAGACCATTGAACAAGGATAAATCAGACGACATACCAATCAATGTAGTGATACTATGTGAACAAGAACAACCAAACCCATTATCAGTTCCACTTCGTCCCGTTCCTAATGTCATCATTGCTTGAAAGCTTGATGACGAACGAAGCTGAAAAAAAAGTGTTAATATAAAGTCAAGGGCACTTACATTTTAACAAAGCTTCTGAGAATATAGATTCGGTCAAACTCAAGTTGCAGGAAAACCTACTGCATTAGCTCTCAAGTACAATCAAAATTTGATTCTTCAACTTCATGTGCAGACACCATGGATTTCATCAGGTGTCCTGGAGAAATCAAGCTCTAAAAAGTAATCATGAGTTTTTGGAAAAGCTCTTTCACAAGAGCTTATAGCTGCATTGTTCTTAGCTAAACTTTCCCCGAGAGCTGCTTCCCCTCTCAATGCTAAATTACCCAAAAAAGAGAAACATAATCTTTATTATAAAAACAAATCGATCAATTCAATTTCTACTGGAGCAAATCTATCCCAAATCTAAAGCCATTTTAGCTATTGAGTTTATAATAATTGAACAATTTACAAGGCACGATCTATAGTAAGGTGGTCAATAGATTGAACATCTAATAGTAAGGTGGTCAATAGATTGAACATCTAAAGGGATAACGGTTACATGTTGCCGCATCATCCGTAAGAGTCAACAAATCGTTAGACCCACGAACATTAACGGCGGAGCGGACGGCGGAGACGACGCTATCATGATCGGCACCGGAGAGCTCAGCCAATTTGACACAGTGTGAAGCTGACAACTCTGTCGCCGAGGTAAGCAGTGAGCGACAACAAAATCCGATTTCAGTGACCGAAGATATCTGATTTCAAGACAACAAGATTTTTACAGAAGTATCAAATCGGAGAGAGCCAAAGTTGACGGCAAAAGTCGAAGTTCGTCGGAGATATTTGGATCGGCTAGAGAGAAAAAGAAATTTGAGATTTTAGTTTTAGGGAATGAATTAATTTTGGAAAGACCCTGTTTTTGCCCAGGGTAATTTCGTCTTTTCGGACGAAATTTGTGGCATTTTTGTGAAACCACTTTTGGACGTGGCAATGTTGTAAACATGTAATTCAAAAGTGGCAGTATTGCAATATATGAAAATAATCTACTATGGATAAGTATATATAGTCTAATTTTGGGTTGTGTTTACATTTTAATCAAAATATTAATTTTCTCCGATAGATCAATATTGTTTTTTATTTTATTCAATAGTAAATTTGGATATTTGGATTAAACATTATTTTTTGTAATTTTACGTAAACTTCTAAAAAATTTCATGTTGAAATTTTGTCATTTGTGTATAACTTTATATAATATATATAAAGTTTACTATTAATTTACATAAAATAATCAATTGAACAAAAATAATCAAAGTTAATGGGTTAAGTATGAAATTAACTGAACAAGGTTTTAAGGATCAATGCTTTTGATACCATATAAATGTTGAATGTGATGATTATAATTAGAATGAGGTAGTTACATATTTATATAGACACGTGAGTCACTAATTTAGAGATTAGGGTTAAGCTAATTATAATTAAGGACCTCTAAACTTATATATCATACAAAAACTTTAAACTGCTCTATATTGGGCCGTGGTGCCGGTTGTAATCTTGGGCCGGTATGGAGGGCCGTGGTGCCGGTTGTAATCTTGGGCCGGTATGGAGAACAAATTGCCGCGTTCTAGAGTGTCCTGATCGTCCTGGTACCAGTCGTGTAAATGGCCTGGTATGGGGGACTGTTATCGGGCTGCATCATCTCCTGGGCAATTCGACGTGTCTTTTGTCTTTCAGGTATAACTCTCTTCTCGCAATTCCAAATAATACGATTCCAACTCCATTAGAAAGATTACTTAAAGGGATATTTTTTTCTCCAAGTTTCATCTAATTCCAGCTTTATTTTATTCTCCGTTTATTGATAAACTTATGGCGTATAGGTTTTGTCTAGTTTGGTAGAATGTGAAAACTTGTGAATTTCTTGGCTCCAATGGTGTCATTAGTTCGCGTGAGCTGCTGCAGTTTGGATTATACCTCATTATGCTCTTTTTGATCTTTCTTGATTGATTTCTCTGATAAAGAATCTAAAACTACAAAAACGAGAAAACTATCTCTAAAGGCGTAAAACCATGCATAAATACGTAGTATATATATAGAAATCCTTAGTAATATAGGTAATCTATGGGACTTAGCACCCGTAATCACGTCAGGAAGGTTAGCAATGCACGCCGGAGCAGAGGGTGAAGCCGGTTTTAATCTCACCATTTTGATCTCAAAGAAAATAGCTTTCCGGAAGAGTTTGAATGACCCGAAAGCAAGTTAGTCGTAGAGCTTTAGCCGAAATCCATGTCAGTGAGCACCGACCGGAGATGGAAAATCACTTCGATCTTCAGTCGGTGGCCACCTCGTGATATGATCATGGGCAGTAGCAGAGACATTTCGATAAGATCCTCAAACCAGTCAATGAATCAAAGCTCAATCAAACCGGATGCACATTTCCAATCTAACCATAAAAGACATATGTTCATTGTTGGAAGCGTATCTTGTAAACCACGAAGATTCAATGGATGAAATCACTTGGAGAAGATGCTTAGCTCATTTCCAAAACTCTTCAAAGAAGAATCAGATCAAACGAAGTTCAAACGAAGGAGTTATTCAATTTACAAATCAGGTGATTGCAGTTTTCCAGATTTAGACGTGTGCCCATTCAACGAAGGATTCCTACCAAACCAGAATGAATTAAGCTACGATTCAACTTGTTCTATAATCTTGATCCATCAAGGAAGATAAGAGGGAATTTCATTCAGATTCGAATTAGCATTTATTAAGTGCTCATCTCTTTTCCATGCAACTTAAAGTTGAGTTTTGTTTTTCTAAATGCTTTGCATGTTGAGCTTTAATTATGCACGTTTTTTATGTATTTTCTTTATATAATGAGGCTCATTTCTTGAATAAAAAATAAGCCTTTGAGTATAATATTTGGAAACTTTTTGAGAGTGATTTTCATTTCTTTCGATGGTGTGTAATATCCATCGATTGATTCGGTTAATGGTGTGTAATATCCATTAATCAAATGTCAATTACGATCAGAACATGACCTGTCTTGGTGCGTCATATCCGAGGGATCAGCCGGTAAATCAAGAGCCTTCCGCAACTCTTGTGCGACCATTCGTTCCACATCATTTGATCTTTGAGACTTTACGGTTTCTTTGATGCAAAGTCTATCATTTACCAACTCTACAATGCCTATCCTTAGGAGGATCTGATCACCTCAGATTCAGGGTGTGGGAGAGAGTGGCCAGGGCGAACACTTTGTTGACATAGTTACATCTTAAATCATCAAGTAACATTCATGGCAGACATTAATTGTTGGTTTATGGCAGACATTAATTATTGGTGTTCTCCTCTCTTAATAATTAGGGTTTATTTAGTATTCTTGTCTATATTATTTCCAAATATGTGATAGTTTTCTTTAAAAATCAAAAAATTTGGTTCAAAGGTCTTGTTCTCTTGTATAAAGTGTGTGCAAAACTTTAGTCGACAAAATCTCTTCGTAGTACTTTTTAAAATACTCAAAAATATTTCCTCGTAAACGGAAAACTATTATTAAACAAACATCATGTTATTTTACTCAGAGTCGTGACAACATTTACGGATGCCATAAGCGAATAAAAACAAAAACA
Source organism: Arabis alpina (assembly GCA_900128785.1). NCBI lineage: Eukaryota > Viridiplantae > Streptophyta > Magnoliopsida > Brassicales > Brassicaceae > Arabis > Arabis alpina. The sequence continues at coordinate 20,720,753 of LT669795.1, forward strand.
TTAACTTTATATAAAAAATTGTGTGCAATAAGCTCCATCGTATATAGCAAAAACAAATAAAGAACTAACTTACTATTTTCTCATCTTTTAAAAAAAAAATTATTAACCAAACTTTTAAAACTAATTTTTTAACCAATTCTTTTTAAAAGGAGAAAATATCCAAGCCAGATTTTACCCAAAAAAAGGAGTAACCCACATCATCGATGACGATGATTTATCATAATAAACGTGAACTGAAAAATTATGTCACTCTAAAACTTTTAGTTTTAACCTGTTATAAATCTAAAATGACAAAATTAAGATTAAACAAACCTCTATGTTTACTTTAATATTTTAATATTAAATAATTGTTTTCATTTTTGTAAATTAAAGAAACTCTTTTTTATCGTGGATTTACATTTTGTTGACCACAAAATTATCTACATTTAATTAATGTTGTAACTAATTAGAAATTTAAAAAAAAAACCTTAAACTTAAAAATAAAACAAAAAATGATGCCCTTACACTTTCTAAATTTTTGTGATGCCCTAGGCAAATGTTTCAAAAATTTACATTGCGTCACGTCTCTGATTTTACTAGATGGTTGTCTACGCAATGCGTGAATGGTATATTTAGTTGTTTGATATGTTTCATTTTTTTTAAGTACGGTTATTATAGAATCATATATAATAATTTTTGTAATATATATAGAGTAATCAAAATGAAGAATAAATTTCTTTTCTTTTTCTACCGAAAAAGAAGATTTAGGTTTCTGAAGTTGAGATGGTAAACACATAATAATAGTTTAGACTTGATATAAAGTAGTGATATATCTTGTTAAAAATGGTGGTAATGTAGAAACTTGTTCTTAATTTAGCCCAAAAAAAAAAACTGATATAAGAGGGTTTCATTGCTTACAAAAGCATATAGTTTTTTGTCAAAGGAATTACATACCTAGAAAATAAACAAGAAAATTTAGAAGCCTTTCTTCGCACAATGTTGAGGTTCAATACAACTTGGATAGCAACCATTGAAACATTTCTCAGTATATACATCTACCAAATCAAAGAGATACACAATAATTAGTTATTCACATCATCTACGGAATAATAAACATTACTCTCGTTCGTGATAAATGAATAATTTTTAATATAAACAACTAGTGGTTGGCCCGCGCTACGCGCGGGTTTGTCTCACATGTATTTCATTAATGTTTTTCCTATTATTATTTCGGTTTATTTGATTTTGAAATGTGTGTTTCGTCATTTGTTGGCATTTGAATTCCATTGTTTCAAAGTAATCGTTGTTTGTTATCACTTTTGAGAATTTACTTAACTTTTTCCAACCTCAAGCGAGGAGAAGAAAGTGGCACACAAACCATTTGTTTATGGTGAAGTGAAGAAGTTATTTGGGAGAGCAAGATGTTATTATTGTATTAAAATTGCATAGAGTGTTTGAAAAGGGAAAAAGATAACCCTCGTAGGGATTAGATATGTGAAAACATTTATTTAAGTAACATAAAAGCGTGAATCTAATTGATCGTACCAAACGAAACTTTGGTTGTAAGGAGCTAGGTGAGTTTTGGTTTCTTTTTCTTATAGAGGTCGGCGACATTTGCTGATTCCCCCTTGGCACATTGGACTACAGCGGGCAGTGGAGTGTTTACTTCTTGGCCAGACGTAGATGGCGAAGCATTGGCGGAATGATTATGCTCCATGCGAAGATCAACAGGTAGGTACCTGCTTGATCATAGTGAATTAAGGTTATACTGAGACAGGAGGTAACATTTACGTTCTGGCATCTTTAGTAAAGAGATTAACATGTGTAACAAATGTTGGCTTACGTCCTTGGGTTTGTCAAAAATGTGAGACACTGCAAATGATTGATGGTGAGATGTGAAACTGAAAGGCGAGAGCTTGATGTGGAATGTATATTTCTTTCCAATCAATTGACATAAGAGGATGGGGAGGACTTCTTGCTCCAGGTTTGCATCGTCCTGGTGAGAAATGGTGAGTGAATGACTTTGACTGATTTGTAATGCAAATGAAATGCTTGTAACAGACGTAGTTAATGTCAAGTGTTGCTGTTTTTCATGCATCGTAGCAGGTTCGAGACATACCATTTCACTTGCAAGATGGGCAGCCTTCATTTTGCTGGGTTTTTTCATGTCTTTATCAAAAGCAACAAAAACAGAGGTGTTCCTCCCGTCGTCCACCACCATTCCCACACGATATTTGATTTGTTTCGAGGTGGTTAGATAGAGATATAATTATTAGATGAGCTATTTTAGTAATAAATATTAGAGGAAATTGTAAGTATTTAATCACTCGTTGTGGTAGGCTTTTATCAAACAAACTTCACCAAGTGATGTCTGAATTCAGGGATGTTCCTTCAATTTGGGACATTGGCAACACATATTATATGGTAGGGCAGAGGTACATACCGGGGGGGTCGGCATTGGTATTAGCTAAGTTGAGCAGCTGTTCATATGAACGAAACCTCGAGCATCAGCAAAGTCGTGCTTGATGTAAAGAGGATGGAGAGGTGGAAATGGGTGACCTTAAATTGGTTGTTGCTTCTTGTGACTTCGTAACCGACGATAGCATAGACTGAGCCCTCGTGCAAGAATGATTGAAACCTAAGAAGCTCTTGTACAGGGACGGAAGCTTGCATCGTGATGGACTGGGAAAAAAGGGGAAGACGTAAGTGCGAGATTATTGTGAAACAATTCATTCTAATCAATTCTTTTATCTAAACACTTTTATGTATCTTTTTCATGTATTGTTGCTAGTCTTTTGGGATAAAATGTCCAATTTAAAAGAAAACTGACATGTTTTATTAACATGAAATGAAACGATGATAGAAAATACTGATTACATAATTTGGAATGTTCATACACACTCTTGTATTTAAAGCTGTGAATTTGAGCAACACTTTTGCACCTCCAATCTTATAACCTCTTGTTTGATATCATCGATAAAATCAGTGTGTTCAAAAGGGAGAGAATTGTTTTAGTAGCTTACCTTCTTGTTGATGAGGAGTATATCGATGCCCATTAGCTCGCCACCTTTCTTAATGTTTCGGGTTCCCAAAAGCGAAGAAGTGTAGCGATCCCCTGACCGACTAGACCTAAGTGTGGAGAATGAAACAAATGAGTCAGCCATGTTTGGTAAGTGAGGAAGAGAAATTTTGTAGAGAGAAAAGATGAATGAGAAGAGTACCTTCTATGTGCAGATATATATATAGGTCTGGGTGAATGAAGTAGCTTTGATTGACGGGTAGAGTAATAGGATTGCACTAAGTAGACAGTAATAATGGGGTATAAATGCCCATCGTCAGTTACACGGCCGTTACGATGAGGAGAAGGTTAAGGTGGTGGGGTATGTGGTGACGGTTACGGATTCGACAAAGATAAGTGGATCTAAGGGCTGTGAAGGAGGAGTGTAGATTAAGAGGCGCCGTTGTGGAGGGAAGAAGAGATTTAGACGGCGGCAATGTCTGAGAAGACCATCGTAAGTGTGGAGTCGAGATGGAGGAAGATGAAGGTTAATGTGGGCTTGATATAGGTGAAGCCCAATTAATTAGTGGAGTTGTGGGGTGTATATTTTGGGCCTTTTTTATAATGTGATAGGGTGACGACGGCGTTTTGTTATGAGATAAGGTGGATAAGACGTGGCAAATGAGATGGCTCCACCAGAAGAGAGAAAAGATAATTTTATATATATAGATACTGTGGGAATTCCATCTAGGAGAAAAAACCCTAGCCATCAGAGAAAGGGGGAGAAAAAAATGATTTGCTTTTCTTTCCTCTTTAGTGTCCGGTACTTTTTACTAGCTTCGTGAGAGGACTGCATCTAATATTTTCTATGTTGAACATGGAATTTAGAGTGGTTTTTAGTTTTCGACTAAAAAATGATGCAAAATCTTTTTCTATCTGAGTTTTTGAGTTATTGTTATTCTTTTGTTTAGGTTCAGTTTATGGGGTTTATCTTTATTGTAGAAGATCTATAGTTTGATTTAATTGGTTTGCTTCTAGTCAATTATGGCTATCTATCTTATTTATTTCTACAGTTTCAAAATTGTTCAATGGTTGCTTTACCAAAACTAACTCCGAAACAAAATTTATAAAGGCAATCAAAGAGAGAGATTTATCTAAATCAAGAGAATTGTTATCGTGTAATCGTAAAAAATATTGGAAGTCCGGCTGCTATTGTAGATTTGGGAACACCTAATCGTCTACCTTAAACTCGAAACAAGACCGTCTTGGTATCACTAATGTGTCATCAAAGCTATTTTTCCTCACTTGGTGCGGAAAATACCATTAATTTCTCTTTGTATTCCATCTCTTGAACTTCTTCTATGATGTAATATGATTTAAATTAGGTTCAATAAAACAACAAAGTGTTAAAAAAAAATACTAAGATTTTGCTGAAAGTCCCTCCTCGGATCTAGTTATAAAAATAAAGAAACTTTACTCGGTAATATGTTTATTTTCCAAAATAGACTTTTCAACCCAAAATTGTTAGTAGTAACTTCTCTCTATCCAATAACTAAATGCAAAAAAGGAAAATGTTGTACAAAGTGTCTAAATTACTCAAAGACTAAAAACAAGGGAAATTATGTTTTATAATTGTTTTTCTACCCATATAATTAAGTATTTAGGATTACATAAACGAAAATTAAGTAAGTAACACTTAGCTAATATAAAATGTTATTTTACCCTTTTCTATTTTAAACCTTTAATTAAAAAAACAGTAAATAAAAATCAAAAATAAAACATTAGCTCACCTACAACATTACCTAAACCTAAAAAACCTCCACTTTCTCCTTTTTATCTGCCTCTTTCTTTTTTGTTTCACGTTCTCATTTTTCTCCTCCTTCTATTTATCCTTCTTCTTCTTATTTTTTCAATATTATTAATTCACTTCTCTTTCAACTACTTTCTCCCATGAATCGATATAATTAATTGTGGATGGTGTTGGGGTCAGATCTCACTCCGGCAGAAATCGTAAAAAAAATGACTAAGTACCAGAGGTAGGCGCGCAGTTATCTGGACCAGTCCTGTCTCAAGGACCAGCTATGTCTTCGGGACCGGCTCTCCAGAATAACTGGGACTAGGACCGGCACCTTTCCAGGACGACGTCTATAGTGGTCATTTAGACTCCAAGAGACCGTTGCGATCATTTCACTTCAAGACAGAGAATGGGCCGAGCTCAGAAGGCCCACATTGGAAAGAACGAGTCGGGAGCCCACGAGTAACAAGTCACGCCGACCTCTGCTGCAAGACTGGGCCTAGAAGACGAGCTCTAGGATTTGGGCCCATGACGAGGACGAGGTCAAGACCTAAAAGCGGCCGCCGACTACGCCGAGAGAGAATCCCGAAGATTCAGGGATTCGACCTTATCTCTTTAGGCGTAGACCTAGGCCGACTTAGACTTGTATAAATAGACTTTGTCCACCTCGAAAGAGGGGGTCCGCATTCTTACACATAAACCACTTGTAATATTTGCAAACAGATTAATAACATACTCTCTTGAGATCTTCGCTAGGTGTTTCTCATCTCAGAGGTTTCAGACCTACACTATTGACTATTTCAACTGTACTGGTTTCCACCACCACAGTTTGGCGCTAGAAGAAGGGGACTTGAAAGCTTCTTACTCCGAAGAACCACCGTAAAGAGATCCAGAACACGATGACTGACGAACGACGTATCGCTGATCCGAAAGACGTCGTGCCGAGAGATCTGGAAGAGGGCGAGATCCAGGCTGAAGGATATACCAACAAGGACCAAACCGCTCGTGACGATCCGCCACCAGCAGGTACAGCTCGCGCCGATCTTCCTGGCGAGAGGTCGAAGGAAACCCCGAGAGCGAGCTCGCTTCTCCCTGAGTTGTTGCAGAAGATGAGCACGATGCTGGACGCATTACTGGAGAGCGTCGAGCGGCAAAACAGAGCCAACGGGATGATAACCAACGAGCTCAGATCCATATGAGCAGATGTCCGCGCACGACCCCTCGAGCCAGGTCTGTTCAGAAAACCAGTGGCACGAATCGATCCAGTGGCGCTCAACTTCACCACACCGGTAGGATCGTCGAGCCGACCTCGGCAACAAAATCCATCGACCGCTGCAAATGATGGACAATCCGCTCTTTTAGCCGAGGCACGAAGAAAGAAAGCAAAAGTCGGCGACGAGCCAATAGACCTCGACAACGACGACGAGGACCTGGCTAGAAGAGTTGTTCCTGAAACCATCTTCACCGAGATAGCGAGAAATCGGCAAGGATTAACCAAAGCGAGGAACGATGATCCTCGACACGTAGCTTCACAGCAGTTCTCCACCTTCGGAGACGATGTCCCCATGAGAAGAGTCGCACGCAACGCCGATCTCCCAGATGAAGAAGTGGCACGGTGAACCACTACAAGGCAAAAGCATGCCGACCCACAAAGGATGACCCAACAACGTTTCTCCGCTTTCGACGACGAGATCGATCACGGATATGCCATACACGTTTCGGAAGAAGAATAAAATGTTGAGTGGGTGAAACAGGCAGAGGTTGCTGAAGCGAAACAAGCTGTGTTTTAAGCCCAGCATGACCAGATGGCCGAGTTTCGAGCTTCGTTAAGCAAGACTACTGCCGAGTTGAAAACAGGCAGAGGTTGCGTAGCTATGACAAGAGCAAATTTCAAGGAGGAAGAGATGGACGTCGGGCAATGCTTGCTTTTCGTCGAAAACCTCTAAGGACCAGCTCTCAAATGGTTTAAAGGGCTCGAAAGTAATTCCATCAATACTTTCAAACAGTTGATAGTGGCCTTCATCAAGCACTACTCCATCTTCATTGAGACTCAAACGTCTGGTGCTGATTTATGGTCCATGAACTAAGGATCAACCGAGTCTCTCAAGACTTTCATAGAATGCTTCAAGTTGGTACTATCACAAGTGAAAGGGATAGAGGACTCAGACGCACTCCGAGCGCTGAAAAGAGCCATATGGCACGAATCTGACTTATGGAAGGAGATGTCTCTCAACGAGCCTTCGACTATCCAAGATGCTCTGCGTCGAGCGACGAACTTTGTCAAAAGCGAGGAAGAAGCAAATAAACTTGCAAAGAAGTACGGGAAGTCAAAACAGAAAAATGACAGCGACCACCAACCGAGTCAGTCGCAAAAAACCCATGGTAGAGGTTTTATCCAGTACAAGGGCGGTTCAGAAGGAGCCCACAATTATCAAGTGGACTCACCCGGCTTTGGCCGAGGAAGAGGCCGCGGTCGCGGCCGAGGAAGAGGTTTTCCTAATGTTTGGACCGGAAACTCAACCTACGACGGGTCACTATACTGTGACATTCATCGCACCCACGGGCACTCAACAGTAAACTGCCGATCCTTCGGCTCGGCCCTCGCCCAGAGACTGCTGGATGACGGCAAACTTAAGGAGGACCTCAAGCTCGAAGATTTTGAAGTCAAAACAGATCAGGTGCCTGCGCCTGAGCCTGCACCTACCGACGAGGAACTACCCAAACGCGGTAGACAGAATGACAACACTACTCAAGGCGGTCCAAGAAGGAAATGTTTAATGATAATGGGAGGATCCCACTGCTGCTCAGATACGATTTTCTCGATTAAAGCATTTCAGCGCCGAGCTGAAGCTAGCGTCAACTGGTCTACCCCGTCTAATTTCCCTAATGACACGATTACTTTCGAAGAAAGAGAAACGATCGGAATCGACAAACCACATGGCAATCCACTTTTCATCGAAATCACTATCAGCAACATTGACGTGTCCCGGGTCTTGATCGACACGGGAAGCACCGTCGATGTAATTTTCAAAGATACGCTGAAGCGGATGGATATCAGCTTCGACGAAATCAAAGAACAACCAAAGCCCTTAACCAATTTCTCAGGACAGACCACGATGACACTTAGAGTAATCAGGTTGCCCGTCGAAGCTGGAGGAACCCCATGGCTTAACGCGATGCGCGCCGTGGCATCCACTTACCACCTTTGCGTGAAGTTTCCAACGAAACAAGGCATCAAGGCGATCTATGGAAGTCAGAAGGAGTCTCGCGTATGCACTCTTACCGAACACAAGATTCGGAATCTCGTTACTGATCCGATCTTGAAAGCTGAACGAAAGAAGATGAAGAAAAACAGAAACCCGGTCAAAGAGATTTCCGAAAAGTTGTAGCAATTACAGATCGAGGAAGACCGCGAGTTGAGAGTGGTGCCTACCTGCGAACCTGTTGTATCAGTTTGCATCGACGACGAGAACCCAGAACAATGCGTCGAGATCGGCGCCAATCTAAACAATACAATCAAGAAGAGACTAGTCACGTTTATGAAGCAGAACACAGGCACCTTCGCTTGGGCGGCCGACGATATGCCCGGTATCGATATCAACGTTGCTTGCCATGAGTTGAAAGTCGATCCGTCATTCAAACCAATTAAGCATAAGCGAAGGAAAATGGGACCTAAAAGAGCAAAGGCAGTTAATGACGAAGTCGAGAGACTCTTGAAAGTGGATCGATAATAGAAGTCAAGTACCCCGATTGGCTGGCAAATCCAGTCGTGGTCAACAAGAAGAATGGCAAGTGGCGGACTTGCGTAGATTTCACAGATCTAAACAAGGCCTGCCCCAAAGATAGCTTCCCCCTCCCACACATCGACCGACTCGTCGAGGCAACAACAGGCAATAAACTCCTGTCTTTCATGGATGCTTTTTCTAGCTACAAACAGATTCTAATGAACCCAGCTGACCGCGAGAAGACGGCGTTCATAACGGATCGCGGCATATACTGTTACAAAGTCATGCCTTTTGGCTTGAAGAATGCCGGAGCCACTTATCAACGCCTAGTCAACAAGATGTTTGCCGACCAGCTCGGTAAAACCATGGAGGTTTATATAGACGATATGCTGGTCAAATCATTAGACGAAGAAGACCACGTAGTCCACCTGGAAGACTGTTTCAAATGCCTGAATAAACACAATATGAAGTTGAATCCAACCAAGTGTAGGTTCGGAGTAACCTCCGGCGGGTTCCTCGGATACCTGGTCACCCATCGCGGCATCGAGGAAAATCCGAAACAGATCGACGCACTCATCCAGATGTCCTCGCCAAAGTCAAAGCGAGAGGTCCAACGACTCACTGGGCGAGTAGCCGCACTTAACAAATTCATCTCACGGTCCACCGATAAATGCCTTCCGTTCTACGACACGCTACGAAAGAATAAGAATTTTGAATGGACAGAAAAATGTGAAGATGCCTTCCGACAGTTAAAAAAGTACCTGGCCAGCCCTCCAGTACTAGCAAAGCCAGTCCATGGCGAGTCTTTGTTCTTATACATAGCAGTCTTCGAAACGGCTGTCAGTGGAGTCCTGGTTCGAGAGGAAAGAGGCGAGCAGATGCCCATATTCTATATCAGCAAATCACTGACAGACGTCGAGACTAGAAACCCAGTCATGGAGAAGCTGGCACTACCCATCCTCACAGACGCCAGAAAGCTGAGACTCTACTTACAATCACATTTGATAGTAGTCCTTAGCACTTTTCCGCTACGGTTAGTATTGCACAGTCCAAGTCAATCAGGACGACTAGCAAAGTGGGCGATAGAACTGAGCGAGTATGACATCGATTATCGAGGCCGCACCAGTGCAAAATCACAAGTCCTGGTAGACTTCCTTATAGAGCTGCTACACGAAATCAAAGAAGTCGAGGTCCCTAGCCTCCCTTGGTTGCTTCACGTGGATGGAGCATCATCAAAAAGCAGTTCAGGCGTAGGGATACGTTTAACTTCGCCAACAAAAGAAGTACTCGAACAATCCTTCCGCCTAGGATTCGACGCCTCGAACAATGAGGCAGAGTATGAAGCTCTCCTAGCAGGACTAAGACTCGCTGAAGGATTGGAAATCAAGAAATTTTTAGTGTTTTGCGACTCTCAACTAGTCGTAAATCAATTTAATGGAGAATACGCCACTAAAGACGAACGAATGAAGGCTTATCTTCAAGTCGCCAAGGACTTAGCAGCGCAGTTTGAGGAGTGCACAGTAACACGTATTCCTAGAGAAGAGAATACAAACGCCAACGCCCTAGCAGTCTTCGCATCTAAAACAGACGAAGATGTTCGCAGAGTCATCCCCGTTGAGTTTATCAAGAAACCAAGCATTCGCTTGTGCAACTCGGTAAATGTGGTAACCCGATCCCAGGCAGCTAAGCATAAAGCACAAGGAGACTTGACGGAACCTGTTCACCTCGAACCTACAAAGGCAGCCCGTCCAAAAAAGAAGGCTCGTGGCACTCAAGCGGAGGCGAGTGATCCCGAACCAGCCGAGCCAGCTCGCTCTCCTCCGATCGTGACGACTCCATCTGAGGCAGCTAACCCCGAAAATCCCTCGCCAGAGTTAGCTCGGCCTGAACTCAAGGAGACACCTAGCCTGGAACTGATATGCCGTCTCTTCCCGAAGCTTTGGAGTCGACCAACCAAGACAAGACCAAAGTGTCCAGTCCGGAACCGACCTCACCAGCAGACGCAACTCTACATAGGCAAATTGAACAGACACACTCTGAAACGGTTCTAGCAAGCCCTTCCGAGCCAGATTGCCCACTACCTATGGAGACGAGTACATCATGTCCTGTCCTATCAAAGACGGCTCATCTTGAGGTGGAAGAAGCAGCATGTGTTCCGCCTTTGGCAGCAGGTCCCTCTATACCTGCCAAAACGACCAGTACTGAACCAACAACGACAAAAGAGGCCGACCATCCCGCTCACATCGAAATAGAAATCACAACCGAGGGAGAAGTAGATGATAGAGAATACGGCTGCGACACGCCATGGATGGACCAAATCCGAGGATACATAGCCGATGGTGAATTACCAAAGGACAAATGGGCAGCTCGTAAATTGCGAGCGCAAGCAGGTCGTTACGTTTTACTTGATGGCAATGTCTACAAATGGCGATTTTCTGGGCCTTTACTCGCTTGCGTTGAAGAGAAAAAAGCCAGGCAAGTAATGGAAGAAATTCATGGCGGATCTTGCGGCAACCACTCTGGAGGCCGAGCACTAGCAATCCGAATCAAACGCCATGGCTAATTTTTGCCCATTATGATCCATGATTGCGAGAAGTTCTCCTCACACTGCAAAAAATGCCAACGACACGCCCTAATGATTCATCAGCCCACAGAGCTACTCTCGTCCATTACTTCGCCTTACCCCTTTATGCGCTGGGCCATGGACATCGTCAGACCTCTCCACCCTTCCCGACAGAAGCGTTATCTCTTGGTGCTGACAGACTACTTCTCCAAGTGGGTCGAGGCAGAGTCATACTCTAGCATCAAAGATAGACAAGTGGAGAAGTTTATCTGGAAGAACATCATTTGCCGGCACGGCGTGTTTTATGAAATCGTCACTGACAACGGCTCGCAGTTCATCCCCGCCAAGTTCGACCTTTTCTGCGACAAGTGGAAAATTCGGCTGAGCGAATCTACGCCACGATGCCCTCAGGGAAACGGAAAAGCTGAATCCACTAATAAGACTCTCATTGCAGGACTCAAAAAGCGTCTAGACGAAAAGAAAGGACGCTGGACAGACGAGCTCGAAGGCGTCCTCTGGTCCTATCGAACGACTCCGCGGCGAGCTACTGGCGAAACCCCGTTTGCCCTCGTCTACGGAACATAATGTGTCATCCCACCAGAGGTATACATTCCGAGAGTCCGCCGCATGCTTCTCCCCGAACAAGAAGGACTCAACCACCTGCTGCTCTTGGATGAGCTGGACCTAGTCAACGAATGGCGTGACCGAGCACTACTTAACATCACTCGTTACCAGTTGGCTGCATCCAAGTATTACAATTCCAAGGTCCGCTCCCGGCGATTCTACGAAGAAGACTTGGTCTTACGAGAAATTTTCCAAAACACAGCAGAGCGGAACGCCGGTAAACTTGAAGCACATTGGGAAGGACCATACGTCGTCACCAAGGTGGTCCGCCCGGGCGTATATGAACTCGCAAATATGGAAGGACAAGCTATCCCACATTCGTGGAACGCACGACACCTCAAGAAATACTACCACTGAGCTCCGTTCCGCTACCTAAAAATCACCATCGCACACAATCAGACATACATCAACAACTTACCATGAACTACGAGTGACTTGATCCCTGTAAAGGGTACGTAGGCAGCTCATTTTCGGATGGGTTCAGTTGCCCCCCTCCCAAAGGGGGGGAGTGGGGTACGTATACTCCCACGTATAAACACCTGCTACAAAAACTTATCAAAACTACTATCTCTATCACATCCTTTACGGATAACTCAAGGTCTAACTTAAACGACCATCAAACCGCCGCTGCTGGCCACATCGACGATTTCTCACCAAAATTCTGCAGAATAAATACAACAACATCCACCATCGGATAAAGCGCGCTATAGAAATAAAGGTGGTTCATTATACGAGCAGGTGCGTTTAGAGAGAAGCGCACATGTAACCAAAATGACCACTCCAAAACCCAACAACATCGTTGGTCAAAAGCGACGATCGTCACAGGAGCGGTCATGATCGAAAGAGCGAACATGATCGTAAACCGAGTCGTTCGTTCAGAAAACCCAGTTATACTTACACTGGTAACAACCACGTTAAAAGGAATCCATGTTCAGGCGGTCAAACATCTACAACAAAGTATGGTTCATCGTTACTAAGATTCTCTTTCAAAGACTAACGACAAACATAGGAAGGAAAATCATCGCTAAACTAAAACCGCATTCATTATCATCTCGCAAAATACAAGGTAAAATCATCCATGGATAAAACCCGTCCAGACGGTAAAACATCAAATCCAAGAAACTAAAGCCTAAAAACATAAGGCAGTCACCTAGGCGCAAAATCAAAGTCAATATCTAAAACATAAGCAATAAAAGCGCTAACAGATGCGCAAAACACAACTAAGGAACGGTCTCCTCATCAACTCCTGGAGGAGCAACCTTGTTGACCGGCGCCCCCTCGGCCTCTGTCTCTCCAAAGACGTCGTCGAGCCTCAGATCCTCGGTAAGCGCATCGTTCCTCGCCCCTGGGAATCCTCATCCGTCCTCATCTCCTTAGGATCCCCAACAGTCCCAGCGCCCTCGGCAACATCGTCAACCCTGTTCTTGGTCACCTCGGCCCCAACTCCGCCAATTAGGGAGAACTTCCCATCTACACCCACTACTGCGGCCTTGCAAGAGCCGGTGCCTCCAAGGAGCGACACAGAAGGATCGGCCACACCGACACTCGCCGTGTACGTCTCGAGTGTCCGGTCATGGCCGACCACGGCGGGCGCCTTAACCTATAAAAAAAAATCGATTGTGAAAAAGGGAAATAATTACATCTATTCGAGGGAATAACTACATTTATAAAGGAAACACCACTAATCCTCGGGTCAAGAACATGCAAAAGTCCGTGGAGACTCGTCATCAACTGCTCGAAGTGCTCCTCATCCCCGGCATGCTCCGCGACGTCAGCTGTGAGGAAGGCGAGCTTGTCCTTAAGCTTGGGGGGCTCATGACCGTCGAGTAGGCCCAACAACAATCTGACGAAGTCAAGGTTGGCTACCCTCTACACCTGGTAGACCATGTTGCTTCGCGGATCGCCCTGAAGCCCATCAAACTTACCCTTGGCACGAGCAAACTTTCTCTCGAGACTCTGGATATGCCCGTCCGCTTTCTTCAGCTTCTCCACAACCACATCAAGCTCGCCATCACGCTCCGTCACGATGGCGGCCGAGCACTGCTCCCTCTCCTCCGCGGCTGCAAGAGCTATCGCGTATCTCTCCGCCTCAGTAAGAAGGGCCTCCACAGACTTCCGCGCCTCGGACTTGAGCGAGAATATCTCTTTGGCCTTGTCTGTGAGCTCGTTGTTCTTCATATCTATCGACGCCCAGGCCGCGTTGCGCTCGACTCGAAGACCATCGGCCTTGTCCTGAAAGACACTCCTGGACACACGACAAGGAGGTGAAGCGGATCTCGCCCGAACCTTCTTCGACACTCGGTCCACGTCGATCACATCATCACTGTCAGATGATCTCTTACGGTCGTCGCCCTCGTGACCCATTCCTTTGGCCGCCCTCTTTGCATCATAGTCGGAGGGAAGAGGAACGGGCAGAGCGGGCAAAGCGGCCACAACCTCAGTCCTAGTCACGGAAGGAAGACGTGACCCCTTAGCAGTAGTGGTGGTCTTCTTGGCGGAAGAAGTGTCACGTGGCTCAGAAGTAGGCACAGTAGTCGGCCTGGCAGAAGCAAGCATGGTAGTCGGCTTGGCAGAAGGTGGCGCAGTAGTCGGCCTGGCAGAAGCTGGCGCTGTAGTCGGCGTAGCAGAAGCTGGTGCAGTAGTGGGCTCGGCCGGAGCTGGTACAATAGTCGGCGCCGCAGTAGTGGGCTCGGAGGCTAGCCACTCCCCGTTGTCCTAGGTGCTAAGCTTCTGAAAGATCGCGGACGCTCCATCTCTGACTGAATGTCTCCTGAATAATCTGAAAAGCGAAAACTCGAGACCGAAGAACCACCAAGGAAAGCTCTCGCTTTCTCGACACGTCGCAGTGAGAAGTCTTTCCTCCAATTGCACCCACGAACTCTGAGCAGATCCCAAACTGTCTTCCAATTGCTCGGAACCTTTGGTGTTGGGCTTGTCATTGTAAAAAAGACATAAACAAAATAAGAGGTTAGAATCGATACAAAAAAGACAAACACATCACGAACAATAAAAGTAAAGCTAGCCGACTCCCAAAGATAGATAACGGGGCCGGCTACCCTTTGTAAGCCATTTCGATTGGATTAGGCCTAGTCCATCTCCCAAAGTCTCTTCGCATATCGGCACAAAAAAGAAAAAATCCATCCATTGCCGGTTTTTGCTGCCAAACCCGTGGATAAGTTTAAGATTCTTTCGGTTTACAGCGAAGTATACCAGCTTGGAGAAGGGAGAGGACCGCCGAATATCCATAAAGCGCGTCAGATGATGAACACTTAAAGTCTCCCCGCACTCATAACTCCGAACGACGGTTCCTACTAAGTGACGAATTCCTCGATGGGTGATTTGCGAAATTGAAAGCCTATACTTTGCTAGAAGCTCGAGAATCACATACGGAATGGGAAACCACAAGAAGCACGCCTCGAGAAAGCTCTCGTACAAAGTGAAATACCCGTCTGGAGGATCGTCAGCTCGTTCGTGAGGTTCCGGAACCACTAGCTCTATTTCATTAGGGATGTTAAGTTTCTTTCTCAAAAGAGAAAGTGACCTTTCCGTTGATAAAGTGGTGCCCGGTGGATCCGGAGATCTGAACTTTCTAGCACGCCGCTTTTCATGAGTCGAAGATTTTTGCTTTCGAAGAAACAAAGCTAAGTCGAATCTTTCGTTTATCTCATTCTCGTTCTGTTCCACCTTTACGTCTGGGGAAATACGAGTATCGATGACTTGCTCACCAACATGAGATGGACTCTGTGCATTCGCTGCATCATTCGCGTCTGAGACCAGGACTCGAGTCACTTCTTTATCCTTACAAGGACGAAGCCAGGAACTAGACTCTGCATCAAAACAGTTTATTTTGAAGCTCGGAGCTAGACTTTCTAAACTAGTAGTCAAGAAATTTCTCAAATGATGACTCTGAGTTAGGCCTCGCATTCAAATCTCTACCAAATGTAAGAGCCGGTGTTTTCCAATTTAAACCTTGACCAGAGCGAATGACAAGGACAAGTTCGACGGTTCAAACGAGACGACAAAACTCCATCACCGGAGACGCCAATCAGGATGCCTTGACATCATTATGAACTCTGTAACGATGTCCCATCTTGAAATCTACGTAAAGTCGATAAAAGAAACGTAAGTATCACGACAAGCTTGTCATAACGAAGGCTCGGCCCTGAGCTCTTACATGGATGGTCCGGCAGAGAACTCGGCGTTATGATAATACTTTCAGCGGTTGTTCTCGATAACAGCTTAGCAAAAATTCAGAGATGGTGTCGACGAATTCCCCAACAAACACAACGGTACTCAACAATCTCAAAAGCTAGCAAGTTCGAAGTCAGACGACGGTGGATCTGGTTTGGTAACGATGCTTTTCCCGGTCTACTTCTAGCCATCATCAACCGTGGAAGCTCGGCAGCCGCCGCGTGACGAATTCGAACCAACGTGGTCGTGAACAATGGCTACAACCAAGAACAAATCTTGGCAAATCAAAAAGACGAAGCTCACGGGGATCTTGATTCCATCACTGGAAAATAGAGCTCTCTCTCACCACGGCGACGACGCTCAAATCTTACCACGACGATCTTTCTCTCTTTCCAACTCTTCGGTTTGACATAGCAACGACGGCAGGGTCAAGTCTGGGCAGATCCGGTGGCAAGCTCTGTTCTCAGCTCTAGTCAAGTCGACGACGAGCTCTACTTCCAACGACGAATACCACGCCGGAAAAAATGGCGGACCTTCAAAGACGGCGGTGAGTTCGTGACAACACAAATCTGGGCAGAAAAGGGGCTCGTCGGCGGTCGATTGTTGGAGTAGAGCTCGACGGTAGGCTAGTCAGAGAAGGTGGAGAGCTCGCCGTAGAGATGGTGTAGTCGCCGGAAAATGGCGTCGGCCAGAAAACAAAAAAGAAACAGAGAACAAGGAGGAGCAGTCGGAGACAAGGGTAAAGCAGGGGGAGGTCCAGGATACGTTGGGATCCACACTCGTCGACGACTAGAGCCATCGGAAAACGCAGAAGAACCGTCGCCGGAGGAGATGGTTTGATCCGACGGCGGCAGTAATTTTTAAAAGAAAAATATAAAAAATGCAAAAACCCTAGATCTGAAACAAGTAAAGAGAGAGGAGAGAGAAATTACCTTTCTTTTGGTGGAGTGAAGTTATGGAGAAAAGAAAAGGGGAAGGAGTATTTATAGTGTCACAGATAAAACCCTGGAGTGACACGCTTCAATAGTCAGCGGGAATTAGCAATCCCGATTTCCGAAAGGAATCAAAGCGTTAATTTCCAGCGGGAATTAACGATTCTAATTTCTAAAAGAAATTTAAATTTCCAAATTTCAGCGGGAATTAAATTTTCAGCTTCCGGGAAAAACAGTATCTTTACTAAGTCCGGAAAGCAACTGAACAGAAACATAACACCCATCTCAACATCAACATGAACATGTAAGAGTTGGGCAAGACAAACAAGTTTACGAGGTTTAACGAGAACAAGCTCTACAAACTTCACAGGACCAGTTCCTCCAAACTTTATAACACAAATTCAGAAACACAAGTCTATTGAAAATCCTTACTGGGCTATGCGTTAAACATGAACACGAAAGCTCGGTAACGTCGGCAGGTCCTCAAAACAAGTTTTCCTAATCTCGTCTCGTCGGACGCAGGCCAAGCAGTACATTTTCTTGAAACCTCACTACGACTCTTTTACCTCGACATCATTAGAACTTATACTACCGAGCTGGGGGGCTAATTGTTGGGGTCAGATCTCACTCCGGCAGAGATCGTCAAGAAAATGACTAAGTACCAAAGGTAGGCCCGCAGTTATCTGGACCAGTCCTGTCTCAAGGACCAGCTCTGTCTTCGGGACCGGCTCTCCAGAATAACTGGGACTAGGACCGGTACCTTTCCAGGACGACGTCTATAGTGGTCATTTAGACTCCAAGAGACCGTTGCGATCATTTCACTTCAAGACAGAGAATGGGCCGAGCTCAGAAGGCCCACATTGGAAAGAACGAGTTGGGAGCCCACGAGTAACAAGTCACGCCAACCTCTGCTGCAAGACTGGGCCCAGAAGACGAGCTCTAGGATTTGGGCCCATGACGAGGACAAGGCCGAGACCTAAAAGCGGCCGCCGACTACGCCGAGAGAGAATCCCGAAGATTCAGGGATTCGACCTTATCTCTTTAGGCGTAGACCTAGGCCGACTTAGACTTGTATAAATAGACCTTGTACACCTCGAAAGAGGGGGTCCGCATTCTTACACAGAAACCACTTGTAATATTTGCAAATAGATTAATAACATACTCTCTTGAGATCTTCGCTAGGTGTTTCTCATCTCAGAGCTTTCAGACCTAAACCATTGACTATTTCAACTGTACTGGTTTCCACCACCATAGATGGAAAGTCTTCGATTATAGATTAAGAGAGTGATTCTTCTTCCTTTGTTAAATTATCCTTTATCATCTCCTATACTGGTCATATTAAGCCTACCGCTTGAGATTAATATAATTAAATATGTTTGAAATCATTACAATAGGTAATTCTATTTTTGATAATAGTTAAATATGTATTTTTTTATTTTTTTTATAAGACATAACTATACTTTAAATAATAGTTAACTATATGTTATTCATTATACAAACTATAATAGATAATTACGTTTCTGAACATAGTTAACTATATCTGTTTAAATAAGTAAATGTTATCATAACATTTTCATGTAATCAACTACAT
The DNA here is from genome assembly GCA_900128785.1 of Arabis alpina. Classification (NCBI taxonomy): domain Eukaryota; kingdom Viridiplantae; phylum Streptophyta; class Magnoliopsida; order Brassicales; family Brassicaceae; genus Arabis; species Arabis alpina. Next base: position 20,739,151 of record LT669795.1, read on the forward strand.
TATGAAATAAAGACAACTATGCTATGGAAATAGTTAGCTATATTGTTAAATTGATGATTGTTTTATGAAAAATAGTTAGCTATATTTTAGATTAGTTATAAATAGTGCATGTCCGGTCCAAACTTTAAATGGACTATGTACAAAATTGCAGAAAAAACCTTGTTATTTAACAAATATTATGAAACATATCCATATTTTCAAAAAAGGCTTAAAAATCCAACAAAAATTGCAAAAAAGACAAGTGCACATGGTGCATTTGCACTTTTTGCACCATGTTAGAACCGGCACTGAAATAGTGTAAGGTAGCTAACTATGTAATTTCGGAAAATAGCTAACTAAGTTATTAAATAATTAACTATTACAACATCTTTGTTTATTTTTGTCATTTTTTTGTATATGGCTCTTTTTCTAATCTAAATTTTTTTATCTGTAAATCTAAAAAAAAAACAGTGAGGGAATAATTTTGAGAGAGAGAAATCTATTTCTTTTGGAAATATTTTCATATTTATCATAATTATATATGTATGGGTAATTTCGTCATATATTGATTTATATTTTTTGGCATGTTCGTTATCTAATTATCAATCATAAAAGTGTTATTCAGCTAATTAACCCTAAAAACAACTAAATACACACAAAAACATTAAAAATAAAATAAAACTAAGAGATGAGTCTTCTCCAAGCAGCAAGAGATAGTTGCCCATCGTACGGGTTGCTCCCACGACTCACAAACTTGCCTCTATAGGACGCTTACTCCGGGATACCTTAATTAGTGAAAATCTTTTTCTTTCTTCTCCTTGGCTCTCAAACACATGTATTTTCCGGAAGAAAATTTCAAAGTCAAATTCTATTGCTTCCTGCTAGACAAATTATCAATCCTTCTGATATTGTATTCTCATTTCAATTTCAAATTATAATCTAAACTTGATTTTGACATAACATTCGATATTTGATTTTTTTAAAGTTAACTATTGTTTCAGAGTTTTAGAGTATTCTTAAATTATGATTGGTTACTAACTTATGATCCAAAGTTGAAAAGATCACTCGATGATAATACGCTAGCATATTTTTTGTTTTAATTGTCCGATATCTTGCCCGCGAACCAAAAAGCCAAATTTTGGTTGGTGTCGATCGACACTAACTTTGGTTTTGATGGGTGTCGATCAACACTAGTGTTGGTCAGATGTTTCGGTTCAATTTGGGTTTTGGGGAAACCCTAGGGCTCGTATATAAACTGATCTGCCTCCGTTTTTGTGTGAGAAAAACGTGTTAGAGGAAGAAATCATATTATATTCTTTCCAGAGAGTTCCTGAGTGAGAGTTCTTCTTGTGAGTGGTTCAAGAGGTTTGTTGTGGTTTTTCTAAAAGGAAAGGGAGAGAATTCATAGGAGGTTCTCGTCTGATCAAGGTTGATTTCGTTCCTTGTCTTTTTCCCATCGTTTTTCTATCCAATCTAAAGTGAGTGCATGACCATGGATTATCTGGGTGGATGGAACGTTAAGATTCCTGATGATAGGTTAATTGATGGTTTGATTGATTGGGATTGAATTTTCCTGTGAGTGTTGGTCATTTTTGTGGTGTTTGTTGAGGTGTTATTGCAGGGAATCGTGATTCGTGCAACTTTGAATCGAACAAGAGGGTGACGATCGACACCCGATTCTGTTTTGTGTTGCAATTGGTGTCGATCGACACCATGAGGGTGACGACAGATACTAAGTGATGATCGACACCAAGAGGTAGTATCGATTGACACTATACTATGGGGTGACGATCGACACCAGGAGGGTGACGATCGACACCCGATTCTGTTTTGTCGTGTGGTTTATTTTGTGATTAGTTGAGTGTTGCCTGGTGTATTATCTTGCATGTGTGTCTATTCAAGTAGATGAGATGACCGCTTCACTGGATATTTATGATAATACTCACGCATCTCTTTTTCCCATGTGGTGCATGTAAAGGCAAAGTGTGACTGTGGGATCATGGCTATGAGGAGGATGATGATCTAGGGTCTCGATTATGTCGTGTTTTTAATATTTTTAGACACTGCTGTTAGGTTGATGGATTTGTTTCTGGAATTTCTTGGAATTCATTGGTGAACTGGTTGATTGGTTAATGGAATTGTTTTATCGCTTTAGTTTATTGAGTTAATTGTTCGATTTCCGCTGATTGTATCTGATGGTTTGCTTGGACGTTGATGATTAGCATTTATGGAAACGTTAACCTAAGTCTAAGGATTGTGTGTTAAAAAAAAAGGACAGGTTGTTTCATAAAGAACTTATATACAACCCATACATAGAGCCAAAGAGATTGTGTTTTTCCTTGAAAAATATCAGAAATGCTATTGAGCTTATTGAGTGACTTTTTTAATATATTACAATCTACTAATGTTCATTTGAATTTATATTTAACCAAATTATATTCATATTTATAAAATGTAAGGATCATTAAATTATATTACAACTATAACAACTAAATATTTTATTATCAGTTTCATTTTATTAAATGATTTTCTTGGTGTAGTTATTGGTAAGATTTTCATTTTGTCGTTTGTTGGAGAAATTTAATACTTATCAATAATGAGATTTAATTGTGTTTACTTAAGCAAAACTATCATTATTTGGTTGGTTTTTCGAATATAATTAATGTAGTAAACTAATTTTGAGTCAACTTGGTCTTTTAATTTTTATCTAAAACTAGGTGAATACCCGCATTACGTGTGGGTTTTATTTAATTAGAATACAATTTTGTGTTAAACCATCACAATTCATTTTGTATTTGTGTTGCACTTGACAGTAGAACAAAGTTAAATTATTGGAATATTTAAAATTATATTAGTTAAAATAGAAATTTGAGTAGAAATGTCCTTTAAACAAAAGTTTCATTCTTTATTTCTCGTACAAGCATGTAAGTTCGAATTTCAGAGTAAAAGGAACTTTGAAAAGAGTACTCGATCAAAGCTTGCCATTTAACAACACATCTCTCCATAAATAACTTAATTCCAACAAATAGGCAATATTGTTCTTCTTCCATGTGTTGAGATAGTACATTAAGTCGGGTTATATTTCATAAATAAGGTTTTGTTCTGTCCTTCACAAATTAATGAACAGAAAAGCTAATTCCTTTAACTTCTTTCTGAAGGTAGAGAACATAAATTTGCAAACATTTTAACTTCTTTCTAAAGGTAATGATGCATCTGTTAGGAAAAAAGAGAAGAAGAAGATATTAAAAAATGATTGAGTAAAACAAATATCATCTCTCGCCTATAGCTAAAATACATAAACAAAAACCGTTCAATCTTATGTTCGAGTTCAAGTAAACTATATACCCATAGAGAGATAAAGCTTACTGGTAATGACTTTGGATAGGTAAGAATGTAAGAGTATAGAAACAACAATCAATAATATGCTACTCAAACTTTGTAATAAGCAGGACCAAACCATTGTTAGACGCCACTAAATCCTATGTGGCAATGTAGGTTTAAACAAAAAGAAGAATTTGTGGGATACCATGTATGTCAACAATGAATCTATGATGTTAAGAAAGCATAATTCTAATTTCCAAGTCTCATGATCTCTTATCAAACAAAATGATCAATTCCATGTTCCATTTCTTTTACATACATATACTAAAACCAATAAATCTAGATTTGGTCAGGCTTGGAATTTAAGAAAGGAAGAACAAAAAAATTAAGTTATTAGCCACAACTATAGTTCACATATTTAGTTGCTTCTCAATCTTGCCATAGATGCACAAATTCAGAGTTAAAAACAAATTAACACCAATAAGAGAGAAAATATTTTGTACCATAGCGAGACTTACCTAGAGACAAAGGTGATGGAGAAGCCCATACGCAAGAAATGGATGAAGAGAAAAACCCATAAGAGTAACTTTTCTTGCGTTGCTTTCATTTCCATGTGTTACAAACGATAATTAAACTTAGAGAATTCCAAAATGCGAGAAATCAACAAAATAATTCACAATTTAGCTCTTTAGAACACCACCTTATAAACACGGAAGTATTCAGTACCCGCTGATCTTTGTTCATAAGTCAACCTACCAGATTTGATCACATAATTTTGTTTCATGATGCTTACACCAAGCGAAATTAATGAGAAACAATGTAAGCAGTCATTCAGTGATTTGCTTTACCTTCGAGCTTTAATTAACATCACAAACCCAACAGTGAAATCCACAACTTCCGCTGAAGACCAAGAGAATTTTTTTTGAAACCAAATTCCTCTGCAATTGGCAAGACTAAAATGAGTTACTACATGCACTTTCTATGATAAAACCAAAACAGTGTTGCCGATTGGCGAGAAACCTAGATCCAGAAGCAAACTCCACAAAATTTGACATGAACTCTACTAACTCTTGTTGTATCTTTGTGGTACCTCTTAAAGAAGTATCAATGACTTTGGTAGAAACTATCACTAAAAGCTAATAGTTGGAGCAAACATTGGCTCCCGAGCAACAATATCTAACGTCATCATAATCTGTTATATCATGAGAAAACAATTCAAGCAATAAAATAAAATATATAAGATTGGGCATTGAAACCAATTCGAAGAAATAATTCTTGATAAGATATTAAACTCACGATGTCAAACACCAACTCTTTTGATACCCTTCTTGATAGACAAACAAACATATTTTGAACAACATAAGAAAATGATCATTAGTTTTAAATGTTTTCTCATATGAAGGCACTAAACGAAATATAAAAATTGAAGAGTAATTTTATTCAGCACTCTAAGATCTTTGACGTTTTATATAAGAAAGAGTGAAGAGCCAATAGAATCTACAAATTGTAGAAAAGGAGAACAACACAACAATGTCAATGATTTTTTGTTGTTCTATCTTATTCTACCACATCAAGAAATACATAGGTAATTAAAGCATAAGAATTAGTGTTTGCCATTCAAAAGTCAAATATTTAGATTGGAGACACACCTTGAACACCGTAAGATTCAGATTCTAGCTTGAGCCGGGTATGAACATGAAAATTCTTTGTGGATTGGTGTTCGATAGAGAACGACTGTGATATTGTTGTGTGAGAATGGAGAACATGGAGATTATTTGTGGATTGGTGTTCGATGGAGAATGATTTTGGGAATATCACTTTTGAGAATGATTTTCTGATTGTACCCCGACTTCATCGTCATGCGCTCTATTCTTTAGCTCCGAGAAGTTCTTGTTATTGTAACAAAGGAGTGGACCATAAGCTTAACCCTCCGTTGTTGCCAATGATGGTTTATGTAGATATAAAGGCTCGTAACCCTAAATGAAGAAGAGATGTGGGGAGTTGAAGAGATAAGAAGGGGAAAAGTTACAACTTATTGCGTTTTGTTCACTGAATTAAATTTCAAACTGATAATTTAACCCTTTCAGAGAAGCTTGAACGACAGTGGTAAAGGAGTTGGATTTAAACCTACATGAGAAGGTGAAAAGAGATTGGCGAAACGTTTTATTTAGGTGATGTGGTAAGCTTTTGAGAGATGATGTGGTACTCCATGGAGAGAGTAGTTCCTCTTTCATATAGTAGATTTGTGCTTTTACAGCTGATTTTGTACTGCAAAATCAATCGAATTCGAAATTTTTAGCTACACAACTAAATCATATATTTTGGTTGTTGAAAAGAATGTCATACTCCCCCGTTTCATTGTTTTTCTTGAATGTGCATGAATTTTAAAAAACACTATTAACGAGACAAAATTGAATAATTGGTCAAAAATATAATTCAACTAATTATGTACAAGACTACATAATTCAAAAGATCATCAATTTCAAATAACACTAAAATCTGCATATAAACTAGTAAAACATCTTATAAAATAAAACTACTAAAAATCTCTTAAATATATTACATAATGGAATATATGGAGTGTATTTTAGATCAAATGAATTTGATCTTACATTATTTGTATTCCTTAAATTTTGTTTAAAGAGAAAATGATATTTTCATTGCTTAGTTTTTCTTTTTCTTTTTCAACCTAACTATTAATTAGAAACTACCATTGAAGTTGGAAATCCAACTCGGTGGACTAATGCTTAGTTTAGATAAATATTTTTGTTTTCCTATTTCTCTTAAAGTTATGAAAGCAAAATATTAATAATTAGTTTTACTCATAATAATTAAACCATAAATTAAAGAAGCTTAACACATGTAAAAAATTATGAGACACATGTCATCTTCTGAAAACTTCATTTTGTAAAACACCTTAAAATATTATTCTTTCTTTTTTTATCATCAAGATAATAAATAACTTACTACGGCCTGGTTGAAACGACCCGACCCGTTTTTTTTTTTTTTAAACAACAAACCCTTGGTCTCGGACTAGCATTCCCATAAATGCTATTCTCAACAACCAAGCAACAACAACCAGACAACCAGCGGATAACATCCATAATAACCAAATAATTCATTCCCTAAAAACTAAACCAGATCAACTTAAATTCCAATAACAATTCCAATACAATAAAACCAGCAACCTAGCGGAGTTCTAAAACAGAAATGGAAAGCAATAAAACGACACATCACGAAACCGAGACCCTAGATCATCTCCCTCTTCGTTGCCATGATTCCACGATCACAATTTGCCTTTACCTGCATCACATGGAAAAAAAAGATGCGTGAGTATTATCATAAATACCCAGTGAGACGGTCCTCCTATCTACGACTGCGCACACAGACGCGATGGATCCGCTCAGGCAAACACGCATCAAACAATCACACAAAACACAACAACGGCTCAACCACAGCCCAAACAGGCAGCCTGTCGATCGACACTACCACTAGGTGTCGATCGACACTACCACTAGGTGTCGATCGACAGCCCTGTTCACACCTGTCGATCGACACACCCACGGTGCCTGTCGATCGACAGCTCCACAGGACTCTGTCGATCGACACAACCATTAGGTGTCGATCGACAGCTCCTCGATCACCTGTCGATCGACATAACCTCTAGGTGTCGATCGACAGCTCTCGTGTGACCCTGTCGATCGACACACCCAAGTGCTGTCGATCGACAGGTCGTCGCAGATTCATGGGAAATCGATCATATCCTCTCGGATCGATCCCTCCTCTGCGTTAACACGAAACCTGCACGAAAATCACAATCCACACAATCCAAACACAATTCACAGACAAAATCAATCCACAACACAATCCAATCAATCAATTTAACCTACCACCAATCAACCCTAACGAATCCACCGGCCCAGAAGCCATGGTCACGCACTCACCTTAGATTTTCGGATAGAATTTGTTGGATATTGAGGCTAGACACGAATCCACGACAATCTCCACAAGAAACTACTCCAAATCTCTCAAGAAACGAAACCCTAATTCTCAAAAACTCACAGGAAACAGAGAACTCTTCTCAAACTCTGTCTGCTGCGTTTTTGGGACTTTGGTTCGCTCAAATGCGGCCAAAAACCCTTAAATACGAAGCCCTAAGGTTTACCCAAACCGGCCCGGTCTAATTGAACGACTTATATCGAACCAGAAAACCAACCAATTCGGGCACCTGTCGATCGACAACCACTAGGTGTGTCGATCGACAGCCCTTAAGAGCCATGTCGATCGACAGACATCACGTGTGTCGATCGACAGCCCCTCCATTTTCCTCAAAAAAATGGTTTACGGGCGTCACAATTCTCCCCCACCAAAACTGGATTCGTCCTCGAATCCTCTAACACTACTCAACAATCTACCCTGGCCTAACCCGCCATCAACACCGGAGACTACATCTCCCAGACCCTCTCGAGGTTCACATCCGTCCTATGCACATAGATCCGTCTCAGACATTGATTGCCCATAGCTCATAACCACAATCTAGCTTTCGGGATCGTCACCCCTCAGCTCTAGGTGTCTAGTATCAACCCACCTCAGTCCGCGCAGTCCTGACGGTGTTTGATACTCAATCATCTCCACACACCTCAATCCATCAAGACACGTCTATAATGCACCTCTGACCGGAACTACCTCCTAAGGTCTCACATGATATTCCCCTCCCGGAATACCATCACACACGTGATCCTCACAGATCACCCGGACCATCCCTCACCTCGGATGTCCCTGCAGAGTCCCTCCGGAACTAGACAGTTCTACCTACCGTAAAACTTCTATTCCGAGACTCTCTCTCACACACACACACAACCCGTTAGAGTCCCCACCGGAACTGGCAAGTCCTATCCGCAATAAAACTTCCATTCCGAGGTTCTCTAACCGCAAACACATGACTCTCAAAGTCAAACACATAAGAAAACACTTTCTTATTCACTGGAAAAATGTCATAATCATTACAACTTAATGAAAATACAAAAATCCACAACCAAAAACCTCACCACACACGGTGATCACAACACAAAAAACTGAAACTGGAAACCACAAAGAAAAACGAATTCACTCTTCTGCTTGCTTCTCGAACCACTTCTTGAACTTCGTTTTCATCTTTGCCTCTGGTTCCCAAGTCTCCTCCTGAATACCGTCACAGTCCCACAAGACTCTCAACAACGACACTCTCTTCCGGCGCAGAACCTTGATACTTCTCTCAAGGATCCTAACCGGCCTCATCCCAACAGTCAGATTTGGCTGAAGATCTGCAGGAATCGTCACTGCTACCTCCTCAGAAGCATGCAAGCATCTCCTGAGTTTCGAAACGTGAAACACATCATGGAATTTCTCCATAATCGGAGGCAGCTCCAACCAATAAGCAACTGGTCCCACACGCTCCACAACCCGGAACGGACCCATGTACCTCGTACTCAGCTTATCCTCGGATATGGACCTGTTCAGACCCCGCATCATCGCCATCTTGAGATACACTCGATCTCCGACTGCAAACTCCAACTCTTTCCTTCTCCTATCGGCATAACTCTTCTGCCGATCCTGAGCTTCTTTCATGTTCAACTTCACAACACGGATCTTCTCCGTCGTCTCCTGAACAAAATCAGCCCCAAAGATGCTCCTCTCCCCCACTTGGGTAAAACATAGCGGAGTACGACATGGCCTCCCATACAACGCCTCAAAAGGAGCCATTCCGATACTCGCCTGAAAACTGTTGTTATATGCGAACTCCACCAAACTCAAGTGATCCGCCCAATGACCACCCCAATCTAGCACGCACATCCTCAACAGATCTTCCAGTGTCTGAATCGTCCTTTCGGACTGCCCATCCGTCTGCGGATGATTAGCTGTACTCATGTGCACCTTAGTGCCCATTTCAGCCTGAAAAGCTCTCCAGAACACTGACGCAAACCTCGGATCTCGATCCGACACAATACTCGTTGGCACTCCATGCAACCTCACAATTTCCTTCACATACTTCTTAGCCAAGACCTCCGCTCCGTCTGTCTTCTTAATGGCCAGAAAATGTGCTGACTTAGTCAGACGATCCACAATCACCCAAATCGCGTCATAGGTCCGAGAAACCGGCAACCCTACCACGAAATCCATAGTGATCATGTCCCACTTCCACTCTGGAATAGGTAGACTCTGCAATAAGCCACTAGGAACTTGGTGCTCAGCCTTCACCAACTGACACACATTGCAAGCTGCAACCAAATCTGCCACATCTCTCTTCATCCCGACCCAATGATAATACCGTTTCAGATCCCGATACATCTTAGTCGCTCCCGGATGAATCGAAAACTTACTCGCATGAGCTTCTCTCAGAATTTCCTGCCTCAAGTCTTCATCCTTAGGAACACAGACTCGTCCATGCACTAAGATAGTCCCGTTAGCAGAAACCTGATATTCGGAACCAGTAGCCTTGGAGAGATCTAACAACACCGGATCCTGCTCCTGAGCTACTCGGATCCTGCTCAATAGATCCGCCTGATCTGCCGCCGCTAACCCCAACGGTTCCTCTGAAGTAACACATAACCTCAAAGTACCAAGCACACTCACCAGATTCTCCACATCCCGCTCCTGAGATGAATCATACCTCCTCCGACTAAGAGCATCTGCTACAGTGTTAGCCTTACCCGGATGGTAAACAATGTCCAAGTCGTAATCAGCCAACAACTCCGTCCATCGCCTCTGTCGTACATTTAAATTCTGCTGAGTAAAAATGTACTTCAGATTATGATGATCAGTGAACACCTGAACTCTGCCACCATACAAGTAAGACCTCCAGATTTTCAACGCGAAGACCACTGCCGTCAGCTCTAAGTCATGAACAGGATAATTGCCCTCATGCTTCCTCAACTGCCTTGAAGCATAAGCAATCACCTTACCCTGCTGCATCAGCACACAACCCAAGCCAACTCCCGAAGCATCTGTGTACACCACATAAGGCTCACCCGGTTCAGGCAACGCCAATACTGGTGTACTAGTCAACATCGTTTTCAGCTTCGCGAAACTCAGCTCACAATCAGCAGACCACACGAAAGGAACATCTTTCCCTGTCAGCTTCGTCATAGACTGAGCCATGCTCGCAAAACCTTTGACGAATCTCCGATAATAGCCTGCCAACCCAAGAAAACTCCTGATCTCAGTTGAATTCCTCGGTCTAGGCCAATCTCGAATAGACTGAATCTTCGCCGGATCCACAGAAACTCCTTCTGCAGAAACGATGTGACCCAAAAATCCTATCTCTCTCTGCCAGAAACTGCACTTACTCAACTTCGCAAACAGCTTCTGTTCCCGCAACTTCTCCAGAACTCTCCTCAAATGAACCTCATGTTCCTCCAGACTCTTCGAATAAACCAGAATATCATCAATGAAGATGATTACGAACTCATCCAGATACTCCTGGAAAACTCCATTCATCAACCTCATAAATGCCGCAGGTGCATTCGTTAACCCGAATGACATTACTACAAACTCAAAATGCCCATACCGAGTCCTGAAAGCCGTCTTCCGAACATCTGCTTCGTCTATCGGAATCTGGTGGTAACCGGATGCCAAGTCAATTTTAGAAAACCAAGTAGCCCCTCTCAACTGATCTAACAACTCATCAATTCGCGGAAGAGGATACTTGTTCTTCACAGTGACTCGGTTTAGCCCTCGATAATCGTTGCACAACCGGAAACTACCATCTTTCTTCTTCACGAATAACACCGGTGCTCCCCACGGTGAAGTACTGGGTCGAATAAACCCCTTCTCTAACAAATCCTCCAACTGCTTCTTCAGTTCCGCTAACTCTGCTGGAGCCATTCGATAAGGCGCCTTAGACAACGGCGTCGTTCCGGGTTCTAACTCAATCGTGAAAGGATCCGACCGAGATGGTGGTAATCCCTGCAACGACTGAAAGACATCTTCGAAATCCCGAGCGACCCGAATATCTCTCACAGCAACCCCACCAACAGCTTCCGGCATTACAATCGTGGCCAAGTAAGCCTCGCAACCCCTCTCAATC